>PVLA01003854.1:0-61681 GCA_004027455.1 Hydrochoerus hydrochaeris | reverse complement strand
TAGGTTTCTTGCACTTCATGTTACTCATTTGAACAATACTACCTGTGAAGAGGGGATATTTGGAGTCTCTTCTGATATTTGTTTAGTTTTTCAGTCATCATCTGATTCTATTCATTAGTATTTCACTGTTTTATCTGAATTCACTGTTCTAGAATTCTAACTCTGAAATCATGTTGCAGGGTTTGAAATCAAGGCGGAAGGATTGTTGGGTGAGCTCGATAACGGGGTGGTGCTGTGCCAGCTCATCGGTGTCCTTCAGAGGATGGTGGCGGCCTGCAGCGCCGAGGAGGCGGGGGTAAGGGCCCTCGTCCCGCAGTGACCTGTTCCTGTGTGTTTCCTAGCGTTTCTACAAGCCATAAACTTCCCTCCCGCAACCCGCTATGACACGGAAGATTGACTTAATCCTTCCGAGCATGTGAACTGATGTGATCTGTAACATAGAAATGCTAACGTGTAACTTGCAGAATTTACTTGAGGGTGTTGGTTGAAATTAATGAGTGATGTGAAGATGGTCCCGGTGTAGTGCTTGACGTATCAGACCCTGGGAGCTGCCTCTTCTTAGAAGCAGCAGCAGCACTTTCAATGCAGGCCTGGCAAGGGTGACACCAGACAAGAGCCTGCGACAGTCCCTGGCCCTCAGGTAGCAGCTGATATTGCTGTTTTCCATGTATTGCCTTGGTGGTAAATCTATCAACGTTAATTTAGATTAATACTTTTTAAAGACAGTTTCCCTCCATTGACCCTCAAGCCATGATTTGAAGTGGATCAGGTTTCTTTTTCTTCATCACATGTGGGTGTTTTCAAGAGTTTGGGGTCCTCCTGGGTGTGTGGTGCACAGCTGTAATCCTAGCCACTTGGGAAGCTGAGGCAGGAGTATTGCAAATTCAAGACCAGCCTATTAGTGAGACATTGATCAAAAAATAAAGTTAACAAATAAATAAAAGCCATTGGAGATATAGCTCAGTAGTAAAGTGTTTGTCTAGCTTGTGGGAGTTTTTAGTTTTGATCCTAGTACCATAAAGAAAAAAAATGTATCTGGAGCTTAGGTGCTGACAGACTATTACTGGAATCATTCTGGAGGACAGTAAGCTATATGTCCCCTGAGTATGTACATACTATAAATATGTATTTGTGTGTACATATCAAACATTAAAAATAAAACAGACTCTTTAATTCTTAATCATAATTCTCTATTCTTGAGAATTTAAGGAAATTTCAAATTTGCACATGTGATAGTATTCATTAAGAAAGAAGTTTTTAAAAATTAATTATGGTATCTAATCATGTACAGGCATAAATTCTCTATGATGAATGGAACCATTACGTATATTTAAAACGTACCAGTAAAATCTGATTGAAAAAACATTGTGGTACCTAGACGGGTACCACAGATGTGGGCATTTTCAAGAGTTTGGGGTCTTGCTGGTGTTATACGGTTACTAGAAGTACTGATCCCAATCTGTTATTCTTAGCCCTAAAAGGTGCCTGCAGCCATCCCTGAGTGCCCTGTGCACACACACAGACGAATCCAGCTGCAGCACAGCATGCTTCTCGGGTGCTGCAGCTTTGCTTTGTGCATAGCCTTGCATGGAGATGTGTTATAGAATGTGGGTGAGAAGATTTCAGTTGATACTACTCATTTTTGTATTTTGCTACATTGTTTAATTTTTTGGTAATGGTGATACGTTCAGTATTCAATTCTAAAACCTCACAGGCTGTTTTAATTCTAGAAAATAATAGCAACAGGAAGGCTGTGCAAGGAGCTGGTAGCAGTGGCTGTCTCTAGGGAGAGAGGAGCTAAGGAGGAGAGGTGGAGAAAGACTTACTGTACCTACTGCGTTAAGAAGAATCGTATTTACTCGGTGTGATGGTGCATGTACATAATCCCAGCACTCAGGAGGCTGAGGCAGGAGGATCGCTGCAAGTTCGAGACCCGCCTGGACTACAAAGTGAGCTCAAGGCCAGCCTGAACTGCATGGCGAAATCCTGTCTCAAAAAGAAAAAAAGAATCATATGTATGGGTTGCATTTTCAAGCAGGAATTTTAAACAATGACAGCTCCATCTGAAACTCAGCAGATTATCAAAATACTCTTGGACCAGATAGTTTAAAAAAAAGAATTCTATGAAACTTAGGCCATCAATTTTCAAAGAAGTGAGCATAGCTAACTACTTCCTTATTCGGTAATTTCCTCAAGAAATCAGAACTGTCTGTAGAATCTGATGTAAGGAAGTGAGCTCAGAGGTGCACGCCTGTTAACTGTGAATGTAGCGGGGGCTCCGTTTGTCTTGAGCCATGTTAGGAGAGAGACACCATCTCGATGCACTCGGAATGACCAAGCTCTGGTTTTTATCTTATAAGATTCCTGTGTGATTTTTAAAAAGCAGGAGATTCTGGAGCCTTGATCCTGGTTGCTAATTTTGATAGACTGCTTTTCTGGGAATCATTTTCTGGAATATACTTAAAGGAAAATAAAAGTCATTTTGGAAGTTAAATCTGCTTTTTCTCTAAAGTTGTGTGCTTCTTCGTTACTTCAATGTGTAGAGACTTTACTTTATAATACTAAGATGAATATCTACAAAAGTATCCTTGGCGTGTTTTCATCGTTTTCTTTCCCAGAATTTTCCACTGAGGAAAGTGCCTTGTAAGAAAGATGCCGCTTCGGGCTCCTTCTTTGCCAGAGACAACACTGCAAACTTCCTCCGCTGGTGCCGGGACATCGGGGTGGACGAGACGTACCTCTTTGAATCTGAGGGTTTAGGTAAACATCTTTGTTTTTCCTATTTGTTAGGATGTTTTCAGTGTCCTATAATAATTCAAGATGCCAGATGTCAGTTACTCAGAACAATGTATACTTATTTACATATGAAACAATTGAAGATCAGATATTAAATCAAATACGGTAAGCTTTCATTGCTAGCCTTTATATATCCAGAATGCCCCAAAAACATTTTACTTGCTAAATCAATTGGCTCCAGGAAAGTTGTGGGCTAATGCTTTACTAATTAGTGTTTTCATCAAGATATACCTTACCAAGTCTAAATTACTAGTAAGATCACTTTAATCAAATAGTTACAGAAATAACAAGGCCAGATGACGTGTACTTGTAATGTTCAGATTTGCCTTGTAAACAACAGCTGTGAACTTGTTTATCTTAATGGATTAATGTTTTTGACAATTCATTTTGAAAAGTCATGCTGTCCTGAAGAATTGCTGACTTATTTCCTTATTTCCTTGAAGTTAACAGAGACTAATGACTAAGGCAATAGCTGTCAGGTGCTTTAGACTGTGCCTGTGTATTTCACAATGTGTATGTGCATGTGCACATATATATGTGTGCAAACACACACACACACACACAGACACAGGATTTGCCGTGCTGTGACCTCACGGGGTAGTGTGAGTTTGCCCGCCCTGGGAGAGGGCAGCTCAGCGCCCGCAGTGGTGGTGAGCTGCACAGTGGCTCTCCCGTGGTTTGTCATCGTGGCTAAGTTCTCCTCCGCCCCGCACGCCCTAACCCTGCACCCGGAGGAGCCGCTGCCCTTTGCTTTGCCTCTGGGCGCTGCTTCCTGGAGTGCGGTGTGCACGGCTGTGAGTCCAGCCTGTGGCTCGGTACTGACGGGCCCTCGCCCAGCCTCTAGGGACCCAAGGGAGGACGAACGGCTTCGAATTCTCTAGGCCCAGGTGACTTCTTAGAAAGGAAGATGCCGTTTATTTCTATTATCAGTAAGTGGCATCTTCTAACTGTCCTGTAGGTCAGTAAAGGACTAAAAAAAGCGCTGTCAATACCCGTAATTCATTTCTAGCTATTGAACTGATGAGCTAATATTTGTTCCCTTAAAGGTGTTGGAGGTGAGCCTCTTATTTATTTATTTATTGATTTACCTTTTGCTGGAAATTTAGGGCAATTTTAAGAAACAGATATGCTATTTTAAGGTACCTGGGTTTTTTTGTTTGTTTGTTTTTTAATCTTTTTGAGGCAGGGTCTCGCTGTGTAGTTCAGGCTATCCTTGACCTCACTTTGTAGCCCAGGCTGGTTTTGAACTCACAACGATCCTCCTGCCTCAGCCTCCCAAGTGCTGGGATTACAGGCCTGTGGCACCACGCCTGGCAGGTACCTGTTTTAAGTGTTTAGCAAAACAAGTTTCAAAAATTTCAGGATGCATTCATTGATTGGTATAAACTAAACTCACAAATAGGTGTTTTAACTGCTTGAAAAGATAATACTTTTACTGAGGGTATATAAGAAATGCTATTCATAAATCAAAGAGCAGCTGCCATTTCTATTGGGGGAATCAGTGTACACGCAGTCCGTCACACACTGCCCACTCTCCCATTAGGATCTGGAAATTTCCCGCTGTTCCTAAGTAGGGCCAGATGTAGGGTAGATGCCTCATGACCGTCTTGATGAGCACTTTTTTTGTTTTAAAATGCAGGAGACAAAATTAACCATTGGAATTAGCTTTAATTGTATTAGGTTTCTTTTTAAAATAATATTTTTAAACATCTTAACGTATGCTTCATATAACTTAAAATTGGTAATTTTAAAAATCGACAGTTCAGGTTTAGTATATTCAGTTTGTAGGTTCATCACTAACCCAGTTCAGAACGTTCCTATCACCCAGAGGGAAAGCCCACACCTGCAGCCAGTTAGTCCCATTACTCTCTTCCACGCCCCGTCGGTCTGCATACTTTAGATACTGCTTGAATAGAGAGATACAGCGTGTGATCTTTCATGCCTGAATCCTGTCACCTTCATTCATGCTGTATGTGTAACAGGACTTCACCCTTATGACTGAGTGGTATTCCAGTATCTAAATAACACCACATTTAAAAAAATATATCCACCGTCAGCTGATGGACGTTTGGACTGGCTTCGGTTTTTGGCTCTTACGTGTTAGTGCCGCTGTAAACATTTGTGTACAAGCTTTTGAGTGAACATGTGTTTTTCGTTCTCACACACATACCTGGCAGTGGAATGGCTGGGTCATGTGGCGACCTGATGTTTGTCTTTTTGAAGAAACATCCCAGTATCTTCACAGTGGCTGCATCAGCAACACCCCAGGGTGGCAGCCTCTCCAGATCATCCCCACACTCAACAGTGTCTTCCTTTGCTGTCCTCTCTGTACCCACCACGTGGGTATGAGTGCTGTCTCACGGTGGCCTTGGTTCGTTCTTCCCCAGTGACACTCAGTGGCTTTCATCTGCTTGGTGACTCTTTATGCGTCTCCTTTGGAAATGTCCCTTTGAAGCCTTTCCTCACTTTTTTGCCTATACTTGGGTCCTTTATCTCTTTGGTCGACATGCTAGAGTTCCTTGTGTGCTCTAGAGACTTGGGCCTTATTAGATATGATTTGCAAATATTTTTTTCTAATCTTTTGCATCCTACCTTTTTTATACTATACCTTGGTATGCAAAAGTTTAAAAAGTGTGATTCATCTATATTTTTTTTTTGTTTGCTTGCATTTCTGGTGTCATATCTAAAAACACTGTCTAATCAAAGTCATAGAATTTTACCTATGTTTCCTTTTTAAAAAGTTCAATAGTTTTGTTATCCCAGTAACCTGCTGTGAAGTTCTGTACCAATTTCACTGCATTGTCTCGATTGGCTTTATTCTGTCTTGTTCTGTTGTATTTTACTACTTTCAAAATAATAAAATTCTTTTTTAAAAGTTCTATAGTTTTAACTCTTAACATTTAGATCTTTGATCCTAATTTTTGCATATGCTGTTATGTAAGGGTTCAATTCGCATTTTGCAAAGAGGCATCCAGTTGTCCCAGTGCCATTGCTAAATAGACTTCTTTTTCCATTGAAGTGTACTGGCATCCTTGTTGAAAATAATTGAATATAAAAATCTAGATTTATTTCCAAATGCTCAGTTCCACCAGATTATTCCATGTATATGTCTGTTCTCATCCCTGGACACCATCTTTTTTTTTTTGTTGTTGTTGTTGTTGCTGAGACAGGGCCTCACTGTGTAGTTCACTATGTGGCCCAGCCTAGCCTTGAATTCGTGGCAGTCCTCCTGCCTCAGCCTCCTAAGTACTGGGATTGCAGGCATGCACCACCATGCCTGGCTACACTATCTTGATTTTTGTTGCTCATAATAAATTTTGAATTTGGGAAGTGTGAGTCTTCCAACTTTGTTTTCCTTTTCAATATTGATTTTACTATTTCATGATCCTTACAACTCTTATTTTAATTTTATCATTATCTTGTCCATGTCTGGACAAAAGGGCTGCTCAAGTGTGATAGGGATTGCACTGAGTCTCTAGGTCAGCTTGGGGACTATTTTCATCTTAATGGTAATGTCTTCTAATCCATGAACAGGAGTTGTTCTTCCATTCATGTCTTAATTTCTTTCAATAATATTTCATTAGTTTTGTCATAAAAATATTGCATTTTTGTTTACATTTATTTCTAAGTACTTTATTCTTTTTGAAGCAGTTTCAAGTGGGATGTTTTCTTAATTTTATTTATATTCATTTCTAGTGTAGATAACTAACTTTTGGGTATTGATGTTGTAGCCTGCAGCTTCACTGTACTCGTTTATTAGCGGTGATTCTTTCTCAGTAGATTCTTAAAGATTTTCTAAACATAGCAGCAGGTCGGCTCCCAGTAGAAGTAGTTTCCCTTCTCGCCTTCCAGTTTGGGTGCTTTGTATTATCCTTGCCTGAACACTGTAGCTCCACCCTCTAGTACAATGATAAAAAGAAGTGGACAGAGTGGACAGCCTGTCTTTTCCCTCATCTTGGGGAAAAGAGTTCCAGTATTTACCTTAAAGAATGATGTTAGCTATGGATTTTCAGGGCTGCCTTTTATGTGACTGAGAAAATTTTCTTCTGTTTCTGGTTTGTGGGGTTTTCTTTTTTAAATTCATGACGGGATGTTGAATTTTGTCATTCTTTTATCTGTGTTTTCTCCTTTGTTCTATTAAAGCTGTATTACATTGGTTAATTTTACGTGTTGTACTAACTTTGAATTTGTGGCATAAGTCCCACTTCATCATGGTGTTTAATCCTTTTTACATGTTTCTGAATTTTGTTCATCCATATGTTGTTGAGGATTTTTGTATCTTTTCTCAAAAGGAATATTGCTTCTTAGTTTTCTTATGATATCTTGACTTGGTATCAGGGTGCTGGCACTGGAGAATCAGAAAGTGCTCTCTCCAATTTTGTTTTTATAAAGTTAGATAATTTAGCACATAGTCAAAGATAGTTTAGAATAAAATTGAGACAATAGCTGGACATGGTGGCACACATCTATGATCCCACAATTTGGGAGGCTGAGGCAGGAGGATCACCGTGAATTCAAGGCTAGGCTGGGCTATGCAGTGAGTACAAGGCAGCCTGAACTACAGGAGGCCCTGTTTAAAAAAAGAGAAAGAAAAAAAGAAATAAAAACAAGTTGAGGCGATATATTTCTTTTAATATTATCTTCGATCGAGAGATCCAAAATGCAAGTAATGTTACTACACTTTTAATTTTTTAATCCTAACATAAAAAATAAGGGTCTATGATAGGTACTCATCCTCCTGTTAGCTAGTTCTTTTTAAAATAGTTTATAGGGGATAACAATATTCAAAGGAAACATAACGGTCTTTTCCAACTCTTCTCCAAACAAGTAAACCTGCTGTTTTCATTATTTTCTTTTACTCTTGAACATGTCAAAAATATTTCCCTGTTTAATTTTGCTCCTTAAAACCACTGATCTTATTTCCCACAGTTCTGCACAAAGATCCAAGACAAGTGTATCTTTGTCTTCTTGAAATTGGTCGGATTGTGTCAAGGTATGTATTGCGCAACATTTCAGAATTTCAGCCACAGGCAGTTTTAAGCTACCTGGCCTTAGTTTAGAATACTGCCTTGTTAAACAGCGAGAGTAACTTAAATGGAGTCACTTGCTTTCTTACTTTGGCATTCCCTTTTTTTTTTTTTGTCTTTGTTTTCTTTGTTGTACTAGCATGAGCCTATATAGCTGCTGGTTTTCTCCATATACTTTTCCTTTGTTTAATATTAAATTATAAGTTGGATGCTTAAAAACTTTGGATTGAGAACAGAGTGAAAGCAAATAGTTTAAAGTAAAGCAGCTCCTGACAACTAAGTCTGCCGAGCACAGGCCCCACCTACGCATCTGCTGACTTTGATGCTGCCTTTGGAGATCCCCGAAGGATATGGGGAGCAAATCAGTACCAGTACCCCAAACATAGGCAGTGACATGCAGGGAGGGATCTGGATACCAGTGCCGATCCACGAGGTGCTGGAAAGCTTTCCAGATGTCCCAGGGAAATTAGTAGAGGAGATCACATGACTTTGCTCCAAAAACAAGATTTTATCCATCTTGGTGCCCGGAAAAATCACAATTCCTGATTGGTTTTCAGGTATGGGGTGGAGCCACCAGTATTGGTGAAACTTGAGAAAGAAATCGAGTTGGAAGAGACTTTGCTTAACACTTCCGGGCCTGAGGAGTCCATCAGTGTTCCGAAGTCGTGCTGTCAGCATGGAGAACTGCACGAGGCCGTAAGTACTTCACTCTGTCCTCTGATGCAGCCACCCAAGCCCTCGTAGACCTACGCTGTTTTGCATGGCTGTGCATGAGGCTGCGTTTAAAAGAAAATGTTGGCCGGGGACGTAGCTCAGTGGCACGTGCCTGCCTGGCAAGTGCTAGGTTCTGAGTTCGAGTTCTAGTGCAGAAAAAAAAAGAAAGAAAGAAGGGAAGAAAATGTTCCGTCTTCAGAAGGTAGCACTCTGGAGAGCCTGCGTCGAAGCAGTTCCGTCACTGCCTGTGCGTGAAGGGGGTGGTTGTGGAAGTGACCAGTGTGAGGCAGACAGGCTGGTGCCCATCATGAGGGACACTCTGGGCCACAGGATGCCGCTGATCCCTGCGGAGAAATCACTGCCAGTAAACCTTCCGAAAGTGTTGCTGTGCTTTGTTGAATGTAGTGAAAGTCTATATTAAAACATTCAGATAGCCTTGCACAACAAATCAAGACTATCAGCCTGAGCAGCCCTATCAGACCAAAATATGTTTACCTACATTATTTTATTAATACCCTTGATGCCTGTAAATACAATAGAGGAAGTAGAAGTAACTAATAGAAAAATAACATTTTTATGTGACCTTAATGATTTTTGTTTTTGGTACTAGAGATAAAACTTTTTAAACCATATGAAGTGTTTGTGTGTGTGTTTGTGTATGATTGTGCATGCGTGTGCACAGACATGCAGGCTATGAGCAAGAAGAGCTTTATAACATCAGTTCTACTGGTTTGTAAGTACATTGTTTGTTAACTAAACAATATAGGGAAATAAATTATAGACCCTTATGAGACATCCACAATTGCCCATTTATTGTGAGTAGATAGTTAAGACAATGGAATAAATTTCCCTTTGTGCTCAACTAACTTGGGCATTTTTGAAGAGACTTTTTTCTATCTGCCTAAGTTTAATTAAGTAATTTTGTTTAGATTTAGTCTGTATCACAGTAGGTGAGAAAAATATTCATGATCTTGCTTTTTCAAAAATACAATTTTATGGAAATAGTCAAATAGTCAT
The DNA here is from genome assembly GCA_004027455.1 of Hydrochoerus hydrochaeris. Lineage (NCBI taxonomy): Eukaryota > Metazoa > Chordata > Mammalia > Rodentia > Hydrochaeridae > Hydrochoerus > Hydrochoerus hydrochaeris. The sequence continues at coordinate 52,127 of PVLA01003854.1, read as the reverse complement.
AGTCAAAAGTCTGTGATGGCTGATATGTGAATTTTTCCAGATAAACATATTTCAGAAAACATGTCACTTGATTATGATTTCTATTTTTAAAAATAAAGAATTGTCAGATTCCTTTTTATTTATGATAATCTACTGTTGTTTTTTAAATTTATTCCCGAGATAGAGAAGTAGGGTTTCTCCCGACTCCCGTCACTTTGGCAGGCTATTGGAACGGAGCGAATCCTTTCGCCAATACTTCTTCAGGTTGAAATCTTAACTTGTGAGTGTGTATGAATGCCTATCTGCTTACCAATAACTCTGAGCAAATCTAGATACCTTCCCCACAAAATTAGTCCAAGGAAATTTCCTAGTCTTGATCGGACTGGCCAGCCTTTGACTTGACACAACTGTTAGTAATTCGGGGCTGCAGGTAAGCCGGGCAGTGAGCTCGCGTGTTTCCTGCACCTCAGCTGACCCGTTCTAGGCCCCGCTGCTGCTGTGCGCCCAGGCGCACCGGGCAGAGAGCGGGCAGCCGACGCCTTCTCTGCTGGGTTTCTGCGAGGTTAGCAGTGTTTCGTCTAGATACTCAACAAGTGAAGGAGAAGAGACACAAAGCAGTGAATTACCTTTGCATTTTCATCTTTGAGCTTTATTTTTGTTACTATCAAATAATATCACATTTTACCTTTAAAATATTTATGTAGGAAGCACCAAATTTCGTTGTTGATTTTTAATCTCAGGTTAAGCACATTGCTGAAGACCCTCCATGCAGCTGTTCTCATCGATTTTCTATTGAGTACTTATCTGAAGGCCGCTACCGACTTGGGGATAAGATACTCTTTATACGGGTGAGTCCTGCCCCCAGCCGGCGGGCGCGCAGCTCTGCCGGTGACCGAGCTGGGGGATGCTGTGCCTGTCTGCGCACTTCTTCTTGTCCCCTTTTGTCTAAACATGGGCGTAGGGGCTGCTCCTACTATGGGAAAGTGCCACTGAGCAGCAGAAATGCGGAGGGCTTGGTTTCATGGGTAGATGGTGAGCTCAGGTGAGTACTGGTAACAGCGGGTCTGCTAACAGCTGAGACCCCTCACACAGCATGTACCTGGGGAGTCTGTGTACACCCCAGGAAACGTCACTGTTACTACTTAGGGTTTTGGTGGTCTTTTGGTAGGGGGATGGAACTCGTGTTTGCCAGGCAGGCGCCTGTGCCACTGGGCTAAACCCTGGCCCCCAGGAAACTTCATTGCTAAAATGAACTTTCTAAAAGGGAAGAAGTTTTCATTATTACATAAGAAAAACGAAATGAAAGGCCTAATAAGTACAAATAGCCATAGTAAGAGAACAAAACAGAGCCACTGCCGCCTGGAAGGACGCGTGCTTGGGGCCCCTGGTGTGAGCGCCCCCAGGACTCGGTGAGGTGCCGTGGGGACTGCACCACCCCCTGCTGCTGCTCACCGGGGAGGCTGACGTATCACTCACTGCTCAGTGTTGGTCCCACTTCTGACACGTGAGCTAATTTTTCTTAATTCGGTCACATTTTCTCTTAATTCCTGATTTATCGTTGCGTTGCTGCGCCCTGTCCAGCTCACAGGAAACGCCCGCAGCCGAGTTCTCTTTTCCGGAGCTTCCTCTTTAAGGCGGTGTGGCTGTGATGTGCTATGGTGCCCGGGGTGACACTGAGCCTCCAGCTTGCGGGCAGGCTGGAGGGACAGGCCAAGGTCAGCTGGGCTGCGCCACGGTGCCTGGGCTGGGCACTGCCCTGTGCATTGAGGCCGGGTCCAGAGGCCTAAAGCTCTGAGCCCTAGGAAGGACTCTCATAAGTTCTATCAAAGCATTTTAAACATTAAACTGTTACAATACCTGTGAAAGTTCAGTAAGTTGTAAAATGTAACTTTATTTAGTTGCTTATGTTTTGTTCTTTGATTACTGTTTTCTTTGTTAGGTGGCGTTTTCTCTGTTTCTTCTCTATCTCTTTTCTTTTCCTTCCTTCAATGGTCAGCACTCCACTGAATGATGTAACTCTTGCAATTTTGTGCATTACTAACACGGATTTTTTGGATGTAAACATTTTCATTACAAATTGAAGGACTTCCTTAGCTCATCACAAAATTAAATACTTATTAATTGTACGACTACAAGAAAGAGACTGTCCTTTTCTAATGAAGGTGTTGGCTGATACTCATTTCAATGATCACACACATCACAGGTCGTGATGCTAGTGACTGGTCACTGGCACTCTCCTTGTACTGATGTGTTCTTTCCTTTCTTTGGGGACAGATGCTGCATGGAAAGCACGTCATGGTCCGCGTTGGTGGAGGCTGGGATACTCTTCAAGGTTTTTTGCTGAAATATGATCCCTGTCGAATATTACAGTTTGCTACACTGGAACAAAAAATTCTAGCATTTCAAAAAGGAGTTTCTACCGAAAGTGTCCCTGACTCCCCCGCCAGAACACCTCAGCCTCCTGAAATGAATCCTCTGTCAGCGGTGGATGAGTTTCAGAAACAGAGTTTAAAGCCTGGGGTGCCAGCCGGTGTCCCCAAGGGGAAGGAAAAGCCGGGGCGCTCACCGGGTGCACCGGTGCTGGCAGCTGTGCTCCGAGGGCACGCGGGCTCCGCCTCGGTCCGACCTAAGTCTCCAGCTCCTCCGGCCGCAGCATCTCAGCCCAAGCTCAAGTCTTGCAAGGGTGCAACGAGGAAGCCACGTGCTGCCTCCAGTCAGATCTCACCCTCCCCTGCTCCTTCCAGTGCAGTGGGCAAAGGCACCTGCCCACTCGCCTTGTTGAGGACCAGCCCCGGTGCGCCTGGGCCAGCGAGGAAGTGCGGTGCAGCCTCCAGGACGCCGAAGGCCCAGGCTCTTCTGACCCAGCATGCAGGAGATCCGCCCACGTCTTCACCTTCGCCAGGTAAATGTCCTAGAGAAGCAGAACCGAAGCCCTCGAAGCACAGCCCTGTGTCTTGCAGGCGGGATGCACCTGTAGGTTTGTCATCGAAGTGCCCGAAGGTGCCTAACGCAAAGCTGTGCGCAGGGTCCAAAACTCCTCTCCAGTCCCCTGCGAAAAGGACAAAGCCCAGCTCCCAGAGCACAGCTGCGGGCCTAGGAACCCTGCAGGCCGGGGCGACCCCACAGAAACTTAAATCAACCTTGAGTTTAAAGCAGCCGCTTCCCATAGCCTCCGTCTTTCCTGCCAAGGCTGCCCAGCACCCAAAGAATAAGAACGCAGCTCCACTTGCCAAAGGGCCACCTCCGAATCAAAGCACGTCCCTGAAGACAGGGCCCGGCTCCTCGAAGCCTGCCGGCCGCACCCCTCTGTCCATCGTGAGCGTTCCTCAGACTTCTGCCAGGACACAGACCGCGCCCAAGTTGGCACAGACGGCCACCAGGGGCCTGCACTCAGCCAAAGGGACTCCAAGGGGTGGCAGGATCCCTACTGCACCCAGGAAGCCTCCCACATGCACGGCAGCAGAGAGTGGAGACCAGAAACTCACCGCAAAGACAAAGGAAGATGGGGACCACTATTTTGTTATGACTGGGAGTAAGAAACCTAGAAAATAAATACGTGTGTGTCATCTTAAGAAATTGGGGGAAGGGGCAGGATGTGCTGGCTTTGCATGTTAAAGGTTTATCTTCTTCATGTTTGTCCAAAGGGGAGCAGAGGCTGAGTGTGGCCTGGTGAGGCCGGAGGAGGAGGAGAGGGTACGCCCAGATTAGTGTGAGGTCCCCGAAGCTGCCCTCCGGGGGGAGAGTCTGTGACTCACTTGGGAGCGGGTTTGTGCATTCTGCCCTCTAGGGGAATGTAAAGTCAAATGACACTACTGGAATCACAGTTATGCTTGCTATATTTTTAATAGGTATGGAGTATGGAGGTTTATGCCTGTCAATAGTAACAGTGGAGCTCTTAGTATTAGTTGCTTTATAGTTAAAAAAAAAAAAAAAGCAAGTTTGACACTTATCCTACAAAAGGCAACTAATACAATCTCCTGATCAGGTTGCTTGGTCCAGCAAGACTGTGGACCAGTGGCTGCTGCTGATTAGCTTGGCATTAGTTCAGTAGAGTTTTTATTAAGTATAAGTTTTCTAAATCATGAGGCACTGATTTTTTAAAACCTGGCTTATATTAATAATGATAATATTTTGTTACCAAGATTTTTTATAACAATTTATTGAAACATAAGCTGAAATTTAGTAAAAGATAGAATCAGATTTTCATACACTACCTGTGAAAATTTAGACACCTTACACTTTTAGATGGATTTTGTGCAATGTGGCAGGGAAAACTCAGTAGCTTTTAGCAAAATAAAATATTTAAATTAATTTTCTATGAAAGCAGATATTAATTTTTACATTAAAATAATACATTTGAAGATCAAAATTATGTTTTAACAATTTTAAAATTAAGATGTAAAAGAATCTTAAAGTGATATTCTATAAAAATTCTATGATTATTTTTCTCTGGGTCATATAATACCAGTTTTAGATGCTTTCAGTTCTGTTAATTTTCTTTAATAAAGTCATGCTGCCTCAGTTTTCCATGGCCAGTAGACAGCACGTGTACATCTCTGCCCTGCAGGGATTCTCACGAAACACTTCCTGGTCATGTAACGGCTGCAGATATGCCATGCATCCAAGAAGATACTTGTAAATAATTTATTTAAGGGACTGGGACTATTTAAATATTATTAATGTACTTTAAGAAGTTTAAGTGTGTTTTGAATAACTTCACAGTGTTATCACTTATCACAAGTTGTATATTCAATATTGAGATTTGTGTTTATTTGTTTTAAACTCAAATGTATTTTCTAAAGGAGAATAACAGTTTACACAAATGTACAAAAGTAAGCATCTTAAGCCAGTTTCTAATGTTCCGTTAAAATCAAAGACATAGGCTAGTTTTTGGCATAATTCATCTCATACAGTCATCAGATATTTGGTTTAGTTCCTGTATTGTTTTGGACATTGAGAGAATATTTACATCTTTGGGAGGTAAAATCAGTGCTCAAGAGATAAATAGGGGCCTTACTTTTTTAGTTATCAAAAATATTTCATGCACCTTTTAAGGAGGAAGAATTTTACCATTGTGAAGTTTATTCTAAGATCAAGCAACATTTCTATGTTAGTATTTTTTAGAACTTAAAAAAAAAAAGGAAAAGAAACAAAAATGATACTATAGCCGGCCTGTGGGTTCAAGTGGGTTTTACAATATGTAACCACTTATTTTTGTGTTTAGAGGAATCAGAAATAAAAGTATCCCACATGTACCTAGCACAAATTCCAGAGTTAATCAAAGAATTGCTTATTTGAAAAGTTGAAAATCAACTTGTAAATCTATTCTTTAGTAAGAGGGAATTTCTCCAATTATATTCATGTTGGGTGAATGTTTGTATAAAGCTTACCTTTATACCTTACTTAATTAGGTTTTATAGGAAGAAACAATACCTAAAACACAATTTCTTCAAATATATTTTGATATTCTCCTAAAGTGCTAGTGTTTTTAATCACTTTCACCATTTTTAAAATAGATTTTACATTGTTGAAGTTGGAATTTCATTTCTTAATAGTGCAGCTTTTATAAGTTCTTTTTTATGTTTAATAAAACAAGTATTAAATTACTGAAGTGCCTGGAAGAAGAAATAATGTATGCTTTCTTAAAAATGAAGTTCTTATTTTTTCTATAGTTTATTAATGTGATTAATATATAGAACTTCAGAGGAAAAGGGACTGTTGATCATTTTTACACATTTCAGATTTCCAGTAGATCTTTAAGGCTTGTGTCTTCAAAATAGCTTGCTAAATTAAATGACTTTGAACTTTCCTCTCTATACTGAGTTTACAATTCTCAATAGCAGAGGAATTTTTAAAGGAAAAAAAATACCATTTCTTCTCCAGCCTCTTCATCTTGAACTGCTTTTAAATCTTGTCATTTTTTTAAAAGGCTTTTGGTAGCAGGTTGTTATGATACATTCTTACATCCTGGCTTCCAAACTGACTACTCAAATCCACATCTGTGTATTATTCTTTACTTGTGCCAGCAATATTTGTATCCAATTTTAACATACATTTTCTCGAGTATTAAAGTTTAAATATAAACCGAGGTCTCAGTTTGCTTTTTTGGTGTTTCTAATTTTGGTGTATTTCTAAATACACTCTGATTACCTGATTTATATGAGGAGTTGCATGCACAAGATGGTTTTAATTTGTTTGCTATTTAAGATGCCTTTTTGTATTTGTGGAATTTAATTCTGGGAGAATAGAAAGTGTTGCCGTTAAGAAACAGTATTTGTTCCTCAAATTGCTGTATCTTCCTGAAGTTCCAGAAAGACTAGACCCAAATTTAATCATCTTTGAGGTAAAGAAATCATTTATGAAGTTCTCTCGGTCACTCAAGCACTAATCCCGTAATCTTGTTTCAGTTTACACCTGTTGTGGTGAGAATATTCTGGAAATACTTGCTCATCTTTTTCCTATTTTCATCATCAGATCAGTTATAAAAGGCAATTAAGTATATCTCCTGTGATGCTTTCACAACTTAATCTTTTGTGAATGTAAACTTTTAAAACACGAAATCTTGAAAAACAAGAAAATATTAAAGCATTTTTTGGTAAGTCTGAAAATACAAGTACACAAATTTTTTATGATCATTTTGTTCCTATGGAAAAATACAAAAATTTAATCTTGAAGAAATAATATATTCAAAGAGTTAACTACAAGGATGCCAACCAGCGTATTATTAATATTGATGTAAGAACACCATTAAGTCATTAAAAGCCATGCAGATATTTATCTTGAAAGCAATATAGATGGTGATGTATTGTATGGTTATCTTGAGGGACTGCAATGATAATATATAACAATTTTTTATTTTCTGCATTTGACCAAGAACCGTACAGTACCTGTGACAGGTGTATAAGCTTAATAAATATTACCTACTGTAATTAAACTCTTACAGCTAGTCTTTTAGTGTTTTATATGATGCATTTTATTGAAAATCACCAATTTTCATAAATCACTTTAAGTTATTTCACAAATTATCGTGTAGGAATGAACAAACAAGATGGGATGAATAGAAAATGACTGTGACCATTGAGGGCCTCTAGAGCCAACTGTGGCGGTGACGCATTTGCATCCATCCAAGTCACCACCTAAGACCTGCTGCCTGTGGGGACGCCTTGGGGGATGCAAAGAGGGGTGGCGACCCTCTGTGTTCAGGATTCCTGGGATTGTAGCACTTGACAAGTTATAAAACACCTTCCACTGCATAACACCCGACATTCCCCAACATTCACGAACTAGGTCTTGTCTTTGTTAGACTTTAAGAACCAGAAATGTAGGAATTATAACTGTTTTGCTTATTACCAGGTTCCCAAGGTCTACACTAACATCTATCACATACTGGGCATTCAGTAACCAGTTGTTAATAGTTAAACGAACTCATTTTTTCACAATGAGGAAACTAAAGTTCCAGTAAATTTAGTTAGTAAATAAAAAATATCTCCTGGAATATATATGTAATCTCTTACTTTATAAATTGTTGACCTGCTCTTAATGTGACTCAGAAAATAAGATTCATATGGCATTTTTAAACAATCTGAACTATCACCTGCTTTTTCTTTATTTCTTAGAAAAATCTTAATCTTATTTTCTGTTACCTTTTATTAAATATTGAACATGTGAAGATTTAGAGATTAGTACATTCTTAAGTATTTAGTTTGATTAGCAATTATAGAATACCCATGTCTGAAGCACTGTTTTTGAAAACATTGAATTACTGTATTCAGTTTTCAGGACAATAAAGATGCTCTGTAGATGCCAAGTGGACACAGGAAAGAGAAAAAGTGAGTTAAATCTGGCACAAAGCATACCCATTAGAATTAAAATAACTTTTTCTATAGTACAGTGAAAATAGTTGTTGGTAATGTAGGTAGCCTTAGAATCTGCTTTTAAAATATGTTTAAAAAGCACCAACAGGTTTCATAAGTTTTTTTCCACAAGAAAAATATGTTTAAACTTCTCTCACACAGACTTGAAAATGTGATCAAAGTTGTGTAGATTCCTTCAATAATTCCCTGTACCGTGGATGCAAGAAGTCAATCAATAACTGTTGGAGAAGAGGCCGAACTGTGCTGTGTGTTGGAGGAGGAGTGGAATCCGGCTTTCGAAGTTTTATTTAAGCCCAAGCCTTGAAGCGGAATGAAGATGCGCCTGCAAACTGAAATTTTCAGTACTTTCTGTTTACCTTAAGCATCAGCAAAAGCATTTTTGAAGGTCACGAAGCCTCAAGACAAGGATCCTTAAGAGTTAAAATAGAAATAACCCCACAGATAATTACGGCCTCAGGAAGGGAGATTGGCAGCGTAAGGGAAGGGCCAGCCTGAGACGAGCCAGGCGCCGTGCTTTGGCTTTACCCATGCTTCCCCCTGCCCTGGTTCACAGTTACCCTCTCATGCCTCAGTTTAAAAATCACTCACTCGAGAGGTTCAGCTCCCCACGCCTGTGCTGGGAGCTGCGGGACACTTCCTTCCCACCTACCTTTTCCTATCATTGCCTTATTTTGTCTAGTGCTGAGATTTTCCATTTTCTTATCTGCATCTTTCACCGCCTTAGAATCAGGATTCTGTTCTCTTTTTCACCACTGACTCGCCTGCCTTCAGCACAGCGCCTAAAGGCAGAAGGTAAGAGGGAGGCAAATGTCCTCTCCCTGATGGAAATAAACCTTTAGGAGCCTGAAGCGAACTTAGAGCTTCACCTAAGGTCCCAGGATTTTTTTTTCTTGAGAAAAATGTCATGGTTGAATTTGAAATAAGCAAACATAACCTGCTAAAATAAGCAGGAAAGGAGAGAAGAGGGGAGCGGAGGGAAGCAGAGGGGAGAGGAAAACGGCAGTAATATGAGAAACCTTAGAGCTATGGGTTTCTGCAGTTCCATTAGCACTTCCTAGAGATTGTAACATTTTTACAGAAAAAACACTATATTTTAATACTTATTTTCAGGGTTGTGAGAGAGGCTACACAGAGAAAAACATACTGTTTAGACCTAAAATGCCCCCGAAGCCTCATGTGTTCAGGGGTGGGGCTTTTGGGAAGGAGACTGGATGGTGGGGTGCTGTCCTCATGACGGGTTCAGCCAAGGGTGGGTTCAGAGCCGGGTGGCCTTAGGAGCTGGGGCCTGGTGAAGGAAGTGGGACCCTGGGGGTGTGGTCCGGGAGAGGGGTCCCTTTCCCTGGCTCCTCCTCTCTCTGCTTACTGACCACCACGGGTGGAGCAGCTCTCTTCCACCATGCCCTTCTGCTGTGCCTTTTCTGCCGTGGAGCCAGCTGACTATGAACCATGAAGCCCTTTGAAACCATGAACCAAATTAACTTGTTGCTTAAACTGTTGAGTGTCAGTTGTTTTGACTCAGTGACTGGAAAGTGACTCCTGCACGTCTGACTTAGATTAGCAAGTCGAATTCCGCCCTCACGTGAAACAGAAGAGGAAACTCAGGCCCTTGGTCTGTTTTAATTCTTTAGAATCAACTTTGGAGAAGCAAAGAAGCCAAAATGGTAGAGGTAGTTGTGGTTATGTGACCCATCGAGGTGTTGGTCCCTTCATGGGTGCTCAGTGTTTTGGGTCTAGAACAGCAGATTCCTTGGGTTATCTGTACTTGAGACTGATTCTGAAACAATGTATTTGGCCACAAAGCAATAAACACCAACTTACTGGTTTGCTTATTTTTTTTTGAGTACTAGACAGCATCTATTGAGAGATGGGGGCTGTAATGGTGACACTAATGACAATTCTCACGGAGATTACAATGCTTATTCCTGTGGTTTAAGATCAAAAGTGTGCTATTCTTTTAGACTGTAATCTGAATGTATTTTACTCATGGAAAGAAATACATGTGTGAGAATGTGTGAGAGCAGTTAGTGGGTTTTTTTTTTTCCCATATTGCTTCAGATCAGGAGTCTGTTAAAAAAAAAGAAAAAGAAAGAGAAGAAAAACTATAGTTTTTGTTGTATCTGAAACTGAAAACAAGAGTCATTTGCCGTGAGGAGAATTACTCGGGAAATAGAACGAGGAGAGTCAGGTCCTTAACAGGCGATTGAAGGAAAAAGGAACCTGTACTTTCTCTGGGTTAAGTCACTGCTTTAAAAATCAAGAAACAAAACATATCTCTGAAAAAGGTGTTTCTCTGACTCTATAAAATATTTCCTGTGACAGTAGGGACTGAGGCCTCCTCCATCCTGCCCCCACCTTGCACCTCAGCCTCACTGAGAGCATTGCAACAAGAGATCGAATCTCAGACCAGCACCCCCGCTGCCCGATGAGGCTGGTCTCTGCAGGCGTGGCAGCCGGAGAAAGGAGAAACAGTGAGCCCTGGGATCTGACCTCTGAGGAACCGAGTCCAGTAAAGCACAGCACAGAACAGCACTGCTGAGCCTTCGCATCTGCCTGGGGACCCTGCAGCCTGATGGTCCCCAAAGACATTTTGGGAAAACCCGGTATGATTAGTTCAGCTCTTTTGATTTCAAGAAACAGGTGCATTTCAGCTTCCTCTAGCAGAGGCCTATTTCCTGGATACACATGACCAAAGGGACAGCAGGACTCTGCAACAGCTCTCTTATCTGTGGAGAGCGAGTCTCATGCAAGGGTGAATTGTTGCTTGGAAGCCTGGGCTGGGCACTCAAGTGCCAAGTAAACGCCTCTCGCAGGGTCCCAACACCTCTTGATCCTCTGCTCTGAACACACGCTTGCTGGCCTCCAATTTCTACTTTGTGTGTTTCCTTGAATTAAAAAAAAATCAAAACCAAAGCAAACAAATAAACAAACAAAATGACCTGATATCCTTTGCTACTTCAAAATTAAGAAAGAACCTAACTGGCTTACCAGTTAGCCAGTGGCTTGGCTGCCCTTGGATCACAGCAGTAGAGTGCGCCCTAACCCTAGTCAGGGTGAGGTCCTGGGTTCGATTCCTCCTTCCACCATTATATCGAAGTCACATAGCAGAAGGTGGTGGAAGTCGGTCTTGAACTTGTAGCTGGAGCTCTGCTTTTGCCACCACCTGCTACAAAGGTGGCACAAAAAAGCACTCTGGCTGGGAGGAAGTTTTCTGAGCAACGCACACGTGGGGATTCCAGGACCTGCACAGAAACAGCAGAGTCCCTTGGGCTGCAGTGAATGGCACCAGCATTTAATTAGTGCTCCTGGTCACTGGAAATGGCAGTGACATTAAGTGACAAATATCCTCAGTACACGATTTACGAAAAGAACAGAAATATCAAGGAGCTTGAAGCCCAGTCAGTTCTCAGCCCTGTGAAGGATCCAGTATCTCCCAGTCTCCTGGCCTCGTGCGATGTGTTTTCTTCCCTGCCAGCACTTTCTTTTTGGGGGACACATTCCATGGAAACTATTTGCTCAGTGAGATCAAGCCACTAAATGCCTGATGGTGAGCTACACAGCAGAGATCACGTCACAAAGAGACACTAAGTGTCACATGAACCGAGTATCTCTGAATGGTTAACTTTACGGTTTTTATTCAACAAGCAGTGGCCAACAATCCTTAGGGTTGCTGGAGGGTAGTCCAGTGCCCTTCTCTCAGGCACCTCTAATTCATTCACTCACTCACCAAGCATTAATTGAGCATTTACTGTCTTCCATGAATTCCACATAAGTCAGGAATCGTCCACGTTGCCCTCCTTTTTGTGTAACGGTGAACAGCATGGCCCCGGGTTGGGCCCTAGTGGCGCTTGCGATCAGGTGAAGGTTGTCCTGTCTGGCGCTGGCTCTGAGCAGGGCAGACTGGCTGGCAGGAAGCTTGACTGCAAACCTGGTGCGATACACAAATGGGAGGGTCAGCGGGAACGAGCCGAGGCCTCTCTGAGCGTCCAGCCGAGGCTCTCCCGGGGAGCCGGTGCAGTAGCTCCAACCAAGAGCGTGAGTTTCCGAGACTGCGGGAATTGCACATGCAGCGCCGCAGGAGGCCAGGCAGGAGGCTGAGGTGCAGCGAGGTGAGGCAGGGACCCCTGTTCAGGAGGCCGAGCTCTGTGGAGGTGGGAGGAAGGGTTGGAGCCAGGTCTGTGGAGCCCAGTGAGCTGCAGGTTTGGGTTCGGGTTTGAGAAAAACGTCTCCAGGCTTGGAGACCCCAGGAGCGTTTAAAGAGGCCGGGTCCATGGAACCTGGCTATTCTCTCTCTCTCTTTCTCTCTTTCTCTCTTTCTCTCTCTCTCTCTCTCTCTCTCTCTCTCTCTCTCTGTGTGTGTATGTGTGTGTGTGCAACAGAGGCAGAGATGGAGACAGAGACACAGGTGACCAGGAGGACCCCACGCTCCTGGAGTTTGTGGCCACCTCTCTTGGTCCCCTGACTTGTACACCACACACATTCTGTGGCCCCAGCAGACCGGTTTCCTGGCGTGGACATTTCACCACCCTGTCCCCTCACCCCAGGGTTTTGAGTGCCTGTTTCTCACAGCAAGAACGAGGATGTTTGAGGCCCCTCCCGTGCCCTTCGCTAGGTCTCGCCTGAAGTTCCAGCTTGAACCTCTCTCTCCCCTGCGCACCCCTCTTCTCACTGTCCCCCCGTTTTCTTAGGAGCACTGTCTCCAAGCCTCCGAGCCTCTTTCCCACAGCCTTCTCTGGCCACTTCATGCTACCTCGTCTGCTGAGTCTTCTTCTGCTGAAGCTCGGAGCAAAGCATGGAGGGCGAGGACCTGGCGATAGGAGAGCGGTTTGTGGGTTTAGTCACTGCAGGGCTGACGCATCTGATCTGGACCTGTGTGCGGAAGTCTGCATGTGGCTGATGCGCATTTGCTTCATGCATGGGGGAGGGGTGGCTGGGTGACTCCCAGGCCCTCTCTAAGATTTAAAGGAAAATGATCAAGAATGGGACTCTCGCTAAATCTGATCATTCATTTAGTCAACAAGCCTGTCGTGAGTAAATGCTGTGAGCGAGCACTGTGTGGGCCTCTTAGTTGTCAGGGACACTGAGAGCAGCAGTCCTTCCCGGAGGGCGTCACAGAACGAAATCATTGTCCTACAGAACAAAGACTGGGGAGTGTTTACATGCTGACACACAAAAAATCAGTAGAAACAGTACGAGCAGCAAATTAAAAAAAAAAAAGAAGAAGAAGAAACAAGAATTTCGCATCCCTGTGATTTCTACATTTTGAAAGTCTCGTAATCCCAACCTTGGGAAAGGTGTGGAGCCAAGGTAGCCGGCACACGCAGAAAGTGGGAAAAAAAATGTGGCCTCCGGGACCAGAGAAGCTATGCACACAGGACAGTCGAGTGACGCCAGTGCTGTTCAGAGCAGCCCCCAGATGTGTGCACACAGAGACACACATGGTGCTAATTGCAGCCCTGTTGGAAATAAACAGCTAGCAACAACCCACATGTTCCATTAGTAGCAGAATGGATGAATCAATTACGCTGCATCCCAACGATGGAATCTTCCGGAGCTGTTGAGATGAATGAACTTGGGCTGTAATTATCCACACGATTTAATCCCACAAATGTATTGAGCTAAGAAAAAGAGCAAGTTGTAGAATGATAATGCAGCATGATGCCAGTGACAGGAAGCTTACAAATGGATTTTATTTGTAGATTAATGCATGTGTAGTAAATTATAAAATACGTCTGGATACAGTGACCAGCCAGGCTATTTTGCTGTTCAAGCACTGAAGGTCCTGTGTCCTAGCACAGCCCCGGGTCCCAGCTAGACCGAGAGGACGGATGGGTCACTTTACCTGTGAAGGATAAAAGCTGAGTTCAGCATCATGGTTGCTTCTTGAAGGAGGGGAGGAAATGGGCTCGGGTAAAAATCCTCCACGTGTACATGAGCTGGACTGTAATGTCCTATTTCTTAAGGTGGATCATGAATATGTAGGTAAAATAGTGAAACATGGTCAGGCTGAGAACATGGACATAACAAAATTAGGAAAAGAAGAATAAATTAGGAAAAAAAGCAGTCGTCTACCCACAAACTTAATAGATCATGGAGATGTTTCTGTGTGAATTTCTCTTTCCACTCTCACTACTGCTCCTTCTGGGTCCCTGTACCTGACAATGCTGCAAAGTCCAAGACTGCAAGAAAACACACACACACACACATACACCGACAAAGGTGGTCCCTAAACTATCGGACAATGCCTGGGTCTCCTTAGGGGAGTTTCATGAAGTTCCAAGTGGTGACCAGCAAGGAGAATGGTCCAAAGCCCTCAGGGGTTCTAGTGCAATAAAATAAAGGAGATAAATCATGGTTCCATCACTTCCTGACCGTGTGACTTTGGGTCACTCACCACATCCCAATTCTTCAACTATAAAATGAGGGCAACGCTTCTCCTAAAGTAGATAGGAAGCAAGTCCTTCCAAAGCAGTAAGTGAAATACTTGGAAAGCAAGCTAAGAGTTTAATGAACATTTGATTTAATCAATCACATTCAGCCAATCAAAATCAAAATAATGACTCTACAGGGTGGGAACAGAATGCGTACATACTTCAATACCATGCAAATCATTTTAAACTGTAATGTAGGATTAAAATAAACCCAGCAAGGAAAGATGAGCAGAATGAAATTCACATTCCTACCAAACCATCTGTAGAAATGTTAAAATTAGAACTTTCTTGTGACAGAGAATTGTCACGTTTGTGGCACTAAATAGTGTGGGGGGGGGAAGCTCAGGTTCTGTTTAATGTAATAATCCCTATGAGGGTAATTAAAATCCTAAACTCAGTTCCTTTTTTTGGAAATAACGTTGGCTTAGCATGAGCTCTAATTGCCCCTATTTACGCACTGACAGCAGTCTCAGCAGACAGCTCTGTAATTAGCTCCATTCAAGAGAAAAGCGGTGACCATCTCTCAGCTGCTTTCTGGCTTCTGAGCTGGGGGAGGCAAAGGAGAGGGCTTTGGCTGTCTTGCAGAATGGGATTTAAATGTGCCACAAGCAGCCAGTTGCACGCTGATAATTGCACGGTTTGTTATAATTGATTTACACAGGCCGGGAAGAATGAAGACACTCCCCCAGCTAAGAATGTCAAATGAATAATCAGTGGTACATGAAATTTTCCTTCTTTGATACTTTAGTGACTGCATCTACAATAAACTGGTAATGTTGACCTATTTTCCATGCAGGGGACAAACCAGCTGATACTTTGGTGATGTGTCTAATAATTTTCATAGATTTCTCTCGCCTGAACTGTCACTATGGTCTGCTTCATGGTCAGTGTCCTGCAGTTTTCAGATGGAGAATTTACAATCAATCAAATCAATCAATCAACCAATCAATAAAATGTAAGGCACTTAATCAAATCACAACTCGTAAAAGAATGTATGTAAAGGTTAAAATTGTACCATGGGTTTGCAAAACTTCTAAGTACAGTACCACCAACATATTTTAAAAAGAATGCATAGACGATTCCTGCCCCTCCTTCTCACTCTGCTGGATGTGTGTGTGTGTGTGTACACACAAGCATACACACCCAGCTCAGAGGAAATAGAATGATTCTATTTTGGTATGTTGCATACAAACAATGTCTTTTGCTTTTTACACTCAATCTAGAAGTCGCTTTTTGACATGAATTTTTTCCATCTATATTTATTGTGATTATTGATGTATCTGCCATCTTACTCCATGCTTCTGTTTTCTCACTTTATCTTTTGCTTCTCTGTCTCTCTTTTCCTGCCTTTCACTCTCATGCCTTCCCTTTCTTCATTTCACCAGCCTGCACACATTCAGCCTCAATTATTTTAATGGTTATGTTAAAATTTCAGCACACAAAAAATGCAAACGAGCCAAAGAATTTAGCCTATTTACCTTTTAACTGTACTCACCACCATCTTTCATGTTGTTATTATCTAAAGTTTTATCCCTTTGGTTCTTAAGTAGGAAAATATTATTTCTAGCTAGTAACTTTTAATTTTATATTTGACAATTGCTTCTCTCTCTTCCTCATGGATTTGTCTTTCTTCTTTTAGTAAAGGAAAGGTTTTTGGATAATAAACTATCCTAGCCTTTGTATAAAAACATCTATTCCTTTGTACCTCTCCCTTTTTCAAATTGTACTTATCTTTGTGAATAGGGAGTACCACATAATATGAGGCAAATTCTGTAAGTTATAGGCTATTTTTGTTGGGTATAGAATTTTAGCTTGAGTAGTGACTTCCTGCAGCAGTTTTAGAGATATCGCTTTCTGCCACATGTTTCTGCCACTAGAAATTTTTCATCAGCCTGGTTGCCACTCTGTAGCGTCTTTCTGTTTGCTTTAAGATTTTTTTCTCTTTTTCCTTGATGGTCTACTATTCAGCTTCTATAAGGTATCTAAGAGTAAAAAAACATTAACATTTTCCTGCATTTGTCTGAAGTACCCTTTTACTCTAAAGACTCATGTTTCAGGGCAAGGTGGCACACACCTGTCATCCAACACTCCAGGAGGCTGAGGCAGGAGGATCTCTGTGAGTTCAAAGCCATCCTGGGCTACAAAGTGAGACCCTGTCTCCCAGAAAAAAAAAAAAAAGAAAAAAAAACCATGAAAAGACTCCTGTGACAGATTTACTCTCTGGTTTTCATGTCACTTTATTTATTCTCCTGTTTTCCATCACTTCATCTGTCTGTGCTGTTTTGGGTGACATCTTCAGTTTCAATGACTAATTTTTTCTCTAATTGAATCCAGCCAAGTGAATTCAAGCTTTTTTTAAAAAAATTCAGTGACTCCATGCTTATTTTCCAGGGTTTTTATTAGCATATTACCATTATTCTTGATTACAACTTCCATTCTTGGGTAAGTTTATTTTTTGGTCTTTTTTTTTCAGGGTCTCAATTCAGGCTGGCCTTGCACTCCCTTTGTAGCCCAGGCTGGTCTTGAACTCACAATGATCCTCCTGCCTCAGCCTCCCGAGTGCTGGGATAACAGGAGTGCACTGCCACACCCGGCTCACTCCTGGGTGAGTCTCCTGGGGATTGCTGTGTTTCTATCTCCTGAGGCACAAGCTATTCATTTTTTGGGTTTGCAGGGTGCTGCTCCTGGATGGGATCACCTTACAAATGACTACACTTCATCCTGCACTCATTACTACCGGAGACTCTTTTCCTGTACCCCAGAAACATCATTTCCATCACTACTATAAATATCTAAGTTTAAAACTATGCACTGTCATCTCGATGTACAATGGTTGGAAACAGAAGGTTCTGTGGGCTCTTTATTCTCTGTTGTGATCAGAAACTAATTTATTTGATTTTTTTAAATCTGAGAGAAAAATAAAGCAGAATAATGCACCAAGCATGTTTACACAGAGTTAAATCGGGCATAATGAAGCAATTCAAGGTCGGTCGTGGCAGTAGGGTATTTTGGTATGAATCTCTTTTAGTTAGGTTATATGAAGCGAAGTATTTTACCAACTAACTTTTTGGATTATGGGGTCTGTCATTTATTTTAAAAACGCAACAAACATTCAGTGAATATATGTCCCTAGAAGTCTGCTAAGCATGGTTACGCACACAGGGAAGCCTTAGCTTGCTTATCCATGCAAGGAGGAAATGAACAAATTCCCAATTGTAAAGAATACAGTGCCCGGCACAGTGCCTCAAACACTGCGGCAATTGAATAAGTGGAATCACTGTTAGTGCTGTCACTTGTTCGTGTTTGTGGAAATTGTGTCAGTTTGGAAGACAAATGGGTGTTAGTCTGCTGGTGTTACCATACTGAAATACCTGAGGCTGGATAGTTATAAAGAAAAGACTCACAGTCCCAGAGGTCCACGAGAATGGACAGGTTAGCCCAGTCCTCACGAGGGCCCTCCTGGCTGTGTCACATCGTGGCACCATGTCCTGGTGGGTGCACATGACACTGGACAGGAAGCCAGGGAGGCTGGGCCAGGCTGCCTCCAGGGTAACGGCCCTCTGAGGACCCACTCAGGAGTCCCGGGAAAACTGCTTTTTATCTCTGGAGTTCACGGCCCCGGTGATGTAAGAACCTCCCACAGCCTTGCCTCTCCACATCACTACAGTGAGCACCCAGCTTCCAACTGGAACTTTTGGGGACGCAAACTACATCCGGACCATAGTAGCAGGTTAACAGACACCTAAGAAAACTAACAAAGTCCCTACCTTTTGGGACTGCAGTTAGCTAAAGAGATACAACGGGCAAAGCACTGTACAGAGTCCTTAACTCATGAGAAAGTCTAGAGGAGTGATACCTACCTGTCTGCCTCTTCTTGCTGTCGGGAAGACAAGAGGCTCACTCTGACTCACAGCTTTAGCGACCCCAGGCCATGGTCGCTTGGTGGCTCCACCATCGTGGGCCTGTGCTAGGCAGCACCTCCTGGTGGGAGCCCGCGGCCGGGGCACATCCCCCACCCACTCCCTGGCCAGAGAGCAAACCACACAGGGCCCCGCTGTGTCCGTGGAGGGAGTGAAAAGCTGTACTGTGGAGACGGGGACCTTAGGGGACGAAAGGGTGGGGCTCCAGTTTCCTGCCTGTGATGAGAGACCAGGTACCACCCGGTCCCAGGTGGGAGGCACAGTGACCTCACCGAGCCAACCCGGAGCCCTGGTCTGTGTTCTCAGTGTGCAGTTGAGGGGGTGAGACGAGGGCCTGAGATAGAGAAGGGTGGGACATCCCCGGGGAATCATGTCCCCTCAGGGCCCCAGGGAGACAAGCACGGAAGGAAGCTGAAGGGACGCGGGAGCGTCTTAGGAAGCAATCTAAAACGGCCGGACCTCGCCTGAAGGCAGAGAAGAAGAAACCAGAGGTGAGGGAGAAGACTCTGACTCTCTGTGATTTTCAGTGAAGATTTATGGAGGTTACTACTTGCATTTATTTATTTTATTTTATGTATGTATATATATTTGTATTTTTTTGTCTTTTTGAGGCAGAGTTTCCCTATGCAGTCAGGCTGGTCTTGTACTCACTTTGTAGCTCAAGCTGACCTTGAACTCCCAAGGATCCTCCTGCCTCAGCCTCCTCATTGCTGGGCTTATAGGCATGTGCCACCAGGGGGACATATGAAGAACAGATACTATCTCCATTTTACAGAGGAGAAGACTGAGGCAGGTCAGGTATTATCTGTTCCAACCCTTGTGCCTTGAAAATGTGGTAAAATCGGGGCC
Organism: Hydrochoerus hydrochaeris; assembly: GCA_004027455.1. NCBI lineage: Eukaryota > Metazoa > Chordata > Mammalia > Rodentia > Hydrochaeridae > Hydrochoerus > Hydrochoerus hydrochaeris. The sequence goes on along the minus strand of PVLA01003854.1, from coordinate 33,077 downwards.
ACCACCAGGGTTGGATTTCCACTTCCTGGCTCTGCTTTTTCCCCCTCTTACTTTACCATGAGCCTCTGATCAGCGAGGACCACTCTTGCTCTCTCCTGAAATTTCCTCCCCACATAGGACGCTCAGTCATCCAACCTCTGCTCCTTTCCTTGCGTCACCCCAAGATGGCGACAACTTACATGGCCAATGGACTTGAGGAGAATTCTGCCCTTTCTGCTGCTCAAAAGAACCTGCCCGACCAGCAAAGTCCCTGCTCTGCGGTTTCAGGAGCAGAGGGGCAGGCGTGGGGCACCGAGGGCAGAAGCAGGCACTTCCCTGGTCGTGTCTGTTGGAATTTGGTGTTTAAATCTCTGTCTCCTCACCAGCAGCCTCATGTCTGCTGTACCCCAAGCCTTGCCCTTCTGCCCAGCTTCCATGAGCAGTAATGATGCTTTCCCTTTATATCTTTATTCATTATTTTCCTCCTTGACTTGCTGGGCAGAGACGAGTATTACGACTTATTAGGGGCTCCCCAGAGACCCCCACAATGTACCTGCGACACTCCAGGGAAGGAAGGAAGAATAAAACTTGCATTGCAACAGTGGTGGCCAAATACTCCAATAGCTCCAGGAATGAGATGCGAGTCGGAAAATTCAGCCATTCCCAGACATCAGCTCGGTGAACCCACCTGTGGCAAAAGCAGCAATTAATGGACGGGAGCCCTGAAAATGAAACTTGTTCTTTTAGGAGAAAAATCAATGGACTGGATAACAAATTAGCTTTGATTGCTGCTTGAAGCTCTAGGAGAAAAATGAAATCAATAAGTACCAAGTACACAGTGGTTCTAAGAAATTGCTTCAGAAACGAAAACTCGGGTGGGGTGTATGTTTTGGGGAAAACCAATCTCTCACAATAGCCGTATCCGTGCATGTCTTTAGGAAGCATCTTGGGGTGCAGCCGCAGCCACTGGCCACCACCCTCTCCTCTGCTTTCCAGGGCGGTGACCTGCCAGTCACACAGCTCTGCACAAGACTTGCACAAGAACCTGGGGAGAGGTAGAATGTGATTTTTACTGAAGAAAGAAGTTTCGCAGATTTCTTAGTCAGGAATAAGGAAGACTTGGCAATGAGAACAAAGATCTTTCACTCCGGATCGGGGTCAGTGAGCCCATGGGAGTGCAGCGCTTGTGGGCCCTTGGTTCTGTTCTTTTTGTTTTTGTCTTTTTGAGACAGGGTCTCACTATGCAATTCAGGCTGGACTTGAACTCACTTTGTAGCCCAGGATGGCCTCGAACTCTCTGTGATCCTCCTGCCTCAGCCTCCTGAGCACTGGGATTATAGGTGTGAACCACTCGGTCCTTGGGGTTTGCTGGTTCAAATGTATCACAGGCGCCCTGTTCAGGTAGGAACGCACACTGCTCAGTCAGAGCAAAGAAGTGCCTCGTATCTGTGGTATCTTTTCTGGATCTTTCAACTCTCCTGCCTCTCTTCTAGAACGGCCAGTATGCGTGGTCAGTGGCTCACATCCTGCTCACTGCCTGGGCCTCTGAGGCCAGCACATGCGCGTGTGTGCGTGCGTGTGCGTGTGTGTGTGCGTGTGTGTGTGAGGTTGCAAAGACCCCTGTGGCTTTCAGTTGTTTTTTCATTAATAAAACAAGTTACATGAGCCCAGCCATGTTGGAGATGTCACTGAAAAATAAGGCCTTTAAATTTGTTTTTACACAGCTTATTACAGTAAAAGCCACATGGTCAAGAATCCCCCTAAGATACCTTCGCTCCGAACACGCTCTCCTGTCGCGCCTGCCGCTTCCTGAAGCAGCTCTGAAAGTTCTGTTTGTCGGTGTCCTTAGGACACCATTGCAGCTGCCTCTGGGCCCTAAACCGGTTCAAAACAACCTTTAAAGGCCGCTTAACTTTGGCCAAGAGCCTGGACTTGCACAGTGGCAGCCCCGGTGCGCAGGAGGCTGAGGACTCGGTGTAATCTCTGCCCAAGCCTGGCTTTAGGCTGGTGGCCAGGGGCAGAAGCCTTCACCATGTTCTTACTTTTAGTTTTAGTTTTTGGTACTGGGAATCAGACTCAGGACCTTGTGCCCGCCAGGCCTGTGCTGAGCTGTGTCCCAAGAACCTCGTCATGCTTTTGATCACATCTCCCAGAGATGTGACAGGAAGCTCCCAGTGCGGCTTCAGACAGTGGTAATGCAGTAGACTGTGTTTCAGGAGAAAGGGGACTTATGGAGGGAGATTAATGGCAATGTATCTTACTGTCAAGGAATTTTAAAAATTAAACATTTCCCATATTTTCTGATCACCTTTGCCTATTTCGTCACAAAACTTTAAAATAGTTTCCTTTCTCCTTTGTTCCCTATGATGATAATTCTGTCGGAATTTTGTTTGAGTGTCATTAGTCTATAAATAAATTTGTCAAGTCTGTTAAATTGATATCTTAAGATATTTTGCTTTCCAACATGGTGTGCATTTTAATGTACTCAGTAAAAACCTAGCTTTTCTTTGTAGAGGTCGTACTCACCCCATAAAAATTGCCACCGGGTACTTTATCTTTTGCTTGCTTGCAGTCTGTTTTTCATTAGATTTCCTAATTGCTTCTCAGTGGTATGCAGAAATGCTGCTGATTCTCACAAAATATGCTTAGCTCCTGTGCAGCCTTTTGAAAGAAATCCCAGAACCTTGTGTCCTATTCCTTATGAAGGAGTGTTGGAAGCAACATTCGTGGGGAGAGTCTGCTGTGTCACTTACAAAATTCACAGCCACCATGTCACCTAGCACCCTATGGGTGCAAGATGAACATAAGGTAGGTCTCTTTTGTGACAGAAAGTGACACAACTGTGTCATCTCTAACCTGATCCTTGAAATGCCACTTCCCGTCCTATCCCTGGAGATCCCCTAATTCCAATAATCGCTGCTCAGGGGTACGTTTTCCTAACCCCGGCTGCTGTCCCTGGTCCCCCCTTCTGGCCCTCAGACTTGGCTGTTTAGAATGGTGCCTTTTGTGCTTACAGAGTTGGGCCACCTCTCTTGGTCTCTGAAGCCACCACTGGGACCCTCCTTGTTCCATTTGTCCCACTGCCCTGCGAGTCCCTCCAGCAAAACAAACCCTGTCTTCTTTTGTAAGGATCCAGAACCAATGGTCCTGGTCCTGGTTTTGTTTTTCACCCCAAATTTAAAACTAAGTACTCAGCTATGTAGCTTACCCTGCACTTGGTAGATGAGTTTTCAGTCTTGCAAGTTTTTTAATGTCTTGCTTTATATATGATTTTCTACAGCAGAGCATTTCAAATTTTTAATTAAAGTAGGAAAGATAAAACACAAATAAATAAATATATATATTAAGTGCATATACCTACTCCCTGAGATGAATATAAATATTATATAATGCAAACATGCACTAATAAAAAGCACTTAAAATAAGGAAAGATAAGTCATTAGCAAATGGCACTGTTAAATAAATCACACCACCCATACCACGGGTTCCAAACCCCTTCCTGGAAATGCTCAGAACAGAATTATCTCAGATGCTCTTCAGTTCCGCGTTGCTTGTATATGTGTAAAGTGACAGGTTGCAGATGAAACCCAAGTCTAAACACAAAAGTCATTTGTGTTTCATTTACACTTTATACATGAAACGAAGGCGATTTTATACAATACCTTAAATAATTTTACACATGAAACAAAGTTTCATGGCCTGGAATTTTCCCACTTATGATATTATACCAGCTTTCAGAAAGTTTTAAGTTTTGGAGTATTTTGAATTTTTGGATTAGGGATGCTACATCTAGAGTAACATTTTTGCTTTGCTTTGTTTTGTTTTTCTGAGACAGTTTTGCCATGTAGTTCAGGGTGGCCTTGAACTCACATGTAGCCCAGCCTGGTCTCTAATGAGCAATTCTCCTGCCTCAGCCTCCTGAGTGCTGAAATTACAGAAGGGTGACGCCATGCCAATTTTAGATTAACATTTAAGGAAAAACATAGTGCATTGGGGAAAGGGCATCTAAAAAGTTTAATACAAGGATAATTTTCCATTTGAAACACAAATCAGAATATCTCTGAGGTGTCTGTAGATGATCACACAGCTGTGTGCATGTGTATACCCGTATCTACACATGTATTCCAAACGCATCCATGTGCACAGGTGACATCAAGATATTTTAAAACAACATAGTATTCAGATTAATATACAAACAACTACATGAATAAAAACTTTAAAACCTTCCCTTTCATTTCTAGTAAAGCTATTTTAAAAGGTGTCATTGGGAGTACAAATAAAGTATCAAATCATTCTAATAATTTCTAACCTAAAGTATCAAATCATTCTAAGCTGTTGGCCAGTTTTTAGAAGTCGTGGCTAAACCATGGTTCTTCCAGAGCCGAGATTCGACCCGTGAGGAGTCTATAGATGGACCAGGCACGAGCCAATGCGGAGGAGATAGCTGTGCCACGGGGCGCCATCCGCAGCATCCAGGTGCCGGGGAAACCCAGGCCCTGAAGGCCCACAGAGGAGTCAGCCTGGAGCTGGCAGCCCCGTCTTTACACGATCCCACTTTCTAGACTCTCACTTTTAAGCACCTGGCTCCAGCGCCCCCTCAGTCGCACAGTGGCCCCCTCCCTCCGGGCAGGTTTTACTTCTAATGGACTTGCCCTGCGTGGAGGGAGAGTGCAGGCTTCTGGGCTGCTCCTGTTTGTCTCCCTCTTTTTTCATGATTACATTTGTGTTGCACATTTTTTTGGCAAGAATGTCATGACAGTGATGTTGCAATCTTTTAAAAACAGAATTTAAAAGATTACAGGAGCTGTATTTTAGCAACATACTTTTTATTCAAAAAAGAAACAGCTAAACACCAGCTCTTAAATTAACTTTAAATCACACACGCACACATCTCTTTGGTTCCCAGCTTGTCCTTCCGACCTCATTTTCCCAAATCTGTCTCAGGTTAAGGAGAAACTGTAAAATGCTAGACGTCAACACCACAAAAACCAGTAGATCCACATTCACAAGGGATCGCATGTGAATTAAATCCTGGCTAGTTCTGTCAAATGCCACTTCTGACGGGTGCTGGGCCATTTGTCCAGCAACCTGGCTTTCCAGAGCCACCGCCTCCGGCTTGGTGTGGTGTTGGTGGCTGTCACTTGGGGCTCACACTCCCTACTGTGGCGATTAGGTCATGGGGTGGGGGTCAGTGTGACTCGGATTAACCGGTGTCTGCAGATGTCTGCTCCTCTGGGACCCTGAGATAAGCGATCATGTGGCTAGAACTGTTCCTGGTCACCTTCCTGATCTTAGGAAAGTCGACAGGAAGACAATAAAGTACACACACACACTCACACTCACACTCACATTCACACACACACACACTCACACTCACATTCACACACACACAACAAAGAGGAGGTGAGCTGTGAGATCAGTGCTGAGATGGAGTTAGTGCATGGGACAGTTTGTAGCCCGGGGACCTAGCTGTGCCTGAAGTCAGGGTCAGAATTAATTAATTAATTAACTTATTTATTTATCTATTTTTGAGATGGGGTTTCGCTGTGTAGTGCAGGTTGACCTTGAACTCACTATGCAAACCAGGCTGGCTATCCCCCTGCCTCAGCCTCTCAAGTGCCGAGATTACAGGCCTGTGCCACCAGGCCCGGCTAGAATTTATTATTATTATTTTTTCACCCCTTTAAACTTGTTTGCGTTGGGATCTGAGTCCCACCACTGGGTCTTGGCTAGGGCCCTCTCCATCAGTACCGACCCCACCGTGCACGGGGCCCAGGAAGGACCTGGGGCACCCAGGGTCCCTGCCGTCTGCACAGTGCCCTGGGTCCCTCACTGGGCAGGCTGGACTCTGCTCGCTGCTCACTGCCCACGGCCCAGTCCTGGTCCCCCCATTTGCCCCGCAAACCTCAGGAGCAGAGCGTGGGGATGCGGCAGGTGCTCGCACGGCTGGGTGTTGCTGTTTTCCCAGGAGAAGGAGAGGCCTCTGCATCCCGGACTGCGCTGGCCACCCCTTTTCCCCTCCCTGTGCCCCGGCTCCTGAAGGGAGTTTGTCCTGCCAGCGCCCGCAACCCCTGGTGTCCTCTGCCTTCAAAGGAGCCAGTGACACTGCCTCTGAGGGGAGCCAAGTCGTGGAGAAGGGGCCCGAGGCTCCAACCCAGTGGGTTTGCTGCGCCGGGCAGGCTGGTGTGTGGGTCCCAGGGGGTTCTCTCTGTCGGAAGGGTCTCGAGCTCCTGGAAGAAGAACCATCCCGAGGACAGGGCCGTGACTCACAATTCGGTCCGAGGACGATGTCCCTGAGGTTTGGGTGCAGCGCAGCCCAGCTTCTGGGCACCCGCCTCCCCCGACCAAATCAAAAAATTAAACTTTGTAGCTGCAGCAATCGTTTTACAAAATTACATATTTTTTAATGTCTTTTTTTTTCCAGATAGGGTCTTGCTTTGCAGTTCAGGCTGAACTTGAACTCACTTTGTAGCCCCAGCTGGTCTTGAACTTGCAAATATCTTCCTGCCTCAGCTTCCCGAGTGCTGGGATTACAGGAGTGCGCCTCCAGGCCCGACTTCTGTCTAAAACCGCATTTCAGTCCACAGTTCAGCTTGGTTTGGGCCGTGCTTTGGGGAGCGCCCCCAAGTCAGCCAGCGGCCCCCTCTGAGGGGAACAGCTGTGCACATCAGTGAGGCTTCAGGGTGGGTGCAGGTGCCTTAGGGACTGTGGTAGCAGCGGTGCCACAGGAGGGTGACAGGGTGACAGCCCGTGGGCCCTAGGGCCTGCAGGAGCAACGGCTGCTGAGGCAGTGTCCCCTGGTGGCCACCACGGGAAGTGCCACGCCGGCCCAGCATTCAGCCAAGACTTCTTGGCCTCCTAGGCTTCTGGACCTGACTGGAGGAAACCGCGAAGTGGTGGTGGTGGCAGGAAGTGTTAGTGGAATAGCATTTTCCCCCTGTAAATACAAGCTCGTGGTTACTCACAAGAAATGTGGACTTGTGTGGAGGGACAGAGGGGATGTGAGTGTCAGAGGTTCAGACCATACACAGCTCGTGCCAAGGAACAGGAGAAAGGAGAAGCAATACAGAGCTTTTCCCTTAAACCGCCAGACAGTCCCTGGAACCAGCCTGAAGGCATCGCAAAGGTCGTCTGAGGCCAGTTTATGTCTTTCCTTTAAATCCCCAAGGACCAGGAGTCTTGCATTCATCTGGAAATGTCTTGGGATTTGGAAGCAAAGATTCTGGGGAGAAGGCTGGAGCTGAAGGGTTAACAAGGGGGTGCCGACCACATCTTCACCTCCGGGAGACTTCAGGGCCTTTGCTCGCTGGTACGAAGAGCCCAGTAGCTGCATAATAGACAACAAGGAACCGATTCTGGAAGGGAGCGATACTCATATAGCTCTGACGCCGGCTCTCTGGAAATACCACTCACAGAGAAATTGGCTCTCTTGGGTGGACCATGTAAAATCTACTACCTTCGAGTAAGCCTGATTTGTAGACAGAAATGTAATTCTGCAATATGATCGCTGCAGTTACAAAGTTTAACTTTTTGATTTGGTCCTGGGGAGATACAAAGACATTTACGATGCAACCATAACCGGGTTCCCTCTGCTTTGCACAGAGTTCAGGTCTCTCCCAGGAATGGGCGTGAGAACATCTTGCTGCGTACCTCCCAGCTCTAAGCTTCTGCATGAGTTACTGTAAGGTAACACTTGCTGCGATCTGATTTCAGCAAGGTGTGCATAAGCAGTAAGGGTCCACCTCAAAACCCACAGTGCAAACTGAGCCGAGCGCTGGAACCAGAACTGGGGGGTTCTGTGTAAGGTCAGGAGAGCTGCCGCCTCTGTTCTATCAGCTGTGACTTTTGGGGGTGCTGAACATGAAACTGAGCAGCTCAAATCTGAGTTACAGCAAGTTATGTGAGCATCGGTCTGTCTACTGAGGTGACACCCTAAAGAAATGGACTGAGCAGAGAGCAATAAAGGGCTGTGATTATAACAAACCAGAAGAGGAAATGGAGATTAAATTGTCCCCCCTGTTTAAGTCAAGTTCCCACCCTGGTCACCCTGTAAGTCATTCTGGGTGACTGAATTTTGTGGGTCAAGTCCCATAAAACCTGGATCCACTTTTGGGTAAAACACCCCCCAATCCACGAGGGCAAAGCTGTAGGAACTGTGACAAGCCAGGGAGACTCTGAGTGGGGCTGGAACTGAAAAGGACATGGAGGGGCTGACAGGAGGCTCCCCCAGGGAGAGGGCGGCTCTGCACCCAGCAAAGCAAAGAGTCCTCGGAGGAAGGGGCGGGTGGACACACAACCTCTGCCTAGAAGTAAATTCATCTCCAGGGCCTGGCTGGAGCTTTACGCTGGGTCACAACTAGTACAACTCACATGACCCTTTTCTCCCTGGGTCACGGTGGCCGAGAGAGAACTCTGGCCTCTGCCTGGCTAGGCCCTGGCCTGAATTCTGGCTGTGCCATTACTGGTTACCTAGGTGACCCAGCACTAGATAGCCTGCAGCTATCTGAGTTTAAAAAGGGAGAACAGGGCCCGGGATGTACCTCAGTGGCACAGTGCCTGCCTAGCAAGTGCAAGGTCCTGAGTTCGATTCCCCGTTCCCCCCAAAGAGAGGATACTAACACTGTGCTGTGGTTTGACACTTAAATATCCCCAAAGTCCTTTATGCTCATGGCTTGGGTGCCAGGTGGGGGCGCTGGGGGGGACTGGTGGAGCCTATGGCAGGTGGAGCCCAGAGGGAGGAAGTCTGGCCATTGAGGTGGCAAACTTGGAGGGGCCCTGGGCCTCCTCTCTCTTTGCTTCCGTGGCAGGTGCTACTTCCGTGGCAGCTAAGTGAGATGGGATTGGAGCAGACTGAACAAGACTAAGATTAACGACGAGACCAAGACTGCAGATTATGGATGAAGGTTATTGATGTTCTGTGCACCCTGCTACCCCATTGGGTCAGCATTACTTACGCGGTGATATTTGCAATCTTATTGGTTGATCACAATTTTGACCCACGTTGTACCCACCTTGTGATTTTGCTCTGTGAAATTTCTTTTGAGCAGTGGGCTCATTGGCAACTCTCTCAGTCTCCCACCTGTCTCTCCCTCAATAAAATTTCCTCCTCTTAACCCCTGTTGTTCCTTGGAATTCATTCTTTGATTTCGGGGAACAGGAATGTGGCATGTGGGACACCCAGCAGGTTGGGAGTAATCATAGTTTCCATATGCCGTTTGGAGCTCCTATGTCACCGCCTGTCCCAATGTTTTTCCTTACCATGGGCCCAACAGCAACATGGCCAACCTACTAGGGCTGAACTCTCTGAGACTGTGACCGTGTCTTTCTTCTTTATAAGCGGATCGCCTCGGGCCTGTTGTCATAGGAGCAGAGAGCTGATGAACACACCCACCGCACAGGGCTGACGTGATAAAGGCAGCTTTGCAAAGGTCCTGGTGAGCCCTTGGGTGCAGCGAGTACGGGGTAAATGATGCTTTAAACCAGTGTCCTCCTCCTCCTTATGCAGTGACTCCTGTCCAAGATGAAGCAGAGACGGCTAGAAGCAGTCACTTGAACCACACTTAGCAGGCTCAGAGGTGGGCTAGGTATTCTCAGAAAGGTTCCCACAGAAACTTACGGGGGTGACTTCCAAACATCTCTGTGGGTTCAAATACACCCCTCAGCCGGGGGCCCGGGGCTGGTTTGGAGCGCAAGGCATAATCTGTGCTGGACTCTACATGCTGGTGCAGAGCCCGGACGCTCATCCGGAAGGGAGTTCCAGGGCTCGCTGTCCTTTGGAAGAGCTGACGCTGCAGACCGCGATTTCTTCCCTGCAGAGAGCAGCGGCAAGCCCAAGAGAGACCAGTGAGGACACCACCGTGCGCAGAGCCTGCTGCCTCTGCCTTCTGCTCTGGAAAGTGGAGCTGGGTCAGCGGACAGAGCTCTGGGGTGCGTGGCGGTGGCGTCACCCTCAGCGTCCAGTACTTAGATGACTTGTTTTTCTCGGAGAGCAGAACTAGCCACCTGCCTACAATAAATATTTGAAAAGATAGATGAATTATTTATTTCCAATATACTTGGATGTACAAGGAAGGAAGTTGGTTCCTTTAGCACAGCGACATTGATTGGTTAAGCAGCAGAAGTGGCACCTCGGCACCCTCGTTTCCAGAGGCTGGGCTCGGGTCGGGCACACAGGGGACAAAGCAGACGCTCCTGCTGACCGGCGGGCCAGGATGGGGGGACAGGTTCCAGCTGAAACCCTGCTTGTGGCTCTGGACGGAGACGGCTGAGGGCAGTGACGTGGACGGCTGCATCGTCCCGGGCTGTGAAAGCAGAGAAAACCAAGGGTGGGAGCAGAGGGGGCGAGGCTTTGAAAGAACTTACTCTGTCCCCCCGGCTTTGCATTTCCGAGAGGTCACATTCCTTGTCAACAGCAGGTATCGCAGGTCGGTGGTAGCTGCAGGCGCTGACTCCAAGGTCAGAGTCCATGTCACCAGCAACCGGACCATTCATTTAGTCAGTCAACAAATGTCTGTCTAGCCTCTTCTATGTACCCCGCACCCGAGATGCAAAGATACACCAAGTTCTCTGCCCCTGAGGAGAGGGGGACACAGGAGAACCCACAATTAGCACACAGTGGAAGGCAGCTCAGAGCTAGTGTACTCGCGGTCTTACGCTTCAGGTCTTTATCAATTATAGCTGTCCCTCGATATCTTTGGGAGATCGATCCCAGGAGCCCTGGATGATCAAATCCCTTACATAAAATGGGGTGGACTTTGCATGTAACCCACGCACATCCTTCCATTAGATAATCTTGAGATTACGTACAATACCTCGTGTCAGTGCCGCGTGAACAGTCGGCCTACTGTGTTGTTCACACTCAACATCACACCCAAACTTCAGAGTAGCAAAGAGGAAGAAAGTGTGTGCATGTCTGGTACACACGCCTTTCCCTAAGACAGAGTCTCACTACATAGTTCAGGCTGGACTGGAACTCATTATATAGCCCAGGCTGGCCTTCAACTCACAGCGATCCTCCTGCCTCAGCCTCCCAAGTGTTGGGATTAGAGACGAGCACCACCACGCTTAGTTAACCAACAGGTTGTAAAAGCTAAACAAAATTATTTAGCTATTTATTTCTGAGACAAGGTTTCCATTATGTAGCCCAGCCTGGCCTCAAACTTGCAGTGATTCCCTTGCCTCAGCCTCCCAAGTGCAGGATTTCAGGTGTGCACCCCCATGCTCGGCCTCAGATGCTGTTTTTGATTTATCATTTTAAATCTGTGCTTGGTCAGCTGGACAGATGAGAGCCTTGGACACAGGCGGCTGACCCTGTCCACTATTTGTACGTGTACTTTTGTGTTTTTTCTCTTAAATTGGCTTCCAGTTCCACAGGACCTGCATTTGCCCTTGGCAGGGTACAGCGGGGACCGTAGAGGACATAGAATTCGGGTGACTGACCCTCTGGCTCCACCAGGGCAGTTCTGCATCCCAGAAACCCACCAGCCCTAGGAAGCAGGGCGGCTGGTGGCCCCCTCTGCAGAATGGCAGCCAGTGATGGGGGCATCCCAGTGGTCACCCCTGAGCCCCAGCCTCTGCATCCAGCCATACCCTGACAGTTCTGCTTGGAAACCTCACTGGCATCTCAAAGTCTGCATGTTTAAAGCCTCAAGGCCTTTGCACCTGCTGAAAACGGACTTCACACCTTAATGGCTTCAGGTCTTTGCTCCAATGCTGCTTCTCCTGTGGTTTTGTTTTCAGCTGTCACCCTCAGCCAACACACTTAATACTCACAGCCCTGTACTCCCACTCAGAGGGATGTTCCCGTGGGTGGGCACTGGCTGTGCCTTTGCTGCATCCAGGCTGGCATGCAGCCCTGCTGCCTGTCACCTTCCAGCCAAGCTGATGGGTTCCCTGAGGGTGCCTGTGCCCTGGCTTCTCGGTGCCACCTGGCTTCTTGGCGCCCTATGGCCAAACCACAGCCAGGCTCCTGCCAAACTGAAAGTCAGACCAATCCACTCTTCCCAGCCACCTCCTGTCCCAGGAAGCCACAGTCCCTCCCAATTCCTCCCTGCCCACCTTTCACCCACCCTCCTTTCCTCACAGCTGGCCTCTCAAAGGTCAGCTCCTGCTGCCTCCAGTTCTGTGGTTTCTCACCCACTCTAGCTGCAGACTCCTTTCCTTGTGTGTTTCAGGAATGCTCAGCACATTCCTGCCCCAGGGCCTTGGCACTTGCAGTTTCCCTTTGCCTGGCATACTTTTGATGGGTATTTGAGCCCTTGTCTCTTACAGGTCTCGGCTCAGATGTTGCTTTCCTGGAGAGTTTTTTCTCTTCATCAAAGCGCAGTCCACCTTCACAGCACAGAGGGCCCTTGTCTTCCCCCAAGCGCTCGGTTCCTCTGGATTACACAGATGAACACATCTAGCGTGGCTCCCTCCTCTCCCCCTCCGCCCTCCAGGCACGTGGAGAGCGTCCTCCACAGGTGTTGCCTGTCGCAGCCCCGTGTGCCTGAACGTCTCCTGGCTCACACAGTGTGCACAAACATCGGGCCCAGCGAGCCTTGAAGGAAGGATTTGGGCATGAAGGGAGGAGGATGTGAACCAAGGAGCTTGCAGACCTGCGGCCTAGCGGGGAAGTGTGAGCCACAGGGCTGGAAAGAAAGAGGGAAAAAGGAGAGAGGGAAGGAGACAGAGAGGAAGAAGGAGGGAGAGAGACAGGAAGAAGGCAGAGGAGGAGAGATCACTTCCCTCTGTTTCTCCTCGCTGATTCCTCTTGGGCTCTCCCTGTGCTTCTCTTCTTGTACCTTTCACGATGCTCACACTTAGCGCCCTTGTGTGCAACGCGTGCAGCAGACACATGCACGCACACACACACCCCGGCTCACTTACTGTTCCCCTCTCCCTGGGAGGTGGCCCGTCACCCTGCCTTACACCCAGGCTCCGTGGGGTGCGGTGCTTTTCCTGTGCCCGCAGCCCCGCATTGTTTCCGCGGGGCCGCTGCTGAGCTTTTACTGCCCCATCTGCGTCTGCTCCCTGGGGGGGGGGGTCTCAGACGTGGGAATGAACCCTCAGGCCCAGCTCAGCACACACTTTGCGGCCCCGAGGGTCTAGCGGGGATGGGGTACAGACGTCCCCCGCTGCAATCGGGGTCACCACCAGGGGGCGCGCTCACAAGGCTCCAAAGGTCCTAGAAGTCAGCTGAGCACTTCTGAAATAAAGCTGGAACCCCTGCTTCCGGGGGAGGGCAAAGGTGCTGGGCTGCTTGCCTGACTACGAGGCCCAGGGGCCAGGCTGAGCAGCAGATTCCAGCTGCCCACTGCAGAGCCCCTGCACTTCCTTTCCATGTCCTGACCCTGTCCTTTGCTCCATTTCCCCTTTACTCCAGCCTCTGCAGTAGCCATTCCTTTTTCCCTTCTGTGTCAAATCACTTGCTATTTGGGTTATGATAACCCACCTGGAGTGTGCTAGCAGTGTCTTCAGAGTGAGGCTATGGTCTATAACGAGTTTGCTGTGATAATGACATTCTAAAACCAGCATCAGTGGGGACACCATGTCCCCTTGGGACAGGAAGAAAGCCAAGGTGGATTCATGATGTTAGGGATTCTTTGTTAAGTTAAAAGTAGATCAAGAAGTGGTTGTGGCCTAGCAAGCCTCGGCCACTCCAGGGCGGGAACCATCGGCGTTTCCTGAGATCCACGCCATGTTGGAACTTAGGGCACTGGGAGAACAAGCAGCCAGCTCACCTCTCTGGTAAGCAGCTGTGGACCTTCTGGTGTGCAGGCTAAGAATCAAACATCCACCCCCCCTACCCTGTTAGCAAATGGGAGCCAGAGATCTGAGTATCTCTTGGGAGGATCAACCTATGCAATATAGCAAATATGAGGGGATTTCCTTCTACCATCTCTCTGAAGGCAAGTATTTTTATCACTGCTTTGTTTTGTTCTGATTAATGATTTGCTCTGTTCAATATTCTGTTTTTATAAGCTCAGAATTTCCTTCCATTTTGCTGTACCTGATTGAAAGAACAACTATTGTGTAAAAAAGAGATATACTATTGTATGTATTACTGTTATCCTGGTGACCTGCTGAGAGGTTCTGTTCCAATTTCACTACACTGTCTCATTTGGCTTTGTTCTGTCTTGTTCTGCTATACTTTACTACCTTCAAAATAATAATAATAATAATTTTTTTTAAAAAAGAGAGAGAACAAAGTAACAAAATACCTCGTAAAATTCCCAACTCCCCCAAAACTGATCCCTGGGGAATAGATGAGGAGAAACTCAAAAACAAAGTAACAGAATTATATAAGGTGATTAAAAGGTAAATAACAATGAAACAAATCAGTAAGGTACTGAGCAAGCTGAAATATAACTGGGCTGGGGATTTAGCTCAGGGACTTAAGTGCCTGCCTGGCAAGCACAAGGTCATGAGCTCAATCCCTGGTACAAAAAAAAAAAAAAAAAAAAAGCAAAAGGAGGAAAAGAAAGTGCTCTAAAGGATATAACTGCATGTATGTTTAAGTGTGTAGGATTGATAACCATGTTGCTGAGTTTTTGTTGGATCATTGAACAGAACTGTTGCAGCCTGTTTGAATGTCCACTTTGTATGCTTTAATTTTGTAACTTGAACAACTATGTCTAAGAAGACAATATGTAATTTATCAACTAGTGATTTCTTGCTGTTTATTGTTTTTTTAAATTCTGTACTGTGTTTCTACCCTTTTTTCTGTTTTGCTTTTTTTTCTCTTTAAATAAAATTAAAAAAAAATAGATTGACTGGGAAGTCTTGTTAGATTATCAAACTGAGAGAAAAGCTGGGCAGTCAAGTTCCAGGAAGGATAAAACCAGGTGAATGGGTGATCTTTCCTGAGTACCAAAAGGAGGCTGCTCTTAGGGGCAGAGATGGTGTGGACCACTGTGTGGTGACAGGGAAGGAGGAGCCATGGGGTGGGGATGCCTGTCCCCACAACAAACCTGCTTGCTGACTCTAGAAAGAGTGGCATTCTGAGCAATCGAAACAAAAAATGCTGCTGAGGGAGGGAAAGGAAGGGATGACCAAGTAAAGAAAAGGCAAGAGGAGAGGAAAATGGCGGCCCATGGAGGAGACAAGAAAGGCATTCTGGGAAAAAAAGAATGTGATCTTCCCATCTTTCTCTGCTACCTTCAACCTGATCTCCTATAGTCCCCTCCTTTGTTCCTTCTGTTCCAGACACACTGCTTTTTTTGTGTTCCTTGTTTCTACCAGATACATTGTTGCCTCAGGACATTTGACCTTGCTGCTTCCAATCTGGAACAGGCTGCCCTCAGAAGCCAGCAGAACTTTCCCTTTTGCTCTTTCTAGTCTGTCTTCAAATTTCACCTTCTAAGAGACGCCTTCCCTGACTGCTCAGGCCCTCGGCTTCCTCTCTACCTTGTCTTCATTTATTTTGAATATTATCACCATCTAAGGGTATTGATTTATTTACTGTTTAATATATGTGGCATTTCATGAGAAAATAAGCTTTGTAGAGGCACCAGTTCCACAACGCCTGGCTCTGGAGTTGTTACTGAGTTGGAGGTGTCTGAGAAACATTCACCGAATGAATGATACTGGCTTTTTGATACTTCTGGAGTGTGAACATTAGGTTTCAAAACAACTCTGAAAAGCTCAGGGCTGAGGTGCTAAGGCTGGCGACAGAGGGCTGCAGGACAGCAGAGGGCTCTGTGGACAGAAACCAGAAAGACCCCTGCCCCTCTGCACACTTCATGAGACAGGGGCCATGGGGATGGAATTACAGTGTCCATGTGCCATGGGCTCCCTTGAAGCCTTGTTCCCTGTTACAGTTTAGTTTTATAACCTTGTGTTTCTAATAGTGCAACCAGATTAAAAACCATAATCCTGAGAGGAGTGGTTGGCACCATTATCTGGCACTTTGTATATTCTTAGGGCCTCTGAGAGAAAGAAAGAGGCAGCCCGGCAAGGCGGGAGGCGGCTGAGCCTTTATTCCGAGGGAAAATAATCCTCACTTTCTCTGAGGCTCCTGTAGAACTCTTTCCCTGAGACTTTCAGATGCGAACACTTGGTTTATATTTCTTACTTCTCAAGTCCCCAAGTAGTTGTTTTAAGCTTCTTTATCTGCTAATTTGGGTGTAAGTCTGCAAAAAAAAAAGAAAAAGAAAAAGCTTCTGAATTAAATATATCTCCAAGTTTTGCTCCAAAACTGAGAGTAAGTTACAATGATGGAGCCAATATTTGAGAAAGGAGGGAAATTAAGTATATATTGTCAAAAATTGATGTAATAACAACTAAGATGCGATGGCTAAAATTTATGGAGAGTTGAAATGCACTGGGTACCGTGCTCTGCAGGTGCGGCTGACACAATGATCTCACTCAGTTTAATGGTCACATTTCAACTTCAGCTGCATACGCATTCATCAGGCCCTTGCACCATGCAGTGACTTGATAAATCAATACAAATGTCTGTGTTCAATTACCTTTTGTGTGACATTAATTCATTTCATGTAAATAAAATAGCATGGGAAATTTTTGGTAAAATAGGAAGAGGCACGTCCCCACATGGGGCACACAGGGTCCTGGCGCAGTTTTGCACTGGTCTAGCCCCCTTATCTCGTGGGTATTTCCCCATGAATTGTACCCCGATCCTGCGCACCGTCTCTGTATTAAAGCTAATACACCACGTGTGTGTGCGCCCTTGTGTGTGTTCTGCCCTGGCTTCCAATACTCTGGGCCATTAGGTGGATTGCAAGTGCCCTCCAGTCTTGTCCTTGAAACTCCACCTCCACCTCTTCCTCTGGACCAGGGAGTGGCTCGGCAGTTGGGGAATCTTAAGCTTTGGCTTTCCCAGGGTCTTTTTGGTAAAGTGCCCCCCTCTTCACTGAAGACATCACTCCTCTACATTTCAGCCCATAAGGTTGGGGGCCGCTCCACAGGGCAAGTTCTCAATCTGAAAGTCCCAGGGCCGACCTCAGTGGGTAGCCCAGGGATCGCCACGTAACTCATCTTGACCAAAGAGAACTTGCTGGAAAGCTCCTGCTGGAGGGGTGAGAAAACATGCTCCCAATTCAGCCCAGGGAGCTGGATCAGAGACAGACCTGGCAGGCATCAGGGCCCATGCGGGGACAGCCTGCCTCAAGCCAACCCAACCCAGAAGAAGCTGCTCAGAGAGCCGAGCCAGGCAGGTCTCCAAAGATGCGGACCCAGCTTTGAAATGCTTGACTGCTTTACTGAGGAGAGCTCAGCTATTTCTTGTGGAATAAATGAATCAATAAATGAGCCAATACAGTCTCCTTTCCTTGAATTCGACCTTCCTGTAAAATAGCCTGAGTCAGATTTCAGTCATTTAGCCACAAGGGACACATTGTGTTAAATATCCTCCCTCACTCTTCCTCGTTAGCTGGATAGATGTACAGGTGATAATCGGCACTACTTTCGCCATGCTAGGCTCTGCTCGCCCACAAAACCATGATGTCTTTCAGGATGGGTGCTGCTCTGTGGCTCCATGTCTCCTTAGCACTTAGCACAGTGTTTGTTGAATGACCAAATGAACAAGTTGGCTGTTTCCGCTACCGTAAGGCACAGGAGAATGCTGCGGAATCTAACGTGAGCTCTGATAACCCAGGAAGCTTCCTAGTCATTGTTGATGAAATTGTATCTCATCGGTGCAGGTGTGCACAGGATTAACCTTCGTGACCTCCGGGGGAAGTATTCAGAGGATTTGTACCTATCATTTGACATCATTGTGTGGATGAGAGGAAAATCCCTGCCTTTAGAAAGTCGTGTGATACCATGTGATATGGACAAGAAGGGAGTGTAATGAAAATCAAATCTCTACGCTGCTACGTGCCAGGCTTTTGCATTGCATCCACGGGCTCATTTAGTCTTCATGGCGGTGAGATGAGACAGGTACTATTGTTATCTCTGTTTGCGTTTGGGAACACAGAGTCCAAAAGAGCCACGCAAGCTGCGCAAGTGGCAGACCCTCCCTATAGCAAGGGGACACCACCAAGACTGGTTGTAGAGGGAAAATCAAGAAAAACTCCTAGAAAACGTCTTAGCTGAATAGAAGGAAAAGAATACGAGGGGAAGACTTCATTCTGTAGAAAAGAAAGCCAAGGTCCAGCTTATGTTTCATTTTTAAATTTTTTGGAGCCAGGCGTGGTGGCGCACGCCTGTAATCCCAGCACTCAGGAGGCTGAAGCAGGAGGATCGTTGCAAGTTCAAGTCTAGCTTGGGCTACAAAGTGAGCTCAATGCCACTCTGAACTGCATAGTGAGACCCTACCTCAAAAAGAGAAAAAAAGAAAAAGAAAAAAGAGAAAAGAAAAGAAGAGAAGAGAAAATCTTTCCGGCACACTTTCGGAATGAGAGGGCATCTGAGTGCCCACCACTGCTACCTGCCTGCTTTTGGTGCCTCCTCTGGTCTCCACCTGCCTTCCTGCCCCGCTTCTGCCTGTACACACTGTGGGCACCGGGGTTCCAAACCCACAGCCCGGGTCTCCTGCTTGATTAGATGCCTCAGCCCCTTCTCAGCCCCTTCCCTGGGCCCTGCAGGACCTGACATGCAGAGTCCTGGATGCTAGTCCAGCAATGACGCCTTCCTTTTAGTGGTCACCCTTTTCAGGGAGCGCCTGGACTGAAAGCAGAACTCTGGGAGATGGCAATAAATGCAATTATAATTACAGACAGGGAGGGCCAGGGGCATTTGATGCTTTTTAGTAGAAAATACCTACCAGTGTTACCTGCAGAGCACTCACTAACAGCAGAGCCCTGAGTGCAGTGTTTATATGCTGTCTAGAGGCTGCTTAATTTCCTTTCCTGTGCCTTTTACTGGACTCATGTCTTGCATACTAAAATAAATTTGGGAAACACCGGCAAAGGAAGGAGGCCAGCCCTTCTTTGTCCCCTCCTATGTTCTATGTTAAGGATGCTCTCTGCACCAGGGGTTCGCTGCCACAAGCCGGGGTGTCTGTCACCCACGCTGAGATTCTCCTAGAGTCGCCAACCATGAAAGTCACTCCTCCTCCCTTGAGGACCAGGGAAAGCCAGGTCTCTCTCATTGTGGTTCTCCAGATAGAAACGTGAGAACGGGAAATCAGTGCCACCCGATAACAGCATTAAAAAAAAAAAATACTTCACTTTGACTTTAAGAAGTGCCGGTAATGTATGAAGTGCCAAGCCAGGATTCTGCTCCACACCAGCCTGACCGCGAACCCCAGCACCGAGGCCCTGGGCTGCAGCACTAGGTGACCACGACCAGGGCTCCTGTGCTGGGAGACGGAAGGAAGGAAGCGCTGACTGTCAGCGCTTGCTGATTCCCTTGGTGTAAGTCGTCCTGAAGGCCAGTTTCAAGATAGCCAGCGCTCAATGACTGGTGCACACAACTCCCGGACACTTCGTCATCCACTCTCAATGGTCAGCTCCTGCTTGTCAGTGACCCGAGTGTAACTGAGCCCCAGAGCAGTTCCAGGTGACCTCGGGATGCTCCGAGATCCCTCCAACAGCCGGGTTTACGGCTTCGACTCTAAGGCTCTGACTGCATTTCAGAGCCACGGTGTGTCCCCACGCGATGTTGGGCATGAAGTGACCGCCAGCGCCAGGGACATTAGCAGGGCTACACAGGAAGTGTCACCACCGCAGTCTCTCTCTGATGGATCTGCTTTCTGAGAGACCACAAGTACCAGTGACTCTTCCTGCCAGCGAGGTTTGCAAAGTCCCTGAGTCGAGATTCTCCACGTGAGGAGAGCCAGGCAGCCTCGCCAGGCTGGACTTCTCTGGGCGGAGCCCCCTCCCTGTCCTGTGCCCCCTCCATGAGACCTGGCTCTGGTCCCCTTCACATCTCTCTGGTCCCCAGGTCCTTGCCTGCTGAACCAGATCGCTTGTGGAGAATCTGTATTATTGCTTCCAAGGTTGAAATTGCAAAACCCCCGTCCCACTGTACCAAGTCTCCTTTTTCCTTCCCCGGCTGTCTCTGCCTTACACAGAAGTGCTGGAGGGGAGGGGCTTGCCCTCCACTTCCACTAGACTCCCACTTGCGAAGGTGTAATATCCGGGGTAGGCAGGTTTGACAGCGTCCACAAACTCCTACTCTGTCACTGCCCTGTGCTCAGCTTTCTGGGCAGTGAGCTGACCGGAGTGTCAGAGGTCTGCGTCGCCCTGAGTATTAAGAGCTGCTAAGATGGCCCTGACCTTTTGGAAATTTTAAACTTTGGACTTCAGCATATGACCTCCTTACTTCCCAGTGACATTTTCTTACCTCTGCTATATTCTCCAGAATGACATTTTCTTCTCTCTCTCTCTCTCTCTCTCTGTCTCTTGCTCTCATCAGACTCATGACCTTGTGTTTGCTAGGCAGATGCTTACACTGCTCAGCTATATCCCTGACCATCATCACTTTCTTTTTTAAAAATTCTGGAGACATAAATGGATAGCATTGAAACTAGTGTTTCTAATCTGGGTTTGGAATTCTATGTAAAAATACTTAAGTATCGGTAAGAAGCTATGAAGATCAATTTGAACAAATAAAATAAGTAAAACCAGTGAATCAAAAAAAATCAATATATAAATGGGGGAGAATCATTTTTATCCAGGAAAGGACATAAGGGTTTAAGAATGAAGCAGTGAAGAAATCAACCAACAACAAATGCTGGAGGGCTGTGGGGAAAAAGGAGCCCTCTCCTCTGTTGGTGGGAGTGTAGACTGGTGTGACCACTGTGGAGGTCAGTGTGGAGACTCCTCAAAAAGCTAGGGTGATAGGTCCCATTCAATCCAGCTATCCCCTTCTGGGTATCTTCCCAGAAGAACTAAAAACATCATACTACAGTGATATATGTGCACCCACGTTTATAGCAGCACTGTTTGTAATAGTCAGATCTTGGAAACAACCTAAGTGCCCATCAGCTGAGGAATGGATAAAAAAGACATGGTATTTTTATACAGTGGAGTACAACTCAGCCAGAAAGAATGATAAACTGGAGACTTTTATAGGTAAATGGATGCACCTTGAGACCATACTTATTAGTGAGATAAATAAGACACATGTGCAAACATCATATTATTTCATTAGTGTGAGAAACTGAAAGAAAAAACATGTACATGTGTATGTGTATCTATATATTATCTACATATAATAGTTAAGATAGTTATACTACTGATTTCTCTGAGTTCACTAAAGAGAACACCTTGTGCTGGTACTGTTTGGATAACTGAATTCAGCTGTCTTGTCTCTGGATGAAGGAGTTTGGGGTGACAGTGTGCAATGTATGTACCATTCTTGCCCCTGATTCATGTGTTTTGAAATTTTGGTGTAGTTTCCTTCTCCTCCTCCTCCTCTTCCTCCTCCTCTTCCTCCTTCTTTTTCTTTGTCTCCTTGAAATAAAATGGATTTGGAAAAAAAGAAAAAAGAATGACGCAGTGGACAGCAGTGGAACAGGCCGTCTCCAGAGCCCCAGCGTTTGGCTGCTGTACCGATGGGAATGTTGCCCACATCCTAAGAGCCCCCCTTTCTTTCCCCAGTTTTAGGCTCTGAGGGTGGGTCCCACGCTTCAGTCCGGAACACAAGCGGGAATCTGGTAGATAACAGGTAGCATTTTTTTTCTTGCTCACATTTTATTTGACATATTTCAAAGTACAGAAAAATCAAGGCGGCAGAACAATGAACGCCCACACGTCCTTTGTCTGAGCTCACAGTTGTCGGCATTCTGCCACCTCTGTGCTTTCTTCTGCAGACAGGTGGATTATAGTTTCCAAACTATGTGAGAAGAAGTTGCAGATATTATGACATTGCATGTTTAAACCATTCGGCATGCATTTGCTAAGAAAAACCACCTCCTCCTACATTTATAGTACTATTATTTTATTGCATGAAATTCAACAATTCTCTAATATATTCAAATGTACCATCTGTAGTCAAATTTCCCTCTTTGCTTAAAAGTGTATTTATTCGTGTTTTCCTTTCTTTCTTTCTTTCTTTCTTTCTTTCTTTCTTTCTTTCTTTCTTCAATCTAGGATCTAGTCAAGGTTTATGAACTGTGCTTTCTTATGTTGCCTCTCAAGTCTATTTTAAATTAAAACAGAATTTCTGTCCCCCCAGCCACAAAACACTGACGTCTCAGAACAGTCCATGTCAGTTTTCTTAGGGAGTGTCCCATATCTGGATTTTTCTTCTTATTCCTTCTTAGGTCCTGCTTAGCCGTGGTGGTGGGGGACACATCGCCACAGAGGCTGTGCACGTCAGCAGCTCACACTGTCCCTGGGGAAGCAGCGGTGGATACGCTGTCTCTGTGATGACCAAAGGTCTCTTCATTGTCAAGGTCATTCTCCTTCCATAAAGAGTAATAAGACGCTGCGAGACTGTGAAAATGTCTTGTTTTCCAGTAATCTTTCAGCCAGTAGTTTGGGAGCTATTCATGTCACTTCCTCAATCAACTAATGTGTTAAAGATGGAAAAACAGTCTCTCTCCCCTCCTTACCTCTTCTCTCTTTCCTGGTATTTTTCATAAAGGTCTTCTGCTCCCTGTTCATCTTTGAGCATGACTATGGACTCATTTTTGCTGTTGGAGACGTGGCCCCATTAATCTTTGAGTTTTCCCTGTTATATGATAGACAATGTCTCGATATCAACTTTCACTTTCCTAAATTAAAGAGCAGAGTTCTGCTACAATAATTGCTATTACAGTATCAAGGACTCTTTATAGATGGAGCCACCAAAAAATTAAATAAGGAATCTATAATGATATATTCATTCAAACAAAACAATCCCAAACCTCAGGCCCTCTTTTCCCATAGGTGAATTTTCCTATCCCACAATGAAAATCTTAGGTTTGCAACACAAAGGTGTAGGCTACCTTACAGTGAGCAAAAACTAGTTCCAACAATAGACCTGCTCAGGAAAGTTCAAGATTTCCTTGAAATTCTTTTTGTCTTAAGAAATGTTCTATTGAAAATATACAGTCTAACTATGCTACTTACAAGTCACTTGGATTAACCCACTTTTTCTGTGTGGCTCTGTTACCTGTGTAAGTAAGATTCATGTCTTTCTGTCTTCAACTTTATTTAGTTTTATGGTTTGAATATATAAAATATTTACATGGCTCAGAAGTTAAAATTTAAAATAGTTGTAGTTAGAGAAATCTTATACCCTTATTCCCTATGCATTATCCATCCAGTCCTCTGTAGACCAGTACAGTTATTAGTTTTTATGTTTTCTGTTTCTTTTTACACATATAAAGAAATACATAAATGTATTTCTCTCTTTTTCTTATACAAATGTGAACAAACCATACTTTATTCAGACTCTGTGAATGAACATCTGTGACATTTTGTTACTATGAAAAAACTCAATGAATAACTTGTACAGTTTTCGTATTTGTGAAGACACATTTTCAGAATAAATTTCAAAACAGTGAGATTGCTGGGTCAAATGGCCAATGTAGTTTTGATGGAAATTTTGAGTTCCTGTCCATAGAGATGCACCCTTCCCCCTACCGCCAGCAACACACAAAAATACTTTTTCCCCATAACTTTACCGTAAACTACATTGCCAAGCTTACTTTTTTCCCCAATAAGGTAGTTCAGAAATGGTGTCTTACTGTAATTTTAATTTGCATTGCTTTTGTCATAGGTGAAATAGAGAGATTTTCATGTCTTTAAGGGACATTCATGTACCTCTGCGAATGAATTGACTACTGAAATCATTTGCAGTCAGGTAAGTTTTTAATGACTACTCCAAAAGTCAGCTTCTGTCTCTAACTTTGAAATTTACAAAAGACTTTTCCAAGCCATCTTATTTGATCCTAAAAGATTTTGAAAGCCTTGGGAGGGATAAGGGCAGCTCTACTGAAGTGGAACCCTTGGAGAGATAGTCTCAGTAATCTGGAGAACTGCACACAAGGTATTTTGTCTGGTGCTGTTAGAGGTCTCGAACAGAGTACCTCATGCAGAAGATTACCCGCGCTGACCGAGGTCAGCTGTAACGACTTTATAATTGCTATTGGGGAAGGAAAGTGCAAAGCCGTCACACGAAATGTGGATTCTTTCCACCGACAGCTGGGATAAGAGACGCACTGAGGTGAATACAGGAAGTGGCAGAACAGTAGTTGCAGCCACGAAGCAGCGCGCTCCGCGGCTTTGTTCCCTTGCTAGTTTTCTGATGTTTCTGCTTTTCTTCTTCTGTTTCTTTTTGCCTAGAAAATAACTCGACCTCTTCCCAGATTCCATAATGGTTTTTGGGCCCAGCAATCTTCCTGAACAGGTTCTTTGCTAAGAACCTTTCACGTAGCAAGCCAAACCATTAAATCAAGCAGGGTCGTTATTAGAACCACTGCTTAGAGAGGGCAGGATAGTTCATGCAGCCACACCGTGGACCCAGAGAAAGATTTCTGGAAAAATGAGGATCATTATTGGCCAGAGAACTAAAACTGCTTTCGAGGAATCAAGTTGATCCCCTGCCAGCACGATTTTCTTAAGCAGAGAGAGAAAGATGAATGCATTTTCCTCCTGCAAACTGAGGGGAAAAGCCACAGAAATTCACCAGTTCCCCTGCTGACTCAAGCATCACCTTTGGGAAGAATGAAGGTGACAGAGGCCCGCATGCCTGGTCCACAAAGCGCTCTCACTCATTGACAGGAAGAGAGAAAAGAATACCGTGCCTTTGTAAAGCTTAGAACCACGCTCAGGAGTCAGCTAAAAGTGTACGCTGGGCTGGAGATGCAGGGAGGTGGGTGACTCAGGACTTTTCACGGTGGATGCAAACCAGCACCCTCTGGGGTGTGTCCTTTTGCTACATCAGAGCTCAGAAAAGAGTGGACATAGTCGCCCCGATGGTAGGCGCTGACCACAGGTAATGAGTGCTCCGGGCCTGGGGTTTCTACAGGGTGGGCCTGAAGAGAAAGCTGACCAGGGCCTTCAATAAAGCGGGAAGGAGAAGCTATGGAGTGCCAGCGGATCGCAGGATAGTAACAGTGGGCCAAGGAGAATTTTATATGTTTAAATAAACTTTTTATTGAAATGTAACTCGTAAACAATTACATGCATGCGGGGTAAACATACAGTTTGAGAGACGGGTAAGTCTATTATCTCCACATCTGCTTTACAGTTTCTCATCTGTTCTCTCTTCTCTTTCCTCTCCTTCCCACTCTCATTTCGCTTTAACTAAGTGATTCTCAGGGTTTTATTTCCACCATTGGCTTATTAGCCGTATCCATTTATTTCACATTTTAAAATTTTAAGTATTTTATACTTGTCTATTAGTTATATTTGGTTCTTTTAGAGTGTACTTTGTTTTTATTTTTAAATTTGTTTTATTTTATTTTGTTTTTATTGTCTTTTTGCGACAGTCTCTCTATGCAGTTCAGGCTGGCCTCAGCTCATTTTGTTGCCCAGGCTGGTCTTGAACTTGCAACAATACTCTTGCCTCAGCCTCCCAAATGCTGGAATTATATTTTTATTTTCATTTCATTAAGAATTTTGTCCAAATACTTGTATGTGGTTATAATACATGTTTTGATGTTCTTTTCTACTAATTTCATCATCTGTGTCTTTCTGGGTCTGTTTTCACTGACTGAAAATGTTGTGTGGGTGACTTTTTGGCTTACTGGAATGTCCAGGTTTTTTTGAGACTGGGTCCTGTTATGTTGCCCAGCCTGGTCTCAAACTCCTGGGTTCAAGTCACTCTCCTGCCTCAGGCTCCAGAGCACTAGCAGCTGGGACTGCAGGCACACGCCACCTTGCCTAGTCTCAAGTCAAATAATATCTGAATGAATTTCGGATAGGTCTGTGTTCTATGATCACATTATTTACAGTTCAGTATGGTGTTTTCAGTGTTCGATTTTAACCCTTCTTAGAGTGGACACAGATTAACCCTGACAGTAGGGACAGTTTGGTCCCACTGCTAAGGGGCGGGGTTGGGAACCCCTGTTGAATGTTAGGTGATCAGTGAGACGCTTCCTTGTGTGAAGGGAGGCAGAGGAGGCCAATTCCCAGTCCTGTGATCTGGGACACATAAAGGTCACAAGTCCTTGGTCACTGCCTGACTTTGGGGAGTTCCAGCCAAAGGATGAGCAGCTCTGGGGCCACCAGACTCACAGGGACACTTCTGCGGGTTCGGGAGGCTTACTCGTACTTCCCTCTCAGTGGGACTCTGCTTCACAGTTTGGAGCAACACCAGGCTCTCAACCTCTAGGCTCCTCCTCACACCCTGCTCGGCATCCACTCCCTTTGCCACCGCCCAAAACGTGCCTCTCGGCCAGAAGCTGGGGTGATAGTAAGATGCCCCCCTCTTTCTTTTCTTCCCACCAGCACAATGTTCTTTGTCCTTTGTTCTCTTTATCAGGAGAGATCAGGAGAGATAATTGAAAATATATATATATATATTTTCAATTTTTTAGTTGTTAAAGGAAAGAAGGTAAATCCAATTTCTTTTCTACCATCTTCAGCAGCAGAATCCGATCACTTATGCTTAACATTTATTCAACAAAAATGTACCCAAAACTGCTATGTGTCAGGCAGTCTGCTTTTCCCTGGGGATTCAGAGGCAAATGTTGAATTAGATCTCGGGTGCAGAGTTAGCGAGTAAGTGGGGGTAGAGAGCCCCACCCCACCCCGTGGAGCTTTCTCAGAGGCAGCACAGGGTGGGTCAGCCCAGATCAGTTCTTTCTTAACTTATAGACAAAGCTCCAATTCAGCCTAGTACAAACAGGTCTGGATATTGATAAATTAATCGATACTCATATTTGTATCACTAATAAATATATCCCTCCAAATTGTTGTATGCGTCTACTTACTAAATAATCTTCTATCCCTTCTCCTCCAATTGGTGAAATTGTAAGAGAGGTATTTGGAGTTAGGAAATGTCAAGTTTTTTACTGTAAATGCCAATAAATGCAAATATGAGGAATTTTATAGGAGGCCACACGACTTAAGTCACACATTTCACTATCCATCACCATGCGAGAGTGAAACAAGCCTCCTTTGGAAGGGTTCACTGTTAGAATGCTTCAGGAGTGCGCTGCGGGTCCCCTAGACAGACTGCGGCTCTCACGCACGGCTGTTTTGTTCCCTTTTAGGTGACAGAAGCTGGAAAGACTATGCAATGGAGACTTTCGCCTGTTCCCAGTTTCAGAGCCTGGGACAAAATTACGGTTCTGTCCTCGAGGGAGACGCTTTTCAGGTGGTGGTGTTAGGAAGTGAGGTCTTCATTGTCAAGACGGTAGGCGTTCCTGAGATCGATAATGAATAGATGTGCAGATGGATGAATGAGTGAGTAGAAAGAAGGATAAGTGGCTGGAGGACACCAGCCTGCCCAAAGGATGTCTGTCTGTCCGTCCGTCCATCCATCTATCCATCCATTCTCCCCTCTCTCTGTCTCTGCCTCTGCCTCTCTCACTATCTCTCTTGGACACCTATTAATCTATAAGAGCAACAGAACAGATCCAAGAGAAGCGCTAAGCGCAGTGCGTGGGAAGGGTGTGAACGCGGGGTGCAGAGGACAGTCAGGTACTCACAGCTACGCACAGCTGGTGGACAAGTCACACGGGGAAGCGAGGCAGAGGAAGAAGCTATCTGTATCGAAGACACAGATCCCCCCCGACATGCCCAAGAGAAGTGACCCTGAAGGAGCGAACCTGCCCTCAGCTCCCCATCCCATCAGAGGGTGGCAGGTAAGGTTCCAGGCAGAAGAGAGAAATGCTCTAGCTGGTTCCTTTCCATCCGAAGAGTGCTCTCCTGCCTCCCCCCGTCTCTTGAAAAGCTGCCATCTGCCTTCTGTCTGGTACACCACAGCGGTCGGTCGTTGTCAACGCCGAGATAGAATTCGAATAGTGCAAGGCACACTCTCTCAGGAGTGCATAGCCCAGTGGTTTTGCATCAGCAGAGATGCCCACCGATCCCAGGGCACCGCGCTCACCCCCGAGCCCCTGGCCATCAGCCCACGGCCCTGCTTCCTGGCCTCCGCACTATCTGCTGTGTGTCTCACAGACTTGCCTTTCTGGGTAGTTCAAATACATGGAATCATAGATGTGGCTCTTTGGTTCTAGCTTCTTCTACTCAGGATGTTTTTCATGGGTTAATTAATGTTCTTTTTTCTTAGTCCGTGTGTGCAGTACCTGTGTTACGTTCTTCACTGGGAGGCGGTGCACAGTGCACCTCAGCTCCCCTTCTGTCCCCCTCCTCTCCTTCCCCTCTGCTGCCCTCCCCCTGCTTCCCTTCCCTTTTGTCTGCCTACTTCTTACTATATGCAGCATCTTTTATTTTATTCTTTAGTTATAATTTCAGTCTTTCTTCTAAGAGAAACCATGTGATATTTAGCTTGCGTGCCTGATTTATTTCACTTAATATTATGGTTTC
Organism: Hydrochoerus hydrochaeris; assembly: GCA_004027455.1. Classification (NCBI taxonomy): domain Eukaryota; kingdom Metazoa; phylum Chordata; class Mammalia; order Rodentia; family Hydrochaeridae; genus Hydrochoerus; species Hydrochoerus hydrochaeris. The sequence continues at coordinate 4,782 of PVLA01003854.1, read as the reverse complement.
CAGGTGTGTCCATTTTCCCACAAATCACTCAGATGTATCCAGTTTTAGCTTCACAGCAATGTTGGCCAGAAAATCCAGCCCCCTCGCCTCTCCCCACCCCTCACACACGTCCTCATGGCTTTTCCTTTACCAGCACCTCCATCATTCTACAGTGTGCAGGTCCTCAGTGTCCACTGCATTCACACAGCCGGGTCCATGGGCTCTCTTTAGGCTTTTGTTTTTTCCTAAAGGCAGAAAGGAATGATGTCTTCCAGTCAAGGGGAAAGGCAGCGGTGCCTTCCCTGGACCCAAGAGCAAATGGCTTTTTAAAAATAAAATTCTCATTTCCTACAATCTCACAGTATGCGGATGAGCCTGGCTTGGGTTCTGGCCCTGACCACTTCCGTTCGCCTTTCATCGAGCTCAGTAAGAGGCCAGCGCTGCGCTCCCAGGGCTGCAGGACTCTCCAAGAATACACGGGCTCCTCCCTGACCTTGGCAGAGCAGCATTGATTTGTTCCTTTCCATTTTAGTAAATATTTTAATGCATCGACTTGGATTTTAAATATCACAGGCTTATTTTTGTCTTGCATAAAACTTAACTGAATTAATGTCGAAAGCACCAAATGATTCAACTCTAAGTACCTGTTGGCTGTGCCTTCCTAAAACCATTTTAATGATTTTTCTAGGATATATTTGGTTCTCCAGAGTGCAGCAGCCACCTGACTTATGATATTTGGAGTTTTGATCGTTTGTTGATACACTGGAGATCATCAAAAGGGGGGATCATTTAGGAATGATTCACATCAGACTGGATTGTCTATCTGAACTGAGTAGAAAGTGAGAAGCCATAATCTGCGGTTAAAAAAATTAGTCTACACTAGTAGAAAAACACTGAAATTGGAAATATATTCATTACCATTTGTTGAGTGATTATTACACAGCAGACACTGTGCTAGGCAATTGTACATTTGTTTTCTCTTTTAAAACTCTCAAGTCTCATGACAGAGATGCTGATATCGTTCTAATTTCAGCAGGATGAGGAGGCTAAGAGAAGTCAAACAATTTGCCTAAAGTATTTCCTTCTGTAGGTGAATTTAACTCCAGGGTGTTCAGTTTTTGACAAGAGTTGGACCAAGTAATTTATCATCCTAATTATGTGAGTTAATGAAACTGGGCTTCATTTTCTTTAGTGAAAAATGAAAGCACTGGGCCGTGTCTCTGGTTCCTAATCTGTTAATGCCTTGGACGCCTGCTGCTTCCTCTCCCTTGAAATCACCTGCAGGGGGACTCGTGCTTTACCGACCTCCGGCCAGCAGGGGCGCTGGTGCCAACCCTCCTCGGGGTGGATTTAGCTTCCCGTTGTCTAGCTGACTGGCTAGCATGTTCTCAGAACTGTACCCCAGTCTGAGAGCACAGAAACTCAGTCCTTCTTTCTCTTTCTCCTTTCCAGATCGGACTTACATGTTGATCAGAAGTCTCTCCTGAGCTATTCCTGTCCTCTTTGTCCTTCACGAAACCTTCTCTTGCTCTTCTTCAAGTGTAATCCTGTCTTGGCATCGACTCTGAGAACCAGAGCTGACATAACTTCCACCCTGCAGAGACTGAGAAAACATGTCAGGGTCCAGACATTCCAGTGTTCAACAAACGATGTCTTGGGGGTGCATGAAGTTTGGGTCCTATATGTAGCAGCAGCTTCCCCAGTGAATATGGGTGGTAAATATAATGCAGTCCTGCTACAGCCTTATAGACTGCACAGCACTTTCAGCACTATGTGTGTGTTCAGCAAGTGAATTTTAAGCGGTTCATAGCAGAGGTCTTCATGCTTGGAAATACTGGGCGACCCTGAGCTGGATGCGAAGAGGCTACAAATCAGCTCCGAGAGTGTCTGTCTCCAGGATCAGATGGACCTGGGTTCAAGTCCTGCCTCTAATTCTTGCTGCCTGCATCTGTCCAGGCAAGCTGCATAATCTCTCCAAGCCTTTGTTTCCTCATCTATGAGATGGAAATTCTGAAGACTGCCCTGAGGATGGCTGTAAAGGTTAAAGGAATCAAACGAATGTGAATTTACCTCCCTGTCTCAGAGCAAGTGCTCAGTGAAAGCTCATTGGTGCAGCTATTGCTATGGATTCCTGGTTCCCTTTTATGCGCTTATTTTCATGTCAAACTCAGAGGTTGTTTGTAGCATATTTTATGGTCTTCAACTCTTATTTTATCATAAAAGGAATTAGCACATCTGTTTTCCCTAAATTACACGGCTCATTCTCTATAGAAACTGTACCCCAGGTCTAATACACTGCTGAACGTCTGAGTGCAGACCTTGTCACCAACTGAATTTTCACTTAATCATCTGGAATAATTGTCCCCTCAGTGTTTTTCCCTCGGTGTAATAGCCTTTCACAGTCAATTTGTCCTTAAAGTTTAGTATAGTGCCATGGAAGCAACACGAAGAACTGAGAAAATTTGTCATTCATACAGATAGATGACTATTTCAGGCAGATTTAGAGATTTGAGTTTTGGGAATAGGTAGTTTTTGGAAGATTATAAGTAATTATTTATTGCAATGCTGATTTTACAGTTGACAGCAAGAATTTGTATGAGGTAGCTCATTAGTAATACAAGTGCCAGGACAGCTGATCCAAATAATGCATCAGGAATCCTCTTTCTTGGTTTTTTACTAACATAGATATATAAAAGCTTTGCAGTCAGACTGACTACACAAAAGACTGGACCATGAAGAGGTAATTATGAGGACTGTTGTTATTTATCTGAAGATAATAAAAATATATAACTTCAGTGGCTTAAACAAAACCAGGAAAACATCTTTGTGGGTGTTGCCTTACCAGCTCAACAATGATTAAATTTATGTATCTGAGACTATTTTGATCCCAAGTGGTTGTGGGAATTCCAATCATCATGCCACAGTCAAGGCAAGGAGAAAGTGGAGGCAGTAGGGGGCTCATCACCAGCAGACTCCTTCAAACATCACTATAAGCAGACCCTGGGCTTAAATCTCCTTGGCTTAATGGTGCCATGTGGCTCTCACCTAGCTGCAAAGGAAGCTGGGAAATCAGGTATGGAGCAGGGCACTTTGCTATCCAGGACAGAATGAAGATTCCACTAGTAAGCAAAAGGGGGAAAGTATATTGGGAAGGTGGCCAACACTATTTGCTCTCAGAGGCAAAACTAGGAATGCAATTGGCATTTCTGACTTGGATTCACTCTCTTTTCATCATGGCAAGAAGCAGAGGAATGCTGGATTTTGTAGTAAACATATTGGAGATCAAAACACATCCCAACAAGCTTCGAAGAGGTGTTCACAAAATTCTCTCTCTTTAAGCTTCCACTATCTTGAGGCATATTTGTGATAAAACTTACCAATCACATTTCTAGTCCTGAAGAACTATTTCATGTAATCATGTAGTTGAAATATGGTTTATCTGAAATTACAGAATGTAACAGAAATTCTTATGAAATTTCCTGATGTCTATGGAGGACTGTTTTATATGTAGGGGAAAGTAGGTCCTGGAATCTGTTTGAGAGGGAGATGTAAACTTTGTTGTCCCTAAACCCACAAAGTTTTTAAAAAAGATTCAAGTAACACAAGGAGCTTAGCAGGAATATAAATAGATGCTGTAGTCCTGAGGTGTACAACACAAAATAGGCCATGTCTCAGGAGTTTCTTAGGAAGAAGCCTGCAGTGTGAGCTTTCAGACCCTGATTCTGCAAAAATTACCCACCTTCAGAACTAGGCAAAATTGTGAAAGCTGAACAAGTATCTGCCTGAGCTATTTCTCAAGTGTAAGCCATTTAATTACTTTTTTCAGAAATTAGAATGTAAATATTTGGTTTTCATTCCATTTACATTTTAAGTATTGCTTAAAATTAATTTTGTATATGTCAGGGCTGGGAATATAGCTCAGCGGAACAGTACCTGCCCAGCATGTGCAAGTCCTGAGTTCAGTTTGTATGTGTCAAGGTAAGGAAAGTAAAAAGAGAAAATTTCAAGGTATGTAAGAGCTTCATATACGCTTACTTGTTTCAGTGACCCCTTGGCATGGAATTTTGGATTGGTTTATACCTCAAAGGTCCCTGTGGATGGAACATACTAGCCTCTCTGTAGGCCTTGGGACATGTGAAATCAAGTTTTAATTTCACCGAAGGAATTTGGCAAGAGCGGTGGGTTTGCAGGCTGACTTGAAATGGGAGTGAGTACGGGGAGGGTGGACAAGTAGGAGACAGAGTTGGACACCGTTACTCTAAAAGGTGTCCAGTCATTCATCCCGCTGAGTCCATCTGGAACCTCATTGGTTTAAAAACTATGTTAGCACACTGATCAGAAAGTTAAGTGATATAACCCAGGACACAGCTACCAATCAGAACCAAAGGCTTTCTTACCCTCACACTAGTGAGTTCTGTGTCTCCCTTCTTCCTTTCCTCTCTGCTCCCTTTCTCTGTGGAGTGTGGGGACAGAGAGGTTCCATGCGTGTGCTTACGGACCAGTCAGAGCCGGATCTGGATGTGGGTCCTGCCCCTCACCTGATACGGGACTCTAAGCAGCTTGTTGAAGCTTCCTATGATGCGGCGCCCTTTTCTGTCCATGCTGCGTCCTAGTCCATCCACGCCTTGTGACAATTGCTTCTCCAGGAAAAGGACACCGCATGTGGGAATTGGGCGCGGGGATCTTGGAATGTTTTGTACTGATAATTGTAATTTGTGTAGTTCACATGTGTATGTTTTTATGTAATGCTCAATATGGAGTCGAGGGTGGAGACTCCAGGGGGGTTGCTGGAGGCCCTCTAGA
>PVLA01003853.1:0-196414 GCA_004027455.1 Hydrochoerus hydrochaeris | reverse complement strand
TTCACTTCTCTCACATTATTCACAGAAGGCAAAACCCCACAACCAGTCCTCACAAAGGGGTTATCTAGAGGGCCTCCAGCAACCCCCCTGGAGTCTCCACCCTCGACTCCATATTGAGCATTACATAAAAACATACACATGTGAACTACACAAATTACAATTATCAGTACAAAACATTTCAAGATCCCCGCGCCCAATTACCACATGCGGCGTCCTTTTCCTGGAGAAGCGATTGTCACAAGGCATGGATGGACTAGGACGCGGCATGGACATAAAAGGGCGCCGCATTATTTTATTATTATTATTATTATTATTATTTTGGTTTGCTGAGATGGGGGTCTCACTATGTAGCCCAGGCTGGCCTTGAACTTGCGATCTTTCTGCCTGAGCCTGCTGAGTACTGGAACTACCGGTGTGCCCCACCATGCCCGACTTGGCCCCTTCCCTTTTGCAAAAGATCTATCTTCCTGTTTCCTATTATCTATTTTTCTTTATTTTGCTCTTTATTTATTCCTTGGGTTTCTCATGTAAGAGAAACATGATGTTTAAGTTTGTGTGTTTGATGTTATTTCCCTTAAACTATGGTCTCAAAGTACATCTATTTTCCTACAAATGAATCTAGATTGTCCTTTATTGCTAAATATTATGTATAAATACTTTTATTTCTATCTGTTCCTCTGTTGGTGGACATATGGGATGCTTTCAAGATCTAGTTATGCTGCTATAAACATGCATATGATGCCTTCAGCTCTTTCGGGAAGATCCTTAGAAAGGGAATGTCTGGGTAGAATGGAATTTCCAGTTTTATTTCTTGATGAATCTTCGTACTGATTTTCATAGGGGTTGTACCAGTTTACACTCCCACCAACAGTGTAGGAGGGTTCCTTTTTCCCTGCAGCCTCCCCAGCGTCTGTTATTATTTAATTTCCTCAGAGAGGATTTAGGGATCTTTGAGAGCATCCTGCATCCCTTGTGGGTTCCTGGGATTCCACTAGGAGAATGTCAGGGAAGAAAATTAATTTCACCTGATAATTTACTCATGGTCAAGAACAAGTTACCATTTTTCTTGGATTTATTTTTTTTGTTTTGCCTTTTTTTAAGACAGAGTCTTGCCATGTACTTCAAACTGGCCGTGAATACACTGTAGAGCCCAGGCTGGTCTCAAACTCACAGTGTTTTTCCTGCCTGAGTGCTGGGGTTATAGGCTGGCACCACCACGATCAGCTGTTGGATTTATGTTGAGGCTTCTAATTGGTTTCAATGGAAATGAATAGTGGAAACAAATGTCGCAAGGGATTGTGCCAAGAAATTAAGGTCCATGACATTGCTACATTTGCAACTTTGTTCAGTTAACTCTGGTTTAACAAGGAGGTATTTTCCCTTCCATTCTCCAGGTAGACAGAATCAGGAGGCGATGAATAAAATAATGATTGAAGGGCTGGGGATTTAGTGCAGTGGTATAAGCACCTGTCTGCCAAGCTTGAAGTCATGAGTTCAATCCCAGGTACCACCAAAAAAAAAAAAAAAAAAAAACCAGTGCATTTTAAATAGTGATGGTGAGTGATAAGAGTCATTGTGGTTGAAGGGATTTTATTTTTAATAGAGGCCAGAGTACATTGAAGTTACTAATTAGCAGATTGTTTTCTATTAAACTGTTGCCATCAACTAGTTCTGAGTGTAGAAATGAACTTTAGCACAGTCTATTACAGGGTGGTGACAGCAATCTGTTAATTGGAGGCAACTGTCACGATTTGAACTCATGAATTTGCAGAATAATAAATAAAAGATAAAGAATAAAAAGAGGGAGGTGGATTTTTCTCAGATGAGAAGGGACCAAGAGATGAAGGAAGGGGAAGGGAAGGAAGGGCAGGGGCTGAAAAAAAGAATTAAGATGTCCTGGGTCCATGTGCCTGCTCCACACAAGCCAGGTAGGAATTATGCACTGAAAACTCGGGCTGACAGAGATTTCTGTCACACACACACACACACACACACACACACACACACGACTCCAAGATTAATTCTAGGATAAATTTGGCCTCTTTCAATGTCAATCTACTTATTTTTATTCTGCTTTAATAAATGGAGGGGATGCCTCTGAACATTTTAAAATACCAGTTCCCAGCTATTGCCATGGATCCAAATATTAAAGATTTATTTATTTATTTATTTAGTTATTGTTACTGTTGATAAGATTTTTTTTTTTTTAAAGATTCTGGGGCTAGGGCTGGGGATTTCACTCAGTGGCTTAAGTGCTTGCCTGGTAAGTACAAGGTTGTGAGTTTGATCTCTGGTAAAAAAAAAAAAAAAAAATCTGGGGCTAGAAGTGTAGCTTGTTGATAAAAAGTACCTGACTGTCTGTCATGTATGAAGCCCTGGATTCCATACCTAGCACTAAGAAAAAAAAAAATCAATGTATCTAACTTTTTATCCCCAAAGATTTCATTTTCCTTGGACTGTGACTACTTAAGGACAGAAGACAGAAAAAAAAAAAACCCTATATGATAACTTTTCTAATCATGGTGTATGATTTTACTACTAGAAATTTATTTACCTATTTATTTATTGTCTTTTTGAGACAGGGTCTCACTATGCAGTTTGAGCTCATTTCATAGCCCAGGGCTGGTCTCAGACTCACAACGATTCTCCTGCCTCTGCCTCCTGAGTGCTGGGATTACAGGTGTGAGCCACTACACCTGAGTGGTTTAGAGATTTATAATCATGTTTGAAATTATCAAATTAAAAGAAAAGAAAATCACCAAATCATGTAATTTGGGATATGTGTGTGTGTGCATAAGATTTTTACTGACTGAGAAAAGGTATCAGTAACTAAACAAAATGTTGCTATCACTCAAGAAATTCTCATATAAAGTCAATTTAAAAAATTCATTGAAGCTTTTATGATTTTTGTTATTGTTGTTATTTTGTTTTGTTTTAAGATAAAATCTCACTATGTAGCCCAGGCTGACCTTCAACTTTCTACCCTCCTGCCTCAGTGTAGCTAGTATTGGGGAATAACTAGATTCTCCTTAGCCATGAGTTTATGTTTCTATGACAGAGTACCACTGACTGAGTGGTTTACAATAAGCAGAAATTGATTTGGCCTATGTATTAGCTGAGACACAATATCTGACCCTCACAACTTAAGAGAGGAAAATTTGATCACAGTTTCAGAAAGTTCAGTACATGGTCAGCAGGCTCCAAGGCAGAATCCTTGAAGGACATAGAAGGACAGCATTGCAGTTGGCAAGCAGGGCAGGAAAGAGTGCTAGAAAGCACCCACAGTTATGCCTCCGTGACCCACCTGGACATACCCAGCGAGTGTACTTTATTAATATGTTAGGCATTTCTTAATCTAATGAATCTGACATATCAGCATTATAGTAACGATCCACCCTTTTCTAACATCACACCCAAACCCTTCTCTTTAAACTATGCTTCATCTCCAAATAATTCCACCTAACATAATACAACTACCCTGACTCTAACTCAGAATGCAATAATCTCTTCCCCAAAGTCTCAGTGATTTTTCCAAACTTCAAGACCAAATCTCCTTGGAGATTCAAGGCAAACTCTTACCTGTGAACCTCTGAAAAGAAGTTACATAATCTCAAGGTACGATGGCATATGGAGAACCTTCCCTTTCCAAGATGGAAGAATAGGGGGATAGAAAGGAATCAAATCAAAGCAAGACCAAAAACCAGTGGGTTTAGGCCAGATATAGAGGTGCATGCCTGTAATCCCAGCACTCTGCTAGGCTGAGACAGGAAAATCACTGGCCTGGGGTACATAGCAAATTCAAGGACTGAACTGCCTGATGAGATACTGTTTAAAAAAACAGAAAACAAACAAAAAATAGGGCAAGCATTAAATCCTATGTCTAGCATCTAGAGAACATGATGATAAAACCTGAATTTAAATGGGCATGGTTGGCCTCACCCCTTTGGCCTTGCTCATTGTTGACTACAAATCCTTTCCTTAATTTGTTCCACTCACAGCCTGAAGCTTTCCTTGAATGACATTCTACATTCCTGGCATCTCTGATTTTCTGAAGTTCATTGTACCTTTTGCTTCATTCCTACAACTTCATGCTCTCTCCGTGTTTCCTTGCCTGGCTTTCAAAGCCTTCCTTTAAAATCTACATTTTGTTTTGTTTTATTTTGTGTTTTGCTTTTTTGAGACAAGGTTTCCCTATGTAGCCCAGGCTGACCTTTAACTCATGGCGATCCTCCTGCCTCAGCCTCAGAAGGGCTGGAATTCCAGGTATTTACCAGCATAGCTGGCCAAATCTGGTTGGAAATTTCCCAGACCCTACAGCTCTTGCATTCTGCATGCTAGTGAAAACACACCTCATGGATCATGCCATGGCTTATTATCAGTGGCTTCCACAGTACCCAGGCCTCCTTAGACCATGGCTACAGCAGCCTCTGAGTACATGGATGGCCAAGCACAGTAAACTCAATCCAGGGAAACCGGTTTCCTAGGAGAGTCTTTTAGAACAGGTGTTTCAGGAGCTCTCTTCTCAAGAGAGGTTGACACTTTTGAACCTTGAGCCTGTGGTAGTGGGAAAGATTGTTGATTCCTGAAATGTCCTCAGGGCATCTTTCTTCTCCCTGTAGAAAGTAGGTGCTTGGTTTCTTCTTAATAGTGCTAATCTCTTTGGCAGCCATACCTCCTTTGGCACCAATTTTATCCCAGTTCCTTCTAGGCCAACTTTAAAACTTTTCAAACTATCCTGGTTTTCTTTTTGCCCCAGTTGTCGCTGTAAATCTGGCTAAAATCTTCCAGCAGAACCCATACTGCAGCCTCAATGTTGGCTCTCTTGAAATTAATTAGTCTCTGCTCTGAATCTTAGCCCCCTGTATAGTCTAAGGACATGGGTAAAGTGTAGACACATTTTCTGTAAGAGTGTGCTGGCCTCAAGTCCAGCAGCCAACGGAGTCCCTGTTCTCAGCTAACTCTGAGCCTCTTTTTTATTATCTGCATTCTTGTCAGCACCCTGCTCTTCTGAGCTCTGACTGAAATCAGATATCAAGCTCCATTTGTAGCATTTTAGGGCTTCTTAAGTCTGAATCTCCAAATATTTCCAAACTCCTCTCCCAAACCATTTGCAAAAGCTTTTAAGCCTCATGGTCATGTACAGTCACAGGAACAACCTCATGTCTATGGTGGCAGTTAGTTACTCCTCATGGAATACCTGACATGCACAGTGTAAAGGCAGAAAGACTTAGGTTAGCTCCCAGTGTCAACAGATTCAGCCCATGGCTGGCTCCCAGAAGGATGTGGGAGAGCAAAGTTGTTTACTTCACAGTGGTTGGGAAGCAGAGCAGGCCAGCAGTGCCAGGGAATGGGCTAAAAACCATGCACAATACTCAAGGCTGCGTCTCCACAGCATGCCTGGGTACACCCAGAGGCTCAGCTGAGCTGAGCTGCTGAGAGTTTCTTGAGATGCCAAAGTTTTTTTGAAGTTTCTTTTTTCAAATTCCATTTTATTCAAGGATAGAAAGAAAAAGAAGAACAAGGAAAATAAAACTACAACAAAATTTCAAAATATATCAATTGGGGGCAACAATGGTACATACATTGCACATTGTCATCTCCAAATCATTCACCCAGAGCATAATCTGCAATCAATTGTCTGAACAATGCCAGCACAAATCTTGCTTGCTAAGAGTTTCTTAATCTAAAAAAATCTTACTTCAGAGGTCCTAGACTGACTTGCTGACCTCCAAAATGTCTTTAGGATTTTTCTCGTATTGCCTCTAGAAATAGCACCAGGCTTGCTCCTATAATGTTAATTCCCTTATCAAAGGCTCCTTGGCTTTCAGTCTGGCAGTTTTTTTCTTCTTACATGGAGCTGTGACTATTCCAAATATTTGTATTCTGCTTTTTTTTTAAGTTAGGGTCTCATTTTGTAGTTCAGGCTGGCTATCCTCCTTGAACTCACAGTGATCCTCCTGCCTCAGCCTCCCCAGTGCTAGGATTATGGTCATGTGCCACCACATCTGGCTATTCTCCTTCCTTTTAACTGTAAATTCAATCTTCCAATCATTCTATCCTCACCCATCTTACTATTATTACTGTTGAATGGGGGCAATAATAGTCCAGATTCATGTGTACCATGAGAAAAGAATTGCCAAGCGTACACCCAGCAATAAACAGAAAGCAGCTGCATTTACTGCAGGTCGGGGAAGCTGTGCTCAGGCCTGTGTGCGCCACAAAGGTGCAGCACAGACAGAGGTGCTGGGCGACAGAGAAGCACTGCACACGGCCCTAAGCACATGAAAGTGTCCGTAGCAGAAAGCAGCTCAGGCTTCCAGAATGGAAAGGCCAGACCCTCTACCTCAGGTGCCTCCCTGAGTCTGCAGGTGGATTTCAGGGTGCTGAGCCATCCTGTGGTCAGTCAACACACATGCTCATCCCAGAGCTCGCTGATCTTAATTGTGTTTATGAGCTATAATGCATATTTATGAGCCTGTAGTGAGACGGAAACAGGGTAAAAATGACCAGAAGGGAGGGGAGGGGGAGGGGGAAGGGAAGAGGAGGGAAGCAGGGAGAGGGTGGGGAGGGAGGAGAGGGAGCCTGGAAAAAAGTAGCAAACAAGCAACTAGCCCTTTTTGTTGGGATTCAGCTCCTAGGACTACCAAAGTCTAAAATCACATTCAAATGCTCAGAGAGGCTGTGCTGGTGATAAAAATGAAGGAGTAGGCTAAGGTTAAGAGAAAAAATTGTAAATACTTCGGATTGAGATAGGAGCTCAGGGCTGGGACAAACAGATGGGAGTTACTGAAAGCCATGAAAACACAGAGGATGTGCATGCGCAGAACACAAGATCCACAGTGACCAGGGCTCCCGATCCCTGCACAGAGCCAACCAGAAAGCAACACTCTCAGTCCCTCATTTGAATCTGGTCTGTCTTCAGGACCAACCAAAATTAGGCTTAATCCTTCATCCACATTGAGACAGAAGACAGGTGAATCTGTCCACAGGGCAGTTCACACCCGAGCCGAGGCCAAGCCAGGTTTGAAAGGGCACTGTCCTGCTGCATTATTTGCACTAGAGGGAAGCCAGCCCGGGAATTTGGGGCACAAAACCCCCTGCCCTTATTCTCAGGCCACTGTGGGCACCTACAGAACACCTCTTCCCCGCTTCAATAAATGCACTTTCCAAGGGCCAGGAATATAGCTCAGCAGCACACAAACACCTACGCGGCAAGCGTGAGGTTGTGAGTTTGATCCTCAGTACTGGGGGGGAAAAAAAAAAGGTAATTTAAGAATAAATATACTAGCCGGGCGTGGTGGCTCATGCCTGTAATCCCAGCACTCAGGAGGCTGAGGCAGGAGGATCGTTGTGAGTTCAAGACCAGCCTGGGCTACAAAGTGAGCTCAAGGCCAGCCTGAACTGCATAGAGTGACTGTCTCAAAAAGACAAAAAAAAAAAAAAAAAAAAGGATAAATGTACTTTCCTTGCCTTTTTTGTGTATCTTGTCCAGTTCTTTGAGAGAATCCCCATGCAACCTTTCATGTGGTCATGAGCATAAAATACACGTCCTTTTCAGTGTGTCCTACCATGATGACAGAAGGAGAAGGGACAGTAGGGAGGTTGTGTTCCGTAGCACTGTGAGCTCAGGGCACCTGCGCCTTGAGACTCGCCACCCTGTAAAAGATGGTGCAGGGCACCAGCACACGGCGCTCTGAAACATACTTCATTACCATGTACTGAGCTCATTACTCTGAAAAACTGCAGACACAGCAGTAGCTCTGAAAAGCTATTTTGTAAAAGACATGAAAGCCTTCTGGAATTATTGATAGAAATCTAACTCAAACCACAGAAAGTAATTGTCTTTCAATTATTTCCTGGATCTGAGCCAGTTTACAGACCTAGAACTTTTGGAATGAAAGTCGATCTCCTTAAGGTCTGCTGAACTCTTATACCGCTAATCTGTCTCCGACGTCCCCAAAGGGTTCTGTACTGAGAGGTTTCTGCCCCAGTATAAATTACTGAATTGATGGCACTGGTCTAACATGGCAGAAGGCCAAGGCAAAACCACAGTTTATTTCCTTGATGACCACTTCCTCCCCCTCTTCTCAGTCCCAATTACAACTTCCTCTTTCCTTTCCCACACGCCAGGAAGATTCCAGTCAGTCCCTCAGGTGTCACAGTGCCCGCCCCAGCTCCGCCTCCAACCCGAGATCATATCATCTGTAGCCCCTTGGTGTGCACCAGCCAGAGCAGGAGCCCAGACCCACGGGCTGTGCACTCCTCTCCGCGTCCTCAGTCAGGGCTTCTTTTTCTTCTTTTTCCTTCTCTATTGTGTTGGGAAACCTAACATTTTGGTGCCATGTGACTCAGCTTGGCAGTGCATGTGGCTCCCGGGAGTCACGCCCCTGGTTCTGAGCTCCCCTGCCTACAAGCCACCCCCCTTTCCTCTGGGACCCGCCCGTTTTCCACTGTTAGCCTGCATCCAACACCGGTCCACCTCTTTCCACAAGATGAGTCACCTCTTGGTTCAAAGTTTCCTGACTCAGTTTCTGCAGACTCAGAAATCCATGAGCTCACATCAGGAAACTTCCTGTGCATCCCTTGGACAGAGATAACAGCTCTCATACTCCTTGGGCAGGGCTACTGCCCTTCAGCCCCAAGGTACAGCTGTTACCCACTAATCATTGGGGACCCTTCCATCCTATGCTCTTGGTGATGGCTAATGAGAACTGGTGCTGGGGTTTTCTGTCAAACTCTCAAAACAGGTGACAACTTCTTTTGAAAAGTGTTCCCAGGGCTGGGGACCAACAGCATAACTGCTTGCCTGGCAAGTGTGAGGTTGTGAGTTTGATCCCCGGTACCAGAAAAAAAAGAAAGAAGGAAAGAATGAAGGAAGGGAAGAAAGAAAGAAAGAAACAGAAAGAAAGAAAGAAAGAAAGAAAGAAAGAAAGAAGAAAGAAAGAGTGACCCAGGCTATTTTAGTCATAGTTCTTGGCTCACCTCTAATTTGGTCACTCTGGGAAGTACTTTTTTCCTGTCTTCCAAAAGGCACACCTCTGGGGTGCCTGGTTTGTAATCTCAGCCCCCCCCTCCCATGATCTCCCGGAGACCATAAAAACCAAAAAGCTGATCTTGTTTTGTTTGTTTGTTTGTTTCTTTTGGCCCCAGGGATTGAACTCATGACCTTACACTTGCCAGGCAGGTGCTTGTGCCACCGAGCTAAATCCCCAGTCCCTAACAAGCTGATCTTTTCCTGCCGGGGGGCTTGGCCATCTTACAAACTTGACAGCAGCCAATGGCCTGAAGAGGGGGACTTTAAAGCCCTCTATTCTTCAAGATTTAAATAACTTTTGTCATCCCAACAGCAAGTGGTCACAAATCCCTATGTTCAGGCCTTTTTAACTCGATATGCTCCTCTCTTATTCAGTCATGTGAGGCAGCCCAAGTGCTGCTGGCTTACTCTACCCCCCAAATTCTCCCTTCCTGCCCACCAGACCCCTTGGATGATGCGCCTCCTGTCCTTATTCCTCCACAAGACCAAGCCCCTCAGCCTTCTTAACCGGAAGTTCCTGAGCCTCCTGCTCCACCCACTTCCCTTTCCTCACCCCCAACAGCTCCTAGTTCTTCCTTTGCTTCCTCTCCCCAGTCTCAGACTCCTCAGTCTACTCTAAGCAAACTGTTGCCCGTGATGGCTCCTCTTCTCCCTGCTCCTCCATTCCCCCATCATTATTTCACCTCCCACCCTCTCATCACACTTGATGTCTTTCAGCTACCTGGTAAACCAAATGGTGTTTGGCCACCATTTTTGGACTCTGTGCCATATGACCCTCAGCAGCCATCTTGCTGTGAGTCACATGAATTATTGCCATCAATTTGTGGTCTTCCATCATGTGATGGCCTGCCGTCATGTTGTGACAGGTCACATGGTAAACAGCTGCCATCTTGTAGTCCCTCATCATGTGATCAGCAGGAGCTGTCTTGTTTCATGTCACATGATGACCAGTTGCCATCTTGTGCTCCCTCATCATGATTGATAGCCATCTTTTTTTTTTTTTTGGTACCAGGGATCAAACTCACGACCTCATGCTTGCCAGGCAGGTGCTTAAGCCACTGAGCTAAATCCTTGGCCCCTTGACAGCCATCTTTTTGTGGGTCATGATACCCAGTCACCATTTTGTGCTTCACTGTCACATGGTGATGAGCAGCCATCTTATGTTTGATCACCCTGTAACTGCCCACAAATGCCTGCTGGGTGATTGGCTGCTTGGTGGCCATCTATACCTCACATTCCCCAGTCTTCTTATCCTCAAACTCTATTCCCTCTTCAGGAACAGGGTGGTCCTGAGGGACTAATTCATATCCATGTTCCTTTTCCCCTTGCCAACCTATCTCAAATTAACCATAAATTAGTTTCCTTTTCTGCTGACCCACAAACTTATTAGTTAAATTCATAATTAATTGTTATGAGTTACATTTCAAGGATATTTATGTGATTCTAAACACCACCCTCAACTCACAAGAGAGGGCTCAAATATGGCAAGTGGTTCAAAACAAAAAAGAAAAAAAAAAGGTCATAGACATAGAGTAAATACTACTAAAAATGATCCTGTGTCTGCTATTCTTATTTCAAGAGTTCTCTGTTAATTGACCTACAAAAAGGTTCTCACTAGACTATGAATACTTACAAATGTAAAAGCCATAAAAGACTTACTATAATTCTTTTTTTTTTTTTGGTACCAGGGATTGAACTCATGACCGTGCGCTTGCAAGGCAGGCGCTTATGCCGCTGATCTAAATCCCCAGAGACTTATTATAATTCAAGTTGATCAAATATATTTGAGTGTACTCTGTGTAACGTGTTTGTTAAGCTGTATGTTTCCATATCCAAATCTGTACAGATCATCCATATATGTTTCTTTAACATAACATACATTGTTGTTTATTATTGACTTGAGTCTCATTATTTAAAAATTAATGGTTTAGGTGTTATGAATGGGTTTTTCATGTCATCAAAAATTTTTTAAGACAATTAAAAAAATTTATTCTATTGATGAATAAGAAAGTGGCTGCCTGGTAACATTTAACCAGCTCTTGTTCATTAATCAGTGATCTCCATAGCCTTATGGGAGATATCCCATCTAAAGTTACAAAAATATATTATTGTAATATGTTTACAGTGGTCATCATCAAAAGAAATAATACAATAAGGTTTTTTATTTAAAGATGCTTTGATATAAAGATTTTATATGGCTAAGACAATTGATTATGGCTGATCTTATGGTATATTAAATGTATTCATGCCTTCAAGTACAAAAATCTTCTAAAATGTAAAATTGAGATTGTTTATGATGATAGACATCTTCTTTCAGATCCAGACATTTGCCTTTTTCCTGTGCTCCAGTCAGGAGATTCAAGTCAAACTAACATGAGGTCACCAGTCAAATGATAATTTTTTAAAACAAAAATTTAGGTACTATATATGTTACATATATAGGGCACTACTTAGAGATGCTTAGATGCTGAGCAGTCCAAACAATGTCACACATTTCTCCAATGACATCCTATTAAAGACAATTTAAGTAAAAAGCTTCTTATGTATTACATGGGATGATTGACCAAAAAGTGAGTATCTTGTGTCAGAAATGCAAATTCAAGTGTTACAAAATGTCATCATGATGGTCATGCTACAATATAGGTATGGTTTTGATCTCTAATTTTCTGTGTAAAATATATAACTTTGTTAACATTCTAGAGGGATTCTAATGTCAAAACACCCATGTTTAACAGCAAACAGTTCCATTTAATGTTCTAACATGCCTGGTATTTAGATAAGACAGTAATGTTGAGCTTACTGCCTCTACTACACTGTATTGTTATCAGTCTTTTTTTCTGGATGTTCAACAACTGAAGTTTAGAGACCAAAAATTCGAGAGGGAGACCAGCTAAGGGAATAGCCAGTATTTTGGCCCTCAACCTCCAAGGTCAATGAGGATCCAGGACATAAGAGAACTTCTTCGGTGACATCTGATACTCAGTGAATCCCTGGTCTTCTCATCAAGGAGATTGTGAGACCACAGAGAAAAATGACCATCAATGTCTGGTGTGCTTAAGGAGAGTCACCAGGAAAAAAAATCTCTCAAGCTGTCACGGAAAGCAACTTGGTCAAGCAATGGCCGTGACTCATCCAGATGGCTGACACTGACAATAGAGCTAAGAGGTGCTGTGCATTGTTCCAAGGTAATTCCTGAGGACACTTAACTGACCTTGATAGATGGCAAGGGACTAATTAAATTTAATACAGGTCTCACCTTAACTTGGTCTTGAATATCCTGCAGAAAAGTATAACTTCAAGCGGTATAATACAATACCATAGGGATACGTTAGCTGTAAAACACAAATCACTAACTCCTTCTGACAATTGTTGGCTACACTGGTGACTGTTCTGCTATTATAGATTAATGGATTGTACAGGGTCTTGTACCCCAACAGTAAACTCTCAGGAGACCATAAAATGTCTTTCCTATCCCAACTCCATGATACACACTTCACCTGGGAAACAAGAGCCATCTCCATTCCAGTTCTTGTTGGTGCAGGTATTCGCTCTGTACTAGGAGCTGGTTTCAGGGCCGGGGAAATTGGCACAGCAGCTTGTCTTTATCATCAACTCCTCCTGGAGCTTCACCAACAGATGCAAGACATTATCATCTCCATCCACGCATTGCAAAACCAAATAAATAGCTTTGAGGCACACTCTCCAGAACCAGTGACCTCTAGATGTCCTTATGGCAAAAGAGAGAGGTGCCTGTGCTATGCTGGGAGAATCCTGCTTCTTTATAAACGAGTCAGAAATCATCATGGACAAAGTAAAAATCCCTGCAACTACCTAGACAAAGTGCCACAGCTAGGCCAGGGGTATTCCTTTTCCTCACTGTAGTTCTGGTGGAATGACACATTCCAGCCGTGTCTCCCTGACTTGTACCTCTTCTGGGCCCTTTATGATAATGACCTGCCTCCTCATAGCACCTCGTCTTTTTAAACTTTTCTTTTTTATCAGTACCATGGATTGAACTCATGACCACACGCTTGCAAGGCAGGCGCTTATGTTGCTGAGCTAAGTCCCCAGTCCCTGTTTAAACTTTTCTCAGGATTCTCCAATCTAGGATGTGAGTGTGCACCAATGATGAACTCTCTATCTTGGCTGAAACTCCTGGTACAAGCATCAACCATCATCCCATCAACCCTCCCAACCCCCAACATGATGCCCCATTCAGCGGGAAACAGTCTGAGTTCCACCCTTTCTTAACAATGAAAATACAGGAATTAAAAGGTCTGCCCTAGTATAAATTAGTGACTGTTATGGCAGTGGTCTAACATGGCAGAAGGCCAAAGCAAAACCATAGCTTATTTCCCTGATGGCCACTTCTTGTTCCTTCTTCTCTCAGCCCCCATTATAACTTCCTCTTTCCTTTCCTACATACAACGAAAATTCCAATCAGTTCCTCAGGCATCATCAGTGTCTGTCCCAATGTCCACCTCTGGCCTCCCTCTGTGTCCAGCCAGAGAAGGAACCCAGCCCCATGAGTTGTACACTTCTTTCCTCAATAAAGGCTTCTTTTTCTTCTTTTTGCCTCTCTATTGCATTAGAAAATCTAACATGGACTATTTACTAGGAGACTGTACATTGAAAACAGTAAGTAATCATTGATTGAATGATTTGTACTCAATCTAGAGCATCACAGAATATTAAAGAGAGGAGGCAAGTAGATAAGAAAAGAGTTTAATAAGCGGGAAAGGCACGGAGGGAGTCACCACAGAGAAGGCTCTGGCAGCTCCCTACAGACAAAGGGCAGGTTCT
The DNA here is from genome assembly GCA_004027455.1 of Hydrochoerus hydrochaeris. Taxonomy (NCBI): domain Eukaryota; kingdom Metazoa; phylum Chordata; class Mammalia; order Rodentia; family Hydrochaeridae; genus Hydrochoerus; species Hydrochoerus hydrochaeris. The sequence continues at coordinate 182,577 of PVLA01003853.1, read as the reverse complement.
GCCTGATATAGGCTCTGATGGGGGTAGGGCACTCGGGACTGATGTGAGCTGATTTCTTTTGTGAGAGTGCAGGGGATTGGGTAAACCTTTACATTCCCGAGCTTTGGCAGACTTTTGTGGGGAGAAGACATAGGGGCTTCTAGGAAGAAGGAGGTGTGCATTATCAGGACTCAGCTTTGAACCATTGCCATGATGATTGTGCTGTCTCTCAGATGGGGAATCTAACATTCCCATCTCTTTGGTGTTAGGAGGTGTCATGGAGTCTCTCTGGCTGCTTCCTGCTGAGCGGGGCTGTCGTTGGGGCCTAAGGTAGAAGAGAATGGGACTGAGGGATCCGTTTCGTCTGAGCTTGTGAGGTAGTGATGTCGCTCAGTAGTAGGATTTCTTTGGTAGTGAACGCCTGTATTCTGGCTTGGATAAATCGCAAGAGGAGCCTAAAGGCACAGGGAGCAACAAGCAAAAAAATTACTATGGTAATTATGGGACCATAATGGGCATTAGAATGGGAGCCCAGGACCCATGGAATCCCACCATGAAGACCAAGGGGTGACTCCTGGAAAATATTGTCTCCCTTGTATATCAGCTGCTAATTTTTGAGTTTTTGTACCTGCTCTTTTACTGTACCTGATTGGTTGACAAAGTAGAGTCATTCTTCTCCCAACATGGCATAGATTGCCCCCTTTTCTGCTGTGAGAATACTGCGTGTCCGTCCTTGTTGGAGAACTACTGTGGCATTGAGTTTATTTGATCTTGGAGTGAATTAACACTTTGGGAGCCTGATTTTCTCACTGTTTTTGAGTCATGTGATATCTGATAGTAGTATGTGAGGCTGGTTTTTAATCTCCTGCTCCCAGACCGATGGCAGAAAATATACTTATCCCAGTCACAACAGGTGCTATGGCCACTCTACGTGTGACAGTGTGATGAGCTAGGCCCTGTAGATGTTGGTGTAGGGTTTGTGAATGAGTGTGTAAAGTGACCTGTGGTATTATTATAGCCACTGTGTATGATCCCTGCTTTAGGGAGGGAAGACATGTGCTGGCCCTATGTCCACAGACAAAAATGATTCTGTTGAGGGACAGATAGGTTGGCCTTTTTGTGTGGGGTTAGGTGAAGGAATAGATTGAGGCAGAGGAGGAAGCCTGTCATGTTGACTAAGGCAACTGAGGACTATAAACAGTAAGATTAGTAATATGAAGAGTGTGATCACTGTAAGCCTTTGGAGAATGGTGTATTTTTTTGGAGTACAGTGATAGAGCACCTGTGAGGAAGAGGACACGTGTAGAGCTGTATATAGGCCAAAACCAGGTAGGGCAGCAAAGCATTAGTGTTTGTGTTGTGTTAATCAGAGGTGGGTGGGAGCTGTTGGATGTGAGGTCCATAAAGTTCCTTTAATGTATTTGGGATCGAGATTACCAGGCAGTAGATGGTATCTCTTCATCTGGGTGATGTGAAACCAGCATGGGACTCTCTCTACCTTTACTGTAGTTGGAGTCCCAAAATATACCAGGTGAGCTCCATTTTTCTTAGGTTGAAGAGTGGAAGTTGAGCCTGTGGGATTAGGAATTTTAATATAGATTGTCTCCTGGAGATAAAGGAGGATCTGGTGTGTGTCCCTCAGAGGGAGGCAAAGATCTACATATTGCTGAAGAAGGTGTCAGAGGAACTAGAGAACCAGAATGTAGTCAGCTAAGGGAGGACTATTAGAAGGTGAAGGCAAGTTTTTTAAGACCAATGGTCTACTATACATAAGCTGAAAGGGGCTTAACTGAGTAGGTGACTGGGAGTTGTAGGGGCTAGAGGTAGGAGTAGAGAGAGGAGAATCATGTATATGTGGGAAGGAAGTATGAGTTAACTGGAGGACATCTGTGCAGTCATGTAGAAGACTTATCTCTGTATCTGTTGCAGGATGGGCAACAGGGTGGCTGGCTTGAGGGTGTTGCTGGCTGAGACTGTGACAGTGGGGTCTTGTATTAGAGTTAGATGTACTTGTTGTAGCTGTGCTGGGGTCATTAGAGCTGGGAGTGTCTTGGGAGTAATTAGATTGACTAGACGGTGTGGTGAGTAGACTGTGATTGTCTGTCATAAAGTGAACTTTTTGCTTCTTGTGTCAGGATGGCTGCCGCTGCTGTCACCTGAAGGCAGGGAGGCTGTCCTCTCACTGTAGCTGTTTTGAGTGGTAGGCTATAGCCTGGAATGAAGGCCTTTTACTGTGTCCCAGTACTCTTATTGCATTATCTTTCTCTGTTGTCTAGAATAAAGGGTATAGTAGGATTAGGAAGTGCAAGTGCAGGGGCTCGAAGGAGGTCCCCTTAAGCTTTGTGAAAGGGTTGTCCATTGGCATAGTGGGGTCTAGGGGTTATGAAAGAGGTCCTTAGAGGCTTGATATAGTGGCTGAGCTAAGGAAGCAAAATTGGGGATCCAGAGGTGAAAAAAGGTTGACAGGCCTAAGAAGGATAATACTCATTGTTTTGTGATTGGTGTCTGTAAGTCACAGAGGAGTCTTATGGTCAGAGGTTATGGACCATGTGATGAGTGTAAGCGTGGGGCCTAAGCGTGAGGCAATTTGAGCTTTGGAGTAAGAGACCTTGTATCTTCTACTATAGAGAAAGTTGAGTGAGGCAGCTGTGTGTTGTGTTGTTGTGGCACAGGAGGGGAGCAGAGTAGAAGTCATCTATGTATTGAATGAGTGTACCAGGTTGCACATTTATAGTTACAAGGTCATTGGCTAAAGTTTGGCTGAAGAAGTGAGGGCTGTCTGAATTTCTGGGGTAGCACTGTCTATATTAGTTGAATGGACTAAAAAGTATCTGAATCCATCCTTGTAAATGCAAAGCGTTGGCCCTATGTCCACAGACAAAAATTATTCTGTTGAGGGACAGGTAGGTTGGCCTTTTTATGTAGGGTTAGGTGAAGGAATAGACTGAGGCAGAGAAGGAAGCCTGTCATGTTGACTAAGGCAATTGAGGACTGTAAACAGTAAGATTAGTAATATGATTGGCATTATGGATGTAAGGGAATAGTGAAAAATGTATTTTTAAGTCTAACACAGGAAAGTGAGAGGTACATGGAGGAATATGAGACAGTGCAGTGTAAGGGTTTGGCACCACCAGGTGAATTGGGTTATTTTACTGATGACAGCTCTGGGATCTTGGGTTAGGTGACAGGAGCTGTTGGATTTGAGGACAGGGAGAACAGGGGTGCCATAAGGCGCATGAGTGACTTTTAGAAACCCACTAGTTCACAAGCAGCAGCTAATAGGTTTTAGTCCCTATTGATGTTTAGGGGTTATTGGGTATTCGGGAACAGAATGGAAGACTGAGGGGTGTTTGAGGTGAATTAGCAGTGGAGTAATGTGGGTGGCACGAGTGGGATTGGAGGTGTCTCAGACTAGGGTTGATGAGGCAGGAGGGGAGGGAGGGACTGAGTCAGTGGCGTATGATGGTGGGATTGGAGTGTGGGAGCTGTGGGGAGAGGGAGAGAGTATAAGAGAAAATGAGTTTTCGGAATAGAATTTTTATCAAAAAGAGGTACAGGACAGGCTGGGATAATAAGACAGCTGTGTGTAAGGAAAGGGTTTGGAATTGCAGGGAGTAGGTTTTGTCTGCAGAGGTCACGTACGTTGGCTGTGAATTCCCATAATGGAGACTGCAGACCTGGAACATCGGCCTTAAAACTCAGGAAGGACATCATGGTGGCTACATGTCAGCAAGGAGAGAGAAGGCTTTACCTGAGGTGTCAGCGAGACTCAGGGCTCTGGGAGAGACTGGGTGAGGCTGTGGCCCTGAGCCCATCAGTCCTGCTCAGCGGCGATGCCAAGCAGGTCAGCCCTGATGAGTCCCAGGCAGCCGTGTCCTATCCTGTGAGGGCCGGAAGGTGATGACTTACCCCCTCTCTGGGGACAGGGCAGCCGCAGGTCAGGCTCGTGTCCAGTGTCGTTTTTCTGTCGCACTTGAATCACGATGGGGAGAGGTTTGGGTTTTTATATTTTTTTTCTGCAGTTTGTGTTTTATCTCAAGCCCTGGGTGCCACTCACTGCAGCTGTAGCTGCTGTGGCCATAAATTGGCCTTAGCATTTCAGCCTGGAATGCAGCCTTTTTTATGGCTGTCCTGGAATGTAACCTTTTTAAGGTCATTGTCTGTTGTTGAAGTCATGGAAAGCCATATGTAAGAGGTCACCCTGGGGGAATTGAGGACCAAGGAATGACGTTTTGAATTTAGTCTGGATGTTTGGTGCCGCTTGGGAAATGAAATGAGAGTTTAGGAGGACTGTAGGATCAAATATGATGGACAGGGGAGAGAGAGGAGGGGGCAGAGTAGGATAACAGAGGAGGAGCTCCCAGGGGTGTGGTCTCCTGAGAGTAACTGTGAGATGTGGAGGAGGAGGAGGAGGAAGGAGGAAGGAGAGAGAGAGGAAGGGCCTCCGTGTGAGTTATGGCTCTGGGGAGGTGGAGGTATATTATCTCTCAGGTCTGAGAAACAAGAAAGAAGAGTCACCGGTGGCAAGCTGATAAAGGAGGAGGTCCTGTGAAGGGAGTTGAAAGAACTTGGGAGGCCTTGTAGGTTTGGAATAGGTCAGGGTGTAACCGCAGCTGGACATAAATTATTTAGCCCCACTTGCTGTTTCAGTAGTAAAAGTTACATAAATCTCTTAATGTTCGCCTGTTTGGCTGAGAGTTTGTTTTAGCCCCAGCGTATCTAAGCGCAGCCCAGAGAGGTGGTTTTGCCAGGTAATGATTGATTATTACCCATGTGTTCCAATTAGGAAGGTGAGTGGGGGTGGGGTGGGGGGGTGGGGTGGGGGGTAGGGGGGGTTGATGGGGTGTTGGGAGGGTTGTGAATCAGTGGAGAATCGTCACCCTCCAGTGAGGCACAACCAGTAGTACTGTAGTCCCAACAATGACTTCTCTAGTCGTCACCAGAGGAGGCACAGGGAGGTCCAACAAGGACGTAGTAGTAGCGAAGTCCCAGCAATGACCTGCTTGGTCATCACCAGAGAGACATGTGGGGTCCCAAAGGACGTAGAGGTCCCCAGAGGGATGTAGAGTAGTAGGGGGTCATTCTGATGTGGCCATGATTTCAGACAGGCACCCCAAGTAGAGTAGAGGGGAGGCTCACCTTGGACCTGAAGAGATGAAGGCCGGTGTTGGATGTTGGCTAGAAACAGCAAGGCTGAGGAGTCCCTAGTCCCAGAATAAGAGAGAGAGAGAGAGAGAGAGAGAGAGAGAGAGAGAGAGAGAGAGAGAGAGAGAGAGGAACAGAGAGAAAAGGTCCATAGGCCGGAGTGGGGCTCAGACCGGGGGACAGACTCCCCAGGAGCCATACAGCTTCCAACCGCCGGAGTCAACTGCACCAACTAATTGAGTGAATATTAAAGAGAGGAGGCAAGTAGATAAGAAAAGAGTTTAATAAGTGGGGAGGGCATGGAGGGAGTCACCACAGAGAAGGCTGTGGCAGCTCCCTGCGGACAAAGGGCAGGTTCTGCCTGATATAGGCTCTGACGGAGGAAGGGCTCTGGTGGCTGGTGTGAGCTGATCTATTTTGTGAGAGTGCAGGGGATTGGGTAAACCTTTACATTCCTGAGCTTTGACAGACTTTTGGGAGGGAGAAGCCATGGGGGCTTCTGGGAAGAAGGAGGTGTGCATCATCATGGCACAGCTTTGAACCACTGCCACGATGATTATGTTGTCTCTCAGACGGGGAATCTAACAACCATGTTTTCAGGGAATACTGCATACTGTTTCTAAATTGATATTAGTACCTAGAAATCTAAAATGTCACTTGGTGCACTATGGAAACTAGGAATTTAGGGAAAGCAAAGCCACTTTAGCTTAGGGCCGTCTAACTCTGGACCCAAGGTCTTTGAACCCATTCTGTGGTTATTTCCCCCACTCTGGAAGGAAAATTTGCATAATCATACTCAACGATTGGGAGGGTTCCCACATTGGGCCTCTGACCCACTTGGAGTGAGAGCTCTGAATGAGAGAACAGGAGAGATGTGTATGCAGAGCACAGAAGAATTGTGATGTGTCAGAGAGCCAGAGAACAGACCCTGCACAAAGCAAGCCGAGGTTTTGCTGGAATATGTTGGGAATTAATGCAGACTCTAGAGTGTGCAGGGATCCAGGGGATATTGCCCCAGAATATGGCACCTTGGTGTGCTGTCCATTCTGTCCTGTTCTATTCTATTCTAATTTGGGTGCTAGAGACAGAACCCAGAGCCCTGAGCATGCTAGCTATCCTGTCACTGAGCTATGCTCTAGCCCTGGCTATTTTTTTTTTAATTTTAAAGAGGATAAAATTAAATACAACAAAGCAGAACAAAACAGAACACAAAAAAGAGCAGTGTAAGAGACATAAATATCAAAGCAAGACCATCAGAGATCTTCACTATCTATCACATTGTCTCTTGTTTTCTTCCAACTTGATATCTTCACATACAGAGAATTCACATGAAATAACATAGTATAGAACTGATCTGAGCAGGATCAGGAAGGTGTTTTAGGTCTTCAAGACTAGACAATAGGGAAGTCAACAATGGCTGTCACAGTGTCTCTCATTCTCTTCAAAACAGCTGTCCATACCATCATGTATGTTGAAATTAAACAATACAAAACATTAAAACCACTTTGAACAAACAATAATAGTATTGCTGGATTTCACATCATGATGCTACAGAATCAGCACTGGGTACTGTAGTGTCTCTTTTTCTTCAAAGTAGTTGTTCTTTTCATCATACATTATATAATCAGTTCTCATAAACTGTTTATAGGTTCTACACATGCATGAGTCTCTACATACATTTCTATCCTTTTTGTATTAGAGAGAAAAACAAAACATAGCAAGACAAAACAAAACAAATTCCTATAAAAACATGAAATGAAAAAGTCATAAAACCACAGTACAAGGTGATCTACAATGGTTACTGTGTTGTCTCTTGTTATCTTCAGTAGAATTGTCTATATCATCAGGCATAATTGAATATAGCAGTACATAACAATATTAATAAAAACAAAACATTGCAGACAGTGTAAAACTCCAAAATCAGGTAATAATCAAACCAGAGTGGATATTCTAGTGAATCTTGTCCTCTTCAGTGCAGTTGCCTATACGCTCAGACTTGATACTATCAATTATAACAGCTTTGAATAAAATCTGTCAATACAAAGCAGCTATCTAACAAACCAGATTCAATTAAGATCAATCATGGTAAAACAGTGTAAGTTATACACGGCTTCAGATTAAGTTAATAGGAAATTAAGGATGATTACCATACTATATCCTGCTATTTTCAGGATAGCTGTCTGTGCCATCAAATCTAGCACAAGTAGACAAACTGGAACAGAATACAATCCATCTAAACAGAGCAGTGTGAGTAATGCGGGTTTTAAATCCTGGTGCAATATTAACAATATCCTCTGCCTTCTTTTTTAAGAATATTTCTCCCCTTTCACTCCCACAGGATGCTGCAGATTTTGGGTCTCACCAACTCCCTCAGTTTTTAGATGGGGGGGGCAACCTGCTATTTACCTAAGTGGTTCCAAACCTTCTCACTCCTAGACTTGATCTCAAGTTGTTTTCCTTTACCTACAAAAGCCTCAAGGTTTTCCTTCGTTATAGCTGAGTAGTTCTCTATTGCACGTAAGTAACCTGTCTTTCCATCCTATCTGCAGGTGGTGGTCGAGTTGCCCCTATTTCTCTCTGGCTCCATGTCACATAGAGAATTGTTTTCTTATATTTGATTTTCAGTCCATAAACGCTCTCTCAGGTTGATTATATTTCCTATACAGAGCATCTCGATGGACCCTACCTCCTGATCTACTCTGCCTGTATTTTTTTTTTTTTTAGTGTATCAAGGCCATCTATGTTAGAGATTATAGCCAGCCTTCTCTGCCTCATTTCTGCTATGCTATTTTTCTGCCATTGTTTGTTTACTTTTCTCCTTCATTTTACTGCCTGCCCCATTCATTGAGGCCTCACTGCCACTGTTCCTGAAATCCTGGTATTTTTCTCTGTCTCTCTAGAATGTCCTTCAGTATTGTCTGTAGGGTTGGATTGGTGATCACAAATTCCCCCAGTTTCTCTTTATCATGGAAGCATCTTGTTTCTCCATTAATTTCTAGTGACAGTTTTTCATGGTACTTCAATCTAGGCTGGAGGTTATTTTCTCTCAGGACCTGGAATACTTTGCTCCAAGATCTTCTTAATTTGATGGTCTGTGTCGAGAAGTCTGCCATGATTTTGATGGGTTTTCCTTTATAGGTGATCTGTTTCTTTTTTCTGATGGCTTTTAATATTTTGTTTTTATATTGAATTTCTGGTGTCTTGATTATTATACGTCTGGGTGTAGCTCTGCTTTGGTTGTAGGTGGCTGGAGTTCTGTATGTCTCATATATCCGAATATCATTTTCTTTTCCTATGCTTGGGAAGTTTTCTTTAATTATTTCCATGAATAGCCTTTGTAATTCCTTTGTTTTTATTCCTGCTTCTTCACTCACATTTCTTATTCTTAAGTTATAGATTCTCTTGTCGTCTTCTAGCCTTTGTATTGTTACTGCCTATTTCCATGTTATTTTTAAGAGATCTTTCCTTTCATGATCACACATTGCAAAACTGTCTTCAAGTTTTGACAGTCTATCCTGTTTCTTTCAAGCAGTTTTGCCAGCTTTCAATGGAGTTTTTAATTTCCTGGTAATCTCTTTGAATCTGCTTCATGTATTCTAGGTTTTCTTTATATTCTCTATCAAATGTTTCTCTCCTTTTTTGTGTTCTTCCCTTCTTCCATCTGTGTCTTCTTGAGAGGTGCTTAGCATTTCTTTTATTAATCTACTTATGTCTTGCTTTACCTGATTTAATATTTCAGTTTTGAGCTCATCTACAAGGTCCCGAAGATATCTCTTAATGTCTATTGAAGCCATGTCTGATGTTGCATGTTTGCTGCCCTCAGTCTCTTTTGTTTTTCCCTCTCCTGGATCAATGTTCTCAGGGTTTTGGGCTGGGGGTTTTTTCTTGTTTCTCTCTCTTGTCATGGTTTTGGTTTCTTCCATACAGTTGTATAGTGGAGGTCTCAGACCCTTTCCTTGTTGGTTATGGTTCTTCTAAAGCACACTGGCAAGGGATTTCTGCCCTCTCCTGTTTGCTCTTGTCACTAAGGTGTAAGCAGGGGCTGTGTATGCTGGCCCCTCCCCACTGGGCCAGTCAAACTTCAGGGCCCTTCACCAGGTTAGTGTGTGTTAGGCGTACGGAATCAGTTTGGGATGGTTTATTGGGTCCCAGCAAGGGGCATGACCCAGGCCAAGCAGAACCGTCAATCTTCTCTGGGAAGGGAGCAACCAACTGAAGTCACTGTCATTCCTAGTTCAGGCTCCTCCTGCCCGATTCCAACATTTCATCCATTTGGTCATCCCTTTCCCATGGGGGGTTTTTTTCCCAGCACTCACTGTGGGTTAGTGCAGGTCCGTTCTCCATTGGGCTCACTGACCTCCATCTTCAGTGTGACTGGTTAGTTTCAGCAGTGTGATTTTGGGTGTTCCAGTGGGTTGCAGCTGCAAGCTCGGGCCACCCCAGCCAGTCATGGCGGCACGATTTCAGGCGTCTAGAGATCGCTGTGGCTGCTAATCTCAGCTTCTCCAATGTACCCCCGGGACTGTGTGTTTGACCAGCTCTTTTGCCTTTAGTTTCTTCCTGGTCAAGAGGATCCATGTCCCTCTGACCAGACCTCTCCAGGATGTTTTATTCCAGCATGAGCTATCTCTCTTAGGGGAGGCTCTGTATCCTGCTGCTAATTGACCCACCATCTTTTCCAGGCTGCAGCCCTGGCTATTTTAAGTTGGGAATCAGCAGGTGCTTTTCACAAGAGCTTTTTTTGTGTGTGTGTGTCTTTTTGAGACAGGGTCTTGCTATGCAGTTCAGGCTGGACATGAGCTCACTTTGTAGCCTAGGCTGGTCTCAAACTCACAATGATCCTTCTGCCTCAGCCTCTCAAGTGCTGGGATTACAGGCATGAGCCACCATGCCCGGCACAAGAGCTTTTTTTTGAGGGGGGGGTCTTTTTTTTTTTTTTGTACTGGGGATTGAACTCATTACCTTGTGCCTGTCAGGCAGGAGCTTTTGCTGCTGAGCTAAATCCCCATGGGGGTGTGTGTCTTCTTCTTTTTCTTTTTCTTTTTTTTTTTTTTTTTTTGTATTTTTGAGACAGGGTCTCATTATGCAGTTCAGGCTGGCTCTGAGGTCACTTTGTAGCCCAGACTGGTCTCGAACTCTTAACAATACTCCTGCTTCAGCCTCTCAAGTGCTGGAATTATAGGTGTGTACCACCATGTTCGGCAAGGAGGGGGATGTCTTTTTGAGACAGGATCTCACTACGTAGTTCAGGCTGGCTCTGAAGTCACTTTGTAGCCCAGGCTTTTCTCAAATTTGGTACAATCCTCCTGCTCAGCCTCCCAAATGCTAGGATTACAGGCATGTACCACCACGCCCAGTTTATAAGAGCTTTTGTTGAAGTTTCATCTTCTTGAAGACCACATCTCCTAAAACAGTACACAGTGACCTTCTAACCTTTATTTTGATCTACCAAGAAAGCTTAAACTCATATAAGAGGCTGAAAGTCAATCACTTCTCAGAGCAATTTTGTCACAGACCACTATCTGTTATTGGGGCTCAGGGGATTGTAAGATATGTAACCAGTAGGGACCACCAGGCTTGTGCAAAGGCATCATGGCATGGAATGTATTGTGCCTGGCTTCAGGCAGAGAGCATGACTAAGACCATCTACCCTGAACAAAGAGGAGTGTGTCCCTTTTATAGGGATGGAGAGAAGGCAGGGGACATTGGGGGGGAGGACCCTAGTGAACATCTGTGGTCAAAGTTCTTGGGCAATCTTGCATCTCAGTGGGCAGAGTCTTTGAAGTGTCCAATGTAAGCACTCAGGTATCTCCAGATGTCCCCAGGACCTGCACACTTCCTGGTCCTATCTCTTTTCTGTGCTTGTCAGTGAAACCCCGGGTGGGCCCTGAAGTGAGTTCCCTGCCTGAGAGCTTAGCTGCTTGCAGACAGCAGTGCTTCTGCAGGCAAGGAGGTTGGTGTCTGGGGGAGCCAGGTCCACTGGAGACTTACAGGCATGAGACACCGAAGCATGGTGTTTTTTTTGGGGGGGGCACACACTGCACCTTAGTTTTATTTTAAGAGCGGGATATATATATATATATATATATATATATATATATATATATATATATTAAAAAACACAATAGATTTATTGAGAGAAAGAAAACTGAGAGAGAAGGGGTTGCCAAGGACTCTGCCTTTTTTAGGGATTTTTATAGAGCAAAACCACAAGGTGAGGTGGGTCCAAGGTGCAGAAAAATGGGAACTCACAGGTGGACATGAGGTGTAACAAAACTATTGGCAACCAATAGGATTATGAGTATAATTGCTCAGGTAAGATGAAGTCAGAATCCAATAGAAAAGCAAGACATGTAGCAAGCGGGATCAGGGCCTTGATCTGTAGGGGTTTGGATTAGTTAGTTGTGCCTTTGATCTAACGAAAAACTTTGCATTCCTTCTGGTTATCCAGTGCTGGGAGAGGCTCTCTGGAATTCTCTATCTGCACCAAAGTCAGGTGACAAAAGGGGACCGACTGCCTTGTACCCCATCTTGAAGTCTCATAGTCAGTCTGTCTGTAAGAAACTTTCTGGACACACTTCCTCCACAAGATTCCTCTACAAAATGACATGGCCCCTTGCGTTCAAAGTCCTAACAGAATCTTCTTGGAACCTAAATCTCCCTTTTTCCTCCTCCTAGGTAGAAAAAGAAGCTTAAGTTTCTGAATGCTACTGCTAATGCATGGTCACACTCCTGTGATTTTCTCCTTTTAGCATGTTAATAAAGGTGTATCCTTTTTCTCCTATTTAATCTTTGCCAGTTTATTCCAATGAACGTTCAGAGGAGGAGGGGAAATTCACCTTCACCCCAGCAGTGTCCTCGAGACTTGTCTCTTAATATCACCTGTTCTTCCTCTAGAATTGCTCCAGCCCCCAGGTCCCTTTTGAAGAGAGGAGCCCTAAACTCATTATTGCCTTTGTTATTGGGTGGTGACCTTCCAGGGATGCCCTGGGCATGTGGTGAGCTTGTAAACTTCATCTTTGTTAATTTGTGTCAGTTCATTTTTCAGCCTCTAATGTCTCACCTGGACGGAATGGAGAGAAAGGGCTCTCTTAGCACTGACAGGTGTGTCAGCCTCTAACCTGATGTGATCCCCATTTGGGCTTTAACCAGGGGCTGTTCAGCAGCCACTGCTGGTTTTGCACTTGAATGTGGGAGGAAGTGATATTCTGTGCAGGACAGGTGAACAGGGAGATGGAGATGAACCATGTAGCTCTTCATGCCAAGCAGGTCACAGATGTGCAGTTAAGCAAACTCACACATCCAGAAAGATGTGAAATGAAGTCAGGATGAACACCCCCTGAAAAGACTGGAGACCAGCAATGTAAAAACCTGACTGTCGAGTTAAATGCTTCATCTATCTGCTCTGCTCCAGACTTTTCTGCCGCACTCTACTGCTGTAGTTTGGATCTTTGTGTATGTGTGTGTGTACAGATTGTGTGTGTGTGTGTGTACTGGGGTATGAACTCAGGACCTTGACCTTGCCAGGCAGGCACTTATATCACTGAGCTATACCCCTGGCTATAGCTTAGATCTTAAACGTCCCTCCAGATCCTCTGCTTACCAGCCCCTGGTCTCACTGGAAAGTGGTTCAACCCTTAGGAGGCATGGCCTAGAGAAGGAAGGCAGGGCACTGGAGGGTATGCTCTTGAGAGGCCTGGGACCCCAGCCCTCTCTGCATGGCCTCCCTGACATTCATACCTCCTCTCCACATACTCCTGTGATGGTACCTTGCCCCCCTGTAGGGTTAAAAGCCACTGCCCGCCAGCCATTGACTGAAATCTCTGAAACCCTAAGCCCAAAATTGTTTTGCCTCCAGAGATTTGGTCTTTCATTATCTCTAAGTGCCTGAACTTTGTTGAGGTCTGGAGTTTATAAATTATAATCCCAGGGAAAAGTTATTGGGATTCTTGTGAGCAAATTCTAATCTACCACTTCCAATGCAACCCATGGTGAGAAAAAAGAGACTAAGACATACCTGCAGTTGTAGGACAGCGGGGGTTCCTAAGTCCAGGTGGAATGAAGGCCAAGTGGAACAAAGGCAGTGACTGCAGCACCTAGCCTGGGCTTTATTCATAAAGAGGGGGGTAGCTGGAGTGAGTGACTGTGAGAATAACTGAATATGTGAATTCTGTGAGCTGGGCTAGGCAGGAGGCACAAAGGCACCTTGGAAATATGCAGGGATTCAGGTGACAGCCTGCACTTGTGGAGTAATCTACATAGAACAGTTTGAGGAAGTATCTTGTGTTTTGGGTCGGCTGCCTGAGCTCTGACGCTGGCCTTATTTGCTCTGGGACATCACTGCCTCTTTCTAGAGGCTCAGTCCCAGCTGACAGCTCTCAGCATAGCTCATGCTTAGTAGGAGGGAGCCTTGGGCAGGGCTGCACCCAGGCCCGTGGCTTCGGTTCAAAGGCTATGCCCTGGCACACTGGCTAGATCACCTGCGTTGCTGAAAGCCAAGTGAGGGGCTGAGTATCTCCCTAACCAGCTCCGTGAGGAAGTGTGCAGGCATAGGCTAAAAGCAAACCAAAACAGAGGCTCTTCTGTTGGAGAGCCATCTCTGTGGTCCTCCGTAACTACCAATTAAGTGTAAAGCTTCCCTTTTTGTTCAAACTCTGAGGCTCAGTACTTAAAGTGGGAACTACAGACTGAAGTCAGTCAGAGTCACCCGGGTGCTTGGTGGGACTCAGTGTTGCCAGCCGCAACCCGGCCTCTCAGTGTCAGGATCCACACTCGTGACCATCTTAGGGACTCGAATTCGCATTAACAGAGCTCTGGCCCCAACTCCAGTCCTTTTGTTCCTTCTGTACTTCGTTGGGCTTCAGGTAGTGACAAAGGGCCCCCACACCCACATTCAGCTGAAGGATGGAATGGCTTCATGGTGAGTTGTCACAGAAGGGGGCATTTTAGGGTGCAAGGGGCACCAGAAATTGTGCAGCATTTCACCCAAACTAGGCTATTTTAAGAGAAAAAGAGTGCTATTAAAAATACATGCCAGAAAAAAACATGGGCAAAATGGATCGGGAGACGAGACCCATCAATATGCTGAATACCAGAAACACATTTGGCTTGAAAGAAAATTCACAGATTGAAGGTTGGAGGAGAGAAGACAATGTTCCATAAAAATACAGGGGTAGCTTGTCAATCAACCGCAACCGCAGAGTGGACAGGAAAGATACATATTTCTGTACACTGGAAAGCTACTCAGCAGTAAAGAAGGATAACCTCGAGACTCCTGTAGGTAAATGGATGCAACTTGAGATCATGCTCTTGGGGTGAATAGTTTGGACTCACATGGGTGAACATTGTGTTGTCTCCCTAGTATGAAAAACTGAAGGAGTTAGTGGGATCCAAAATGTATAAGAGGAGGGCTGGGGATTTAGCTCAGCACAAGGTCATGAGTTCAATACTCAGTACAAAAAAAAAAAAAAAAAAAGTGGATTCTCACCAAAGTGTAAGAGGTGTTGTGAAGGAGAAAGGAGAGGGAATGTCTCAAAGGGGAAGGTGGTGGCCACTGTTAATTTCCTGTTACCTTGTTTTCAAGTCCTGTATCATTTTCATTGTTTGGTTTGACTTTGTTTTGTTTTGTTTTGTTAGATTCTATTATGTCTGATGGTATGGGTAGCTATTTTGAAGATAACAAGATATATTACTGATATAGGGGAATGAGACTCCTGACCTACTATGTCCGTAAGTTCGTGTTCTCTAAAATCAAAGAATGAATTTTAGGAATAACAGAGGTGAAGAGTAGAATATATTTACTTAGAGAAAGCAAGCTTCTGTCTGAAGAGAGACAGAATGGGGTCCCGAGCAGGTTGCCCAGGACTCTGTCTTTTCCAGGGACTTTTATGGAGTAAAACCATGGGTTCAGGGTGGGACATAACTATAATTAGCCAATAAGATCAATAGTTCAGGTAAAATTGATTACATTAGGAAAAAATGGGGAAGCGAGTCACATAGAAAATGGGCTTTCTTTATGGATCAGTGACTCTTCCTACAGGGAATTGGGATTGTGATGCTTGGCTTCCCAAGGTGATCCAGATTTAATCCTTAAGGACTGTACTTAAGGGTGTGCTTGCATTTGTCTTGAGATCTGGCCCGCAGCAAGAGGTATCTCCGTCATCAGACTTCTGGTCCTCTGTGCCAGCTTCTTTGAAGCCTTTGAGGTCCTATCTGACTGCCTGTAATATTTCTAATTGGCTCAGCTACCTGTAACATTACAGGTAGCCACTGTGGATTTCCTATTATCTTGTTTTGAAGTATGTATTGCTCTCATTGTTTTGTTTTACTTTTTTTTTTTTTTTTTTTTGTACTGGGGACCAAACTCATGACCTCGAGTTTGCCACGTAGGCACTTACGCCACTGAGCTAAACCCTCAACCGCCTTTTTTGTGGTTTTTGAGAAAGGATCTCATTATGCAGTTTGGGATTGCCTTGAGCTCATTTTGTAGCCCAGGTTGGTCTCGAATTTGCAATGATCCTCCTGCCTCAGCCTCCCGCCGGCTGGGATCACAGGTGCAAGCCACCATGCCTGGCTCTGTTTTCATTTACTGTTTAATTTTGTTTGGTTTTGTACTCTTTAAAATAAAATTAAAAAAAAAACTTGCCAGCTCAATTAGTGAAAAGGTAGATTTTGTTTTATTCAGGATTTACTATTGCTTTTCTGTCTTTTGACTACGATTGTGTGGAACATTTTCTGTCAATTAAATTTTATTTATTTATTTAGTCTTTATGAGACAGGGTCTCGATTTGCAGTTCAGCCTGGCCTTGAGCTCGCTCTGTAGCCCAGACTAGTTTCAAATTTGCAATGATTCTGCCTCAGCCTCCTGAGAGCTGGGATTACAGGTGTGTGCCACTATGCCTGGCTTTAAATTTTAAATGACAGTACACAGCTTCAGTTCCAGTAACAACAGAGAAAGGAGTGCAGTGAGGTGAGTTGTAGAAGATCTGCCTGAGCCCTGAGTCTTGCCATCCATAGATGTGACCTTATCTGGAAAAATCTTTGCAGAAAAAAACGTAATTAAGTGGAGGATCTTGAGATGGCATAGTGCTAGATTAGGGTGGGTCCAGAATCCAAGATTAGACGACCACTCCATAAAAGAAAAGAGCTGGGTGTGGGGCGCATGTGATCCCGACGCTTAGGAGGCACACCTCAGGTGGGAGGCTCTCAACTTCAAGTCCAGCTCAGGCAACTTACTGACTTAGAGAGATCCTGCCTCAAAATATAAAATAAAAAGGCTGGGGATGCAGCTCAGTGGCAGGCTTATTACATAGAACTCATTAGGTCTTGCATTCTGTTCCCAGCACTTAAGAGACAGACAGGCACATACTGGAATTATGCAAACCAAGGAGAAACCCCGGGAGTCCCCAGGACCTGGAACAGACCAGGAAAGGTCCTCCTCTGGAGCTCCCGTAAGGGAACCTGGCCCCTCAGACACCCTGATGTCAGACTTCTGGCCTCTGTGAAGTCACTAGATGTGGGCGATGTGTTAAACACGCGGGCTCGTGAGGACAGTGCCGCAGCAAGCGGGCTGGAGCTCCTGGGGCCAAGGGACCCAGCTGAGGCCGAGCCGGGCCCTCCCTCCTCATCCCGGCCAAGGTGAGCTGCCCCTCGGTGTGTGAGAAAAGCTTCACTGTTTACAAAGACTTTCTCAAACAAAAGCAGAACTGGAACCAGCCCGCGGAGTCTGCTCCGGAGCTGCAGAGCGCTGGGCAGTGAGGGCCCGAGCGCTCGCGCGCGTCCTCGGCCCGGGCGGCGCCACAGTCCTCAGTCGCCGAAGCCGGAGGACAGGCCCGAGGGCGCGGCCCACGGCTCACCACCTGGCTCTGCGGCCAGGGCCCGGGTCCACGCACGACCCGCCTCCGGGCCGCGTGGGCTGCAGCCGGCCTGGCGAGGCGAGGGACGCGCGGGCTCCGCGCCCGGGGTGCCGCCGCCTCAGGTCCTGGTCCGCGCGAGAGACGCGGGTCCAGCAGGGACGAGCGCCGCCCCGCAGTGCTGACAACCGCCGGCCCGGTCTCCTCCTCCGCAGCGCGCCTTCCCGCTCCCCGCGGACACGCCCCCCGCTCGCCCCGGGGGCTGGGCGGAGCCTCTCTGGCAGGGTGGGCGGAGCCTCTCGGGCGAGGGCGGGGTGGGCCGAGCAGGGGCCTGAGGCGGGGCCGGGGCGGGCCCTGAGGCGGGGCCGGGGCGGGGCCGGGGCCGGGGCGGGGCCTGGACGGAAATTGGGCGCTCGGGCCGGGGCGGCCGCCAGGGCTCGGGCGCCGAGCGCTGCCAGTCGGCTTCTCGGCGCACCCTGGGGCTACCCTGCCCGGCCTCTGCCCTGGCCCCTGGCGAGGGGCGGACCGCAGCGGAGGGAGACTGAGAGGAGGAAGAAAGGCGGGCTCGGCCGCGCAGTTGTCAGTTGTCCTTCCTCTCCCGGCGCAGGGTCGCGCGAGGCCGGCCCGGCCACCAGGGCACGGCGACAGCGGTCGCGCGTGTGCTTCGCGGGCCGTCATGGAGGGCACGGAGCTGGCCGCCAAGGTGCTCTCCACCTGGCTGACGCTGGTGCTCTGCCTCATCCTGCTGCCCTCGGCTTTCGGGGTGTCGCTGGGCATCTCCGAGGTCTACATGAAGATCCTGGTGAAGACTCTGGAGGTGAGGACCCGAGGGCCGGGGGACCCGAGGGCCGGGGACGGGGCGGGAAGCGCGAGGCGACCGCGAGCCGGGCAGGCCGGTCCCAAGGCAGCGGCCGGGCGGGAGGCCGGTGTCCCCGTCTCCCCACGGCGTCTGCCCGGCTGAGACCCCCGGACTACCTTGTGGGCCCCCGCGCCCGGGGCCTGGCGTGGGCATCCTCTTACTGAGCACCGAAGCCCGCGGCGGCCTTTGGCTCCGCGCTCCCGCTCACAGCCTCTGAGCCCCGAGCGGTCCCTTCACTGCCCTTGGTTTACAGCTCGAGTTCCAGAGGTCCTTGGGGCACTGGGCATCCTCGTCCGGAAAGGCATCGGGTTCTGCTTTACGCCCAAGATAAGAAGCCAATTGCTGGGTGTCAGAAAGAAATCTGATTTTGGTTTAGTGGAGTCATGGAAATTTTATCTAACCGGTGACATTTGAAATGCCATTGCAAAGATGTATTCTTTGACCTCAGGTCTGCTACGTTTTGTTTCCAGATTCCATAGAGAACGGTGGTAGATGGAAGAGTTTGTAGGGAACAGCTTCTCTTGTTCTGTTAACCGGGCTAACCCTTACAGTGCTGTGTTCAGTTTCAAACGGCCTGGTCAGCTAGGGAGGAGGTTGTCTCAGAATTCCTAGTCAGAGGAGGTTGTCTCAGAATTCAGTGTTTTGCTTGCATTAAGGTGAGTCGGTCAACGGATAGGCCCCCGAACATTGTACCTTTTGTTTAGCTTTGGTATTTAGATCCCAGCTCTGGTTCTCCGTGTGTGTCCTCGTGTAGGGCGCCTATTCTCGTGCTTCACTGTAACAATAATACCTAGTCCCATACCGTTGTTTTAGTGAGTTGAAATGTCCAGCAGACCAAGTCCTGTTTGTCTTAGGTGCTGGCTATATGTTTGCAGCTATTAAAAAGTGCGTGATTACTCAGAGACTACCTTCTTTCTCTAGCTTCTACCTTACTCTCTGATACAGGTTCTCAATTTTCTACCTTCATTTTCTGTCTGTAGGACTTCATCCATTCCTCCTTAATTTTGGGGTGGCTTCTAGACATTCATCTCTAACCTGTGGCTGCTGGCTTCCGTCTGCTGATTCCGTTTTACTCCATGAACCTTCTTTTTGTTTGTGGCTGTTTGCTGAAGCTTTGCACGCATACTTGGTTTTTCATCCTCAGCTGTCATAGTTTGAAGTTCTGCTCTTTCTACCAGGGAGATGTTTTTCCGAGTTGGACTTTGCTGACTGCTGGCCTTTTTGGAGTATGGACACACTCTAGTTTCTTAGCTGCTTTCTGTTGTCAGACCTTCTGAATTCCTGGCCATAGTGCAGTCCTCTTAGCCAGTGCCTCGGGTCCTCAGGACTCTGAAATGGCCCACTGTTTTCCTGGGAGCGTGTCCTTCCTCCAGTGAGACCTGATGAAGGTGCGGCATATTCACACAGGTACTCATCCTGTCCCCCTGTAGTGTTTCTGGGACAGCCAATGAGGAGAGACCAGCTGGTTGTTTCAGCCTGGTGAATTACTCTAGCTGGTGGATTATCTCCAACCCAGAGTTTGACCTTCAGTTTTACCAGGCTCTAAGTTTTAATTTCTGTCCATCAAGAGTTAGACTTTGAGAGATGAGTTCATGTTCAATCAGGACTTTAATTCCCCTTAAGAAAACCTGCTTCCAGTTAACAGTGGAAGGAAGACACACCCTAGAGCTTGGAAGCTAGGCAGGTGGCAGTGTAAGGAAAGCCTCTGTTGCTAAGTGAGGAGGCCGGAAGGGTGCTTTATGTACAAGGGGTTGAACTGGGAATTTCTTTGATGTAGCATCACTTGTTGATCAAGGCTGCCTGGAGTTTCTGTGTTTGTCTTTACTTAGATTACAGTTGCAAGAATATTCTTTGGGCTTTTAAAATCAGAACAGGATAGTTTTCAAAGTTCTTTGGTTATAATTTACATGGCATGCATACTTTAAGTTTATTTACTTTTGCCCACTATGTGTTTACTATGTGTTTACTTTTAGAAATTTTCCAAATAGCTGACTGTGTAGCTGTTACTTGTCAGGAGTCTCCCAAGCTGTATGCTCTTCTCTGTCCCCAAAGTGTGACAGTTTATGTGCTAATCATTTATTGAGCACCTATGCATACCTTCTGTATCCTGGGGTCTCTAGATATGTATATAGTTTCTAGACGGGACAAACTGCGTGAGCACCGAATTCAATACTTGGCCTAGAATAGTTGAGGGAGTCTCTAAACCAGTGATTTCCTTAATATTTTGTTAGGCAGCATATGTCAATGTGATAACTTTATATTGTGGGAAAATTTCTTAGGAATACAGACTATGAAAAGGACAAATTTCAATTGAGGGGATATAAAGAAGGCAATCCATGCAGGTGACAGGGTGTGTGTGTGTGTGTGTGTAAAATGTTTATCCAACAGGAGCAACATCAATGGATTAAACATTGAAAGATAATTCTTTCAACCATGAAAGTTAATTGTAAGGTCAATGACTGGAGGCAGAGTGGGAAGGCTATTTGTTGGGCCTAGGAGTCATGATTAGAGGGAAATAAAGAATGAAAAGAGAATATGGAATCAACAGAGAACTTTAAGACATGTTCAAGAAAAAAAGACATGTTATGTACTAACTCCCCATGACGATTGCAATCAGAGTGTACTTCAAATATGTATTAATACACCTTTAGAAAAAAGAATTAATGGAGTGGAAGGAAATGATATATAAAATAAAAATTATTTAATCTAATCAAATAATACAGACAGTGGACATACCTAGCAAGGACTCATTTCCCCAACACTTTTGAGGAGTAAAAGCACAAACAGGTTCCTCCAAATTTCTGGCTTTGTGACCCAAGGCAGGTCTCTTAGCATCTCGACCATAGTTTCTACCCGTGTTTATAGGAATGTGCCCCATTATTCTGCAGACTAGATGAGGAGGTGAAAGCACTTGGCCTTATGTTTTGTTTTGGAGACAAGGTGTTCCCAGGCAGCCTGGGCTGGTTGCAGATTTAGAATACTCCTGCCTGCCACCTTTGGTCCTCCATGCCCCACTTGGGTTGCTTCACCCAAACCCCAAACACGCACACCCACTCACCCACTCACTCACACACCGTTTTCTGTGTTTGTTTCTGCGAGGCTCTGCCTTCACCTGTCTTCAGATCTGCTGTGCCAGCTCTGCTCAGAGCAGTCTTTTTTGTCCTCTTCTGTGTTGTTCCTTCCTTTTTCTCTCTCCTCCACCCGCCTGTTAGTTTTTTGTCTTTTAAACAGGAATGTGGTAGTCTCTGATAGTTATCAATGCCTCTATAGAAGAGATGCTTTCTCCCACGACGGAAGTGTGCTGTGCTGGAAGGCCCTGGTGTTGGGTGTCCATCCACATTCCACTTCTTACCAGACACTAGTTGGAGAAGAGTGTGGCCCACCCTAAGAGCTTCGTTTTAAGTGAGTCACCTCTGTGAAGAGCCTATATCCCAATATAAGGGATGTGGGCACTTGTTGAAGCACAGGGCGTTCCAGCTTCCAATCTGCATTTCTGGGTGGGGTGCAACAGCTGTAAGCCGCTGCCTAACACCAGTAGTTTCCACTGTATGTGAGCACACGCTCATTGTTCTAGGCTGAGATAGCTACGTTTATTTAAAATATAAAATCTTTTGTCCACAATCGAAAAGTGAGTTAGCTGGGCTGGGGATTTAGCTCAGTGGCATAAGCGCCTGCCTTGCAAGCGTGGTCTGAGTTTGATCCCTGGTACCGATAAAAAAAAAAAATTAAAAAGAGAGTTATCAGATTACTAATAGTTGATTGTTTACACACTTTTATCATATCTTTGGTTTACTTACAAATGATATGTGGTGTCAAAGATTGAAATGAAAAGCTATGCAAATTAATCTGTACCTCAGCGGGAAAGAGATGGGGATCGGTTTGCGAAGTCCAGCACCGAGTCAGTGAGAATAAAAAGGACAGGACCAGATGGCCACTGGGAAGGGTGGGCCTCTATTTATAGTCGGCCGGTGCCTGGCCTGGCCCACTTGGCTTTGGGGCCGCTGTGCAGGGTTGAAGCAGAAGGCTCAGGACCGACCTTGACCTTCACACATAGGTGTTAAGCTATTCGCCCTCTGTTTTTTTTTTTTTGTTTATTTGACAAAAGCTTTTAATTCCTCCAGTTAATACACCTGACTTGAGCCTTGCAATAGCTGAGGTTTTTATCTTCACTTAGTAGTAACACCCTCCCTAGATGCTGATTGTTAATCATAGTTACTTCAGTGCTTTTTCTCTTCACCCTTTCTTCCCTCTCTGATCAGATCAGGCTTTGTGTGTGAGTTGTGAGGCTATGGATGTCATTGTAATTACGTGTTTGTTTTAGGGGATGGTGGTTCTGAGCAGTGAACCGAGGGCCTCCTACATACTAGACAAGTGTTCCACCACCGAGCTGTGCTTCAGCCCTTATTTCTTAAACTAAAAAACAACTTTTGAAGATTTTCTAGGATTTGAGTTGAAAAAGTTCACTTACACTTTTGAAACTGTAATGTCTAAGAAAGAACTTAGACATTAAAGAGTAAACCGTTCTAGGGATGCATAGGGAATGTATAAAGAGAAATATTTAATCCTAGCACTTGGGAGGCTGAGGCAGGAGGAACACGTGTTTAATTAAGGCCAGCCTAGGCTACATAATGACTTCAAGGCTGTCTAGAGGACTACATGGTGAGAGCCTATCTCAAAAAACAAAGCAACAGTGAGAACAACAGCAAAGAGAAAACCCCATCTTGGTACATTTCCTTAACATTTCCATGTATATTCAAAGCAGTGAGGGATGTAGCCGCTTCCAGTGTCAGGGCGGGGCTGCCGAGTTCAGGTCAGTGGGAGACCAGGGAGCTGAGTGCTGGTAGGAGGCACCCGGAATGCTGCAGGCTGCAGGTTGGGTTCCAGCCTCACAGCCACAAACTGGCCTGAACCGGGGAACTGAAGGTGCCTCGGGTTATGCACTACCCCACCGTAAGGCTGCGGCTGGTTTGCCCAGATTAATCAGCACAGATCTGGACTCTGCCTGCCCACACTGTCTACCAGTGACAGCAGGGACATGCCTCCTCGTGAACACTTTTTCTTTGTCCTCCAGCCTTGTTTCTTTCTCTTCTATTTCTCTATCCCCCTCCCACCCCAACCTCTCTTAGATTTTCTCCCTTGAGGGTAAAATTGGTATACTAAGGGCTTATTTACTGTTTGCAATTTTCTGGTTTATTTTAGATTTTATTATGTAGGCAAATAAATGTAATATACCATATTAACCGAGCAAAAGACAAAAACCATATGAACATCTCAATAGATACAGAAAAAACATTTGACAAGTCCACCACTTATTCTTGATAAAAATCCTATAGAAAATTAGAATAGATGGTCTTTATCTTAATCTCATAAAAACCATCTATGACAAACCAATGGCCAACATCATACTAAATGGATAAAAACTGAAAGTTTCATTCTAAAATCAAGAATAAGACAAAGATGTCCACTGTCATCACTCCTATGCAATATAGTTATGGAAACAGCCAGAGCAATTAGACAAGAGGAAGAGATCAAAAGAATACAGATAGGAGAGGAAGAAGTTACATTATCATTGTTTGCAGATGACATGATGCTCTTTAAGACCTCCAAAACTCCACCAAAATGCTTCTAGATTTAATAGCCAAATGTAGTACCATAGCCTGATGCAAAGTCAACACTCAAAGCTGGGTGTGGTGATGCACACCTGTAATCCCAGCACTTTTGAGAAGTTGAGGCAGGAGGATCATTGTGAGTTCAAGATCAGCCTGAGCTATAAAGTGAGCTCAAGGCTAGCCCGAATTGCATAATGAGATCCTGTCTCAAAAAAACAAAAGAGTTAAAACAAAACAAAACAATAAATTAACAAAAACAAAACCAACACTCAAAAATCAGCAGCCTTCCTTACACAAATAATGAACTCACTGAGAAAGAAATTAATGCAATAACATTTTTTTGCAATAGCATCCAGAAAAAAGAAATACCTAGGTATCAATCTAACAAAGGAAGTAAGATCTTTACATTGAAAATAACAGTACTCAGAAAAAGGAGATTGAAGAGGATATCAGAAAACAGAGGGATATCTCTTATTCTTGGGTAGGAAGAACCAATGTGAAAATGGCCATACCTCCAAAATCATTATACAGATTTAATGCAATCTTAATCAAAATACTAACAGCATATGTCACAGAATTAGAAAAAAACAGTCCTAAAATTTATCTGGAACCAGAAGAGATCTAGAATAGTAAAAGCAGTTCTGGGCAACAAAGGCAAGGCTGAAGGTATCACAATCTCAGCCTTGAAATTATATTACAAAGGTACTGTGATATAAATAGCATGGTACTAGTACAAAAAGAGACCCAAGTATCAATGGAACAGAATAGAAGATAGAGAAACAACTCCAAACATACTTGACAAATGAACCAAACACCTTCACTGGAAGAAAGGTCACTTCTTTAATAAATGGTGCTGGACAAATAAGTTTTTCATGTTCTGAAGATTAAAACTAGACCCGTATCTTTCACCATGCACTACACTAAAATCAAGATGGACCAAAATGGATCAAAAGATCTACATATTAAAACAGAAACACTAAATTTGCTAGAAGACCAGGCTGTCATCTTATTAAAAAGCTTTTGCACAGCAAGAGAAATCACCAACAGACTGAAAGAACAATCCAAACTATGGGAAAAATTTTTTGCAGGTGTTCCTCAAAGGACTGCTGTCTAGAATATATAAAAAACTAAAAAAACCCAGATACCTCAAATTTAAAGACCCAATCCAAAAGTGAACAACCGAGATGAATATATACTTCTCAGTTAAAGGGATAGAAATAGCGAATAAGGGCAACCTGCTCGGGACCCCTTATGTCTCTCTCTCAGACAAAAGCTTTTTTCTCTCAATAAATATTTCCATTCTTAACCTCAAAAAAATTTAAAAAGTAAAAAAATAAATGAAAAAAAAAGAAATAGCAAATAAATCAATGAAAAAATGTTCAGCATCACTGGTCACTTGAGATATGCAAATTAAAACAACACTGAGATTCCACCTCACCCCAGAAAGAATGGCCATCATCAAGAAATCAAGCAGTAACAAATGCTGGAGGCGCTGTAGGGAAAAAGGAACCCCTTTCCACTGTTGGTGGGAGAGCAGACTGGTGCAACCACTGTGAAAATTAGTGTGGAGATTCCTCGAAAAACTAGGATTGGGGCGGGTACATTACCAGGCGCTTGCCTGCTAAGCACAAGGTCATGAGTTGGATCCCGAGTACCAAAAATAAACCAACCAACCAAACAAACAAACAAACAAACAAACTAGCATTGGAGGTCCCATTCCACCCAGATATTCCCCTTCTTGGTATCATTTCAAAAAAATTAAAAACATCATACCATAGCGATATATGTATATCCATGTAGTGGCACAGTTTGTAATAGCTAAATCTTGGCAATACCCAAATGCCCATCAATCAATGAATGGGTAAAGAAAATGTGGTTTTTTTATACAATGGAAAACTACTCTTCCATAAAGAAGGATAAACCTGTGATATTTCTAGCTAAATGAGGGCACCTGAGACCATACTCCTGAGTGAAATAAACCAGGCACATATGTTTAACTACCCCATTGTTTCTCTGGTGTGGGAAACCAAAAGAGTAAATAAGGTCCAAAATGTATAATGGACATTGAGAAATGGGAAGAAAATGTTCAAATGAGAAGGGGAACAAAAGAGGAAGGATGGGGGATAGGAAAGAAGGAAAAAGTGAAAAAGGAAAAAAGGGGAAAAGTGGAAGCAAACCAGCAGGGGCGAGGGATGAAGGGTGGGGGGGAAGGGAAAATAAGCAAGCTATGTCTTGCACAGCTACAGATTCTCTATGAGGAATATGAATATATGTGTGTGTGTGTGTGTGCGTGCGTGTGAAATGTACCAATAAAATAAAACATGCAAAAAAGAATGGCAACAAAAAAAGTGAGAGTTATTTCTCCAGTTTTTATTTTAATTTTTTTTTTTACTTTATTTTGTCTTATTTTTTGTGGGTACCGAGAATTAAACTCAGGACCTCATGCTTGTCAGGCAGGCGCTGTGCCACTGAGCTGTATCTCTGGCCTCTTCTTTCTTTTTCTTTGTTATTTTTCCAGTTTTTAAATTCTTTCAAGCTCTGGATCCTCATAGCCGTCATGCCATCTTTCCTAGGCATCTTAGTAGATAAGCAAGCAGGGGGATGCACCGTTTTGTTTAGCAACTGGTTCTTTGCTTCCTTTGCAGGCTGAGGATGGGAGCCAGGGCCTCCTGCATGCCAGGCAGGCACTTTACCACCTGGCCACATCCCTGTGCCTCTGCGAGCTTTTGTCTCATGCCTGTTTAAGTGTATCTCACACCTGAGTGCCCCGTTTCCTGTAAAATAGCTAGTTCGCTCTGTGCCCTGTATTTTTTTTTTTTAATCGGTACCGGGGATCGAACTCACGACCATGTGCTTGCAAGGCAAGTGCTTATGCCGCTGAGCTAAATCCCCAGCCCTGTGCCCTGTATTTAGTTGTTTGCATGCTATTTAATTGTGTCAGCAGCCCTGTGGGACGGGAATGCTTATCCTCCTTTTAGGGTGAGGAACCCGATGCCTCTTTTAACAGTGCTGGGGTCAAACTCTGGTCCTAGGCAGGCCAGAGCTGCACTCTGACCTGCACGTCCAGCCCTCGTGCCCAGGTCTTGTGGATGCCACCACCTGTTCTGCCCACTGTGCCTCGCTGCTTTCAGGGGGTAACTGATGGCAGCGCAGGGGTTTAGCTAGGGTCAGGGTTGTTTCTGTACTTACGGGGGCTTCCTCAGTGACTAAAGGACTTGTAACGCCACAATACCAGATCAGCTGGGGTGGTTCGTTAAACAGAAAGTGCTGGAATTTAATGTTTAATTTCTCTTGTGTATAAGCATGGTTTAAGTATTTCCCTGTGTCTTTGGAAGTTTAAACTAATACCTGTTTCTTTGAACAGTGGGCCACACTCCGAATTGAAAAAGGTGCCCCAAAGGATGCAGCATCTGTCGGTAAGTCTTCCTTTTCATTGTGATTGTTAAAATACTGAAATTGGGTAGGTTTTACCATTTGAAATCGAAACTTGCAGAAGTGAGCGCCTTCTGCAGGCCTTGAATCATTTGATGCTGTCCTCGATGCAAAACAGCAGGTGCCTGAATTTTGACTGGCTTTTGTGGTAAAGGGGGCTGTAAGCACTGGGTCACTGTGTGTGGCTCTTCTTCCCAAGTGCCTGCATTTGAATATGGCTGCAGTCGGTGGTTTTACGAAGGGGAGGTGGGGCTGTGGCAGCTTGTCATCAGTACCACAGAGCGCCTAAGGGGCCTACGCATGCAGAAGAGGTTTGTTCAGCTCACAGCTCTGGAGATTAGGGCCCAGCACCTTCATCTGCTCCACTCTGGGGAGGATCTCAGGTGGCCGGATCACTTGGCAAGGGAGGAGCAGAGAAAGTGACTCAGGACAGCCCCAAGCTTTTCTAACAATGTTTATTTACAAAAACCACTTGAGGGTTGTGGGGGAATTACTGAGGGCAGCACCCTCAGCTGACCAGGGCCTATCTCTGGGTCCCACTTGAAAGGGATCACACCACCTCAGCCCAGCCATGTTAGGGGCCCACTCCAACGCAGGAGCCCTTGTCCAGACAGCCGGAGTGTGTCTAGTGGCAGAGGTGTAGGGGATTTCATTAACACTGCTGCGTGCTGGATCATACTCATACCTTTTCTGTTCTTTGGTCCTGGATATTTTTTCATGGTTCCTCCAAAAAAGAGTAGATGTGACCAGGGGGAGAAAATGCAAATCATCCTAGGTCTGAGTAAGGCTGGTCCCTTTCAGGGGTGTCCTATTTCATCCAGAGTGGCTGCCTTTCCCTTCCGCCTGTGAAATTGGGAATTGACGCTTACAGTTACTGAGTACAGTGCTAACTAAGGCTGTCATGGAGCCAGAGATGACAGGAAGGTGTGGTTCCTGGAGGACAGACAGACACCTGTCTTGCAGGCTGCCGTGATAGCCGCTCACCTGCGTGCATAAGCAGAGGAGGAGGCGAGATGTGAGTCTGTCCCTCAGTCCCACAGCAGTGCCTCTGGGCACCTCAGCTCCCATGCTTTGCCCCATGCCTGGGACACCTGGGACTCCTGGGCATGTGGCCCACGGATGCAGCCTGGTGTTTGCAGTCCTCAGAGAACCAGTGTCACCATCCCGCACCACAGAGAGAGGCAACAGAACATGCTGAGTGCTGCGTGCCTGGGCGGGGAAGGAGCACTCAGTCTTCTGGGCAGGGCGCTTCCGCCCCAAAGGGGCTGTGTAGGTGCAGTGTGATTGTCACGTGTCTCAGGGTGACACAGCCCTCATTACAGCACTGACTGAGCCGTGGGACAGAGATTGGCTAGACAGGGACAACAGCTGCTGTTGTTTTCTGCGCGCACAGGCTGGCACACGCACATCATGTGCGCAAGGCCCCCTCTGCTTTTACTTAGTGAGGTCCGTATTTTGGAACAAATTTTGAGTCTCCCTTCCTGTCAAGACCTTCTTGTGTTACATTTCTTCTGTGCTTTTATTAAATAACCATCTGAAACTCCTTGAGCCTAGGGAGACATTATGTTTGTAGCTAATTAATTCTCTTCTCCCTTTAGCCATACTATGCTGCACCATTTATTAAAAACCATCTTGGGCAGGGATTTAGCTCAGTGGCACAAGCACCTGCCTGGCACGTGCAAGGTCTTGAGTTTGATTCCCAGTACAAAAAAAAAAAAAAGATCTCATTTATTGAGCTTCAGTCATGATTATGAAAAAGCTGTCCTTAAGAAGCTGTACTATAGGTGGGCAGAGTGGTGTAGGCCTGTAATCCTAGCACTTGGGAGGCTGAGGCAGGAGGATTGCTGCAAGTTGGAGAAACTACATAGCGAGACCCTGTCTCAGAAAGAAAACAGTCCTGCTGTACCTCCTTCTTCCAGGCTGAAGGTACAAAGATGAAGGTGATTCTTCCCCTCAATTTAACCTTGTTACCCTGAGCAAGAGCCTCATGGAAGTATAAGCCCTGTTCTGGTCCCAAGAGTAGACGTGGTCAGACCACAGTCCAGGAGCTCAGACAGAAGATGCTGATGGCCCCTTTGCTGCTTCTCCTCAGCTTTGCTTTCCCCACTGTGGCCGCGGGACGAAGGTTCCCTTGGCCTGGGACAGCAGTCCCGCAAGGTGGGGGTAGGTTTCGTGTTAGCCTCTTGGGAACGGCGGAGGACGCTGCTCACTTGGAAGAGCTGCGCGGCCCATGACTCAGTGCCAGGAAGCTGTTAGCTTCTCTCAGTCATTTTGGTCCTGACCATGGCTGATATGGTTACTTGTGTAATTCTGGTGACTCAGGATGAATTCTGCTCTAATTGCATGATGACACCAGGACATTGTAATGACTGGCCGGAAGTCAGCTGGTGTGAATGAAGGCATGCGTTTTACTTGAGGATGAGACCTAAGCACTGAAAATAGCGTGTGTAGAGCGGCCCCGAGTCATCTCCTCTGTTCCTCCCTGGTGTGTGGCTGACCTGACTCAGCCTGGTGGGCGGCAGGGATGCCTGCAGCCTCCATAAGCTCCCCTCAGATGGGTGCCCCATGTGGCCCATTCATCAGCGCCCTGGCCACCCTGCTTGTCTGCTGGGCCTCTGGGCCCTGCCTTGCCCCTTTGCCCATGCAAGCCCTTCGCACAGCACAGAAGGCAGAGCTGAGCTTCCCTTGTCCTGCCTTTTGAGAAAGAAATCAGGAGGCGTGACTTTTCCTCCTCACTCTACCGTTGTACTGTTTTTCTTTGAGGTACTGGACTAACCAAATCGATAGCCTGAATGTGCTGACAGTCTCAAATTCACAGAAAAACTCAGGGTAATGTTATATTTACGGAATTTGAGGAGTGTTGCTTTTTCATACTTTTGTCTAGAGAAAACTGTTTTTGATTTTTTGTTTGTTCAGGGTTTTTTGAGGTGCTGTCGAGGAACCCAGGGCCTTTGCTTTCTAGGTAAGCACTGTGCCTGCTGAGCCGCTGACTATGTCTCCGGCCGGTGCTTTATTTAAATCCATTAGGCCGAATTAGTACTGAGGTCTTTATTTTTTTTTTCTTTCTTTCTTTTTTTTTCTTTTTGAGACAGGGTCTTGCTATGCAGTTCAGGATGCCCTTGAACTCACTTTAGCTCAGGCTGGTCTTGAACTTGCAATGATCCTCCTGCCTCAGCCTCCTGAGTGCTGGGATTACAGGAATGGGCCGCCGCTGCCAGCTAGTACTGCAGTCTTGATGTAAACCCTCTGAATGTAAAATCAGCGTCCACTGCCTTCCCACAACCGCCCACTCCCATTTATACTTCGACATATGTGGTTAATTCCAAGATGAATTTTTATATTGGGAGTTAAAAATCTTGCCATGTTACCATCAACACTGATTATTTTCTGCATTTTGGAAAGCCACTGGATTATATGATGACCAAAAAGGGAGTAGATTTTCTCATCTGCCCTTTTCAGTAGAAAGAAGTAAATCTCTAGTACTTTGAACTTAGTACTTTTTTGGTCTCTTTGGGCTGCTGTATCACAACACCGTAGCCTGGACAGATCATATGCTTCTGAAACATTTTTCAGACATCTGAAGGCTGGGAAGTCCAAGACCAAGGCTTTGCTTTTTGATCCAAGCCACCTGCTTTTGCTGGCAACCTCGCAGAGTGGAAGAGAGGAGGGCCCTCTAACCCAGTCACAAAGTGGACTATTGGAAAGTAGGGTTTTCTTTTTTAAGACAGTTTCTCTAGGCTTGCTCCTGCAGCCACCCTCAGGCCTGAGGAGGGTTCAGGGTTACCAGCCCCTTGGGCCCAAGCTTTGCTCAGTCTCCAGGAGGCAGGAGATCAGGGTATTGCTAGATGGGTGGGCAAGTGGGCGTGACCTGTCAATCACTGCAAACGCGGATACAGTTCCAGAACTGTATTCTGGATCATTTTCCCAAAGATACTGCTTTGAAAACAAAATAGAAACACCAGAGCTGTTTACATAGCAGAGGGAGGCTGGCCACAGTGTTCCAGGCACCAGAACAAATACTGCAATTGCATCGCCAGCAGGGTGGCCACACAGGGCCGAACCATTCCAATTTTCCTGAGTCTTTCTGTGTGCCGAGGTTGTGTGCTGCTTTTTATGGAGGTTGGGTGTTGTGATTAAGTTGGATTGTCAGTTGGAGTGGCTTTTGAGCTGCCAAGGGGACACTTCTGGGTGGGTCATGATGGCGGTGTGACCTTGGCGACCATATGTGGCCCTTGGCCTGCTGTCATGGTGCTGCCATGAACGACAGCCTTGCTTCACCACGTCCTGCCACCGTGAATCCTCTGAAACCATGAGCAAAACAAAAATAAACCAATTCGTTTTATGTTTTTGTTTTTTAAGTCAGAGTTTCACTTTGTAGTAAACACTGGCCTTGAGCTATTATGTATCCCAGGTTGGCCTTGAGCGCACAGCTGTCTTTGGGCTGGGTTTGTTTCTATAACAGTGGGCATATCTGCCTGTGACTTACTTGTTCTATAGGTGAAGGAAGCAGGGATGCTCTTCAGTCCTTACCCTTTCCTTTTCTTTTTTTGACAAAGTCTTGCTATGCAGTTCAAGTTGGACTAGAACTTACTATGTAGTCCAGACTGGCCTTGAACTCTTGGCAATCCTCCTGCCTCAGTCTCCCAAGTGCTGAGATTACAGGCATGTGCTGCCACATCCAGCCTGTAGTCCTTTATTCTGTTAGCAAGGAGCAACTAATCCATTGTTGCCGTTTTTCCTTTCTCCAAGAGGCTTTGGAAATGGCCTTTCTCACTTCTCCCTTTTCTTTCTGCAACTCTTGGGGCAGGATAAGTTCTCAAACAAACCAAGTAAGGGAACAGGGTGTCAAAGCTTGCCGTGTGCGTGAAGGCTGGGGATAGAGGACGTAGTGGCTCGGAACAAGGGAAAGAGACTCCTGGGCTTGGGGATGAGGCAGAGCCCCCTGGACTTGTGCTAGAGAGAATCTTTTTCTTGGGTTGGGGTGGGGAGAAACAAGCGGTGTTAGGATGTCCTGGTGGGAGACAAATCCTGGTGGGACCGTCCGCTCTCCCTGTGTGGCAACCCCTGAGCAGTGTAATGGAAGCTGTGCTCCGTGCCACCTTCACTCATCTTTCTTGGTCACACACCTGTTTTTTCAGCTTCTCTTTTTCAAAGCTCTGGGTCCTGTGGAGCTTGGACTGGCTACAGAAGAGCTTTGATTACCTGGGCTATTTAGAGTACAAAAAGTTCCTCCGGGAGCAGAGCCAACAGACCCTTCTGTCTGTTGTAATTTCTGGGGACCCTTGGTGAACAAGACCAAGAGGACAGAGGGTTACAGCCTGCCCTTCACCTCTGGGACCAAGATGAATAGGTCACCTGTGTTCTCGGGTGCTGGCGCTGGGTGGTGGTACCTGCTCATTTCACCTGGGCAGTAGGAATGGACCATGGCGGGAAGGTTGGAAATGACTAACATGTTCTGAGGGTAGGACACCGTGACATGTTCAGGTTCATGGGAAAATGCCCCGTATGCAGAAAACAGCAGCTGAATTTTGTAAGACAGGCTGTATTCAAGCAAATGATGCTCCTGTTCAGATCATTAGAGAGTAATGGTAACCCATTACAGCCTGTGACTTTTTTTTAAATTTTATTTTGAAGGTAGTAGAAATAGAACAAGACAGATCAAAGCCAATTGAGACAGTGCAGTGAATTTGGTACAGAACTGCACAGCAGGTTGCTGGGATAACAGTAATAGGTACCATAGTATATCTCATTATCTTCACAATAGTTGTCTAGTCATTTAAGTATAGAAAAATCAAACCAAAGACAGAACATTATAAAATCAATCGAAAGAGAATAATGAAAAGAGTAAAGCAATTAATCATAATGAATCAAAATTGAAAACACTTGCTCTCAAAGAGAAACTAGAGGAGGCCTCCCCCCACCTTTGCTATATTGCATACAGTCATCCTGCCAAGAGATGCTCAGACCTCTGTCCCCAGTTGCTAATGGAGTGGGGGGGACATTGGATTCCAAGCCCTTGCACCGGTAGGCTCACAGGAAATACTGCTGGGCCTGCTCCTGGCTGATGCCTGAGGAAGGCACTCAATAAGAAGGCTGGCGAATGGCTTCTTTGCGCTGCCTCCTGGGTTCCAGTATGGCCATGGTGGGTGCCTGTGACATTTTCTTGGTGCTTGTGTGTGTGATGCTAGCAAGGGATGGAACCCAAGGCCTTGTGCGTGCTCAGCATAAAATGATGAAAGTCTTCACAAGGGGTAAGTGCATATTCCTTTTTTCCAAACTTGGTATGCTTTCTGTTCAGTAGGTTGGTATCTCTCGGTGTGTCATTTATTTCTCTTCCTCTTTCTGCTATGATGTTGTCACAAGGCTGCTCCAGTAAGTTAACTTCCTTATTTTCACTGCTTCATGTTCAGATCTGTGTGTTTGCGTCCAGTGTGCGGCCAGCACAGGCAACCCTCGTCGTCTGTGTGTGACACTGCCAGGTGTTGCAAAAGCCCAGGGTGTGTAGTGTTCAGCTTCTAGTGCCCTGAGCTTGGCAGGATGGCCAACCGACAGAGAAGTCCGGGTAGCAGGGCTTTTGTGCAAGGAGAGAGAGGCATTTTTTTAATCTTCAGGGATAAAAGTCTTTTATTTTTCTTTTCCCCTTTTGGGCAAAAAGACACACACACACACACAAAAAAAAAGTAAAAGGAGGGGTGCATCTACCCTCATCGGACAAACTAACCCCTTATACTCTCCGGTTGAACCTGATTTAGTTTTAGAAAGTCTAAAGTGATTTTTTCCTAAATATGATGTAATGTGGTCTTGTTTTGGTCTTTGCTTAAAATCAGTTAAAACAACCCCTCCATTGTGTAATGAGTGGAGTTAGTGGTTCCTAAACTCAAGAAGAACAAGGGAAGAATGAAGTTCTACTGATAGGAAAAACAGATTGATTTTAGGAAGAGGTGGGAGAAATTATAAGCAAAGGCGTGCGGGGAGGAGAGTTTAGGAGCTATCAGTGCCCAGCAACTGACTGAGGGGCTGCAGGAGCTGAGCTCGGATATCCCGGGCTTAGCTCAGCGGCACAGCACTTGTTTGGGTGAGGCCATCGGTTCAGTCCCCAGCACCTGTCTCTGAGAAAATCCAGAACCCAAACCAAAAGGCAAAAAGCCCCACTGTATTCTTTAAAAGGCTTTGAAAGAATGCCAGGCTACACAGCTAGTACCTTAGAGGAGGAAACCTTAAAGTTTGCAAGGAGGAATCTGGCAGTTTTATCAGGTGAGATTAGACTGGAGAAGGGTGAGGAGGTGGCAGACACAGGACCCTGTGCTGGGAGGTTCTGAGGGCTTGGACCAGAGCTGGTGGTGGTGGAGAGGGAGGTGGATTTTCCAGCAGCCGGATAAAAGTGGGAGCTTTGGGGAAGAAGTCGGAACTGTAGGTAAACAGTTGGGAGTTATTTGCAGAAGGTGACAGTTGAAATCGATCGATTGATTGATTGATCGCAGTTTGGGGATTGAACCCAGGGCCTTGAACATGCTGGGCAAGTGCTCTACCACCGAGTTAGGCCCTCAGTCCGAAATGGTGGATTTAGTGACCTTACCTAGAATGAAGGGCATTTGCAAAGGCTAGGGAGGAATGAGAAAGGAGCAGGAATAGCTAAATGAAGCAGCTAAGGATCAACCAGGGAGAATAAGCCCAGCGATGGAAGCCAAGGGAGTGCGTTCTGACTGTGTGTTCTCTGCCCACTGATACTCTTTTGTGCTCTGTTTTTTTTTCCCAAGAATAATAGATGCTGCTGGTCAACCCCTCTGTAGATATGAGAACACTGGCGCCTTATCTGGGGGCTGGGAGTGTTAGGGACTGCTAAAGTTCACCCTGAGATAAGTATTTTTGGTTCAGATTTAGAAGGAATGGGTGCCTGCCTCTGGGTTTGTGGGATATTTGCAATTCTGAGCACACACTTAGCTTCCAAGCTGTGTGATTATGGGAGAACCCGCAACAGGACCTGCAAAGAAAATGTGCGTGTAGCTTCTTGTGGGTAGCTTCACATTCATTTAGACATTTTTATATTATGCAGAAATAACAAGTTCACTTGGTTTAGAAATCACATGTACTTAAGAGGTTCTGCTCTGGTTGCTGACTGCCTCTGCCAGGTTGGTGTTTAGGTGCTTAGATGGTATTACAGGAATGCTGTTATAATCTAAATGGGGGATCGAACTCACAGCCTTGTGCTTGCCAGGCAGGCGCTTAGGCCGCTGAGCTAAATCCCTGGCCCAATAATTATTGTTCTTTTTACCTGTAATCCCCAATCTTTTGCTGCTAAAAAATAATGCTGCAGTAAGCACCTTGTAAACTGGATTCTGATGTGCTGCCTGGTTGGCGTTACCCTCCATAGCGGTTGTACTGTTAGTTCTGCCGTGCGATGTACGTGCCAGCACCTCTCCCATCCCTGTCTGAATGGCGTAAGCAGATTTTGGATTTGCACCAGACTGGTAGGGAAGAAGTGGAAACTCAGTTCAGTCTTTTTTACATTTCTCTTAAAAGGAATGTGGTTTTGCACACAGTTCATGTTTAAGGGCCGACTGTATCTCTCTTGCAGTGACCTGGCTGCTCACATGTTTGGCCCATCGTTCTGACTGTTGTGTTTTTCTTTGGTTCCTAGGACCTTTTCATGTATTTGGATGATCAATTTTTGTCTGCTAAGATGCAAATATTTCTTTAAGCTTGCAATTTATATTTGTCCCTTTGCTTTTGCTTTCTTAAGTGTAGATTTACAAAATGTTTTTTGGGAGGGAGGTACCAGGAATTGAACTTAGGATCTTGTGCATGCTGCACATGCAAGGCAGGCGCTGTGCACTGAGCCGTATCCCTGCCCTTTAAAATGTTTTTTGTTTTTGTTTTTCTTTTTGTCTTTTTGAGGCAGGGTCTCTCTGTGCAGTTCAGGCTGCCATGAGCTTACTTTGTAGCCCAGGCTGGCTTTGAACTCACAATGATCCTCCTGCCTCAGCCTCCTGAGTGCTGGGATTACAGGCGTGAGCCACCATGCCCGGCTCTTTAAAATGTTTTTTTTTAATGCAGTGTAGTTTATCACATTTTTAGTAGCTTCTAGATTCTGAGTTTTTTTTTTTTAATAGAAAGACCTTTCCTCTGCCATTTTACAAGGAGATTCTCTAATATTTTCCCAGATTACTTTTATGACTTTATTTTTACATTTAAATCTTTGATTCATTTATTTTGGTGTATTTGATCAGATGGTTACCTAGTTGTCTCAACATTTTCTGGTAAAAAGTCCATCTCTATATGATTTGTTTGAAGTAATTCTTTTTTTTTTTTGGTACGGGGATCGACTCACGATCTTGTGCTTGCGAAGGAGGCGCTTGTGCCACTGAGCTAAATCCCCGGCTCCAGTTCTTCTGAAGTAGTGAAGTAGCTGCGTGACGCTTTCATGTGGTAAAGGTCTATATTTCCTGTTGTATTATATTTACATTGTCTATTTGCTGTCCCCTGCAATCTTCATACTTCCAGGATGAGAGAGCAGCAACTGCCTGTACCTCGTGACCCGTGCTGGGGCTTGAACTCCGGGGCCTTAGGCTTGCTAGGCCAAGTGCTCTACCACTGTGCTACATCCCTAGCCCACTTGGTGTATTGCTAATGTGACCATCAAATAGATAAAAATTTATTCATAATAAGTGAAATTAAGCAGAAAGATTTTAATGTGCTTGTGTGACCTCCCTGTATTCTAGAAGTTACTGGTAAGATAGCTCTCTCAACTTACAGTATTTCTTTTTCTAAATAACTTGTATTTGTAAGGTGGATAGTTTAACTTGGATCTGGGGTTTGTATTAACACAAAGGCAGTGTGATTTAGAGTACAGAGCCTCTCTAATTTGGAGGCCCTTAATAAGAAATACGGCGTGAAAAAAATACGGAGTGACCTATGCAAAACTAGGGACCAAACCTTGGAAGGGACCCAGGCAGCTTTGGACCCTGAAGTCCAACCTCGCCAGCGTCGTGGTCGGTGTCTCTGTTGTTTTGGTTTGTTGTTGTTGCTGTCGTCTGAGGTAGAGTCTCCTGTGTAGTGTAGGCTGGCCTTGACGTCACGCTCATCCTCCTGCCTCAGCCTCCAAAGTTCTGGGACTAGAGGTGTGTACTGCCACACCCGGCTCTGTGCTTGGCTCAGCGGCCTTGGCTCAAACCTGAAGTCACGTCTGAGGGTATGGCAGGGTTTCTCATCTCCTTACAAGGAAAGAAATGGGCTGTTTTCTGTAAACCTTGGCTGGGTGATAGCAACTGAGGGAGAATCTGTCTAACAGCACAGCTCAAGAGTGACTGTCCTTTCTGACTTCTAAGCTTGATGAATCTTCAGGCTGCATGGGAGGATCCTGGCAGGACATCTGTGTCCTGAAGATACAGGGCTCTCACCTGGACAGGGCACCTTTGTCTCACGAGTGAGACCTACGGAATGGAGGGACTTTGGTTATTTTCCTGGGCTTTTATCATGCCGAGGCCCAGAGACCTACAGAGAGAAAAACTAGTGTGTTCTAGACTGGAGAAGATTCCTTCCCCAGTAAAATAGAGTAAAACGAAACGTGACGAGTCACGGTTTTGTGCAGTGGATGACCCAGTGTCAGTGAAGTGGTGACAAGACATGTCCAGATCCATGCTAGATGCAGGCCATTGGGCCAGGTCTTCTTTACTGTCACTTCCTTTCCTTCACCAGAAAGTGGAGGACAGAACTGCTCCACGGGGCTTTCCGTTTGGCAGGGAAGAGCTGGGGACGCTGTGGTGTCAGAGGGAAAGATCTGAGTGTATTTGGAGTTGTCAGAGGCAAGTGTGGGGTGGAACTTCATGTTTAAGATTTGAGGAAGTCTCTGGTTTCTGAGTTACAGGTTTGGCTTCAAATCTGGGCTCTGCTCTGCATTCTCTTGGGCTTCAGGCAGGTCACACAGCCCTTCCAGCCTTCTTTGCTTTGGCACACAGAGGGGATAATGCGTAACACCTGACAGGCATGTGCGGGTGCCATCAGTGTGTGTGCCGGGGGCTGAGCGTCCGCCCTGGAAATCACCAGGGGACAGGAATGGGCCTGGCCTTCTAGGTGAGGAAGGAAGATCTCAAATAGACACGAGGGAGGTGTGATTGCAGGGGCTCTAACTGACAGTGTAGCCAGGAGTTGGGGAGACTGTAGGAAAGTAGATTCCTTTCCTGATTTGAAAGTTTGGGGTATAATTTGCACAATACTGGTTCTGTGTGTATGGACTGTGTGATCCTCCTCCCAGATGGACCAGGGATCGTGTCAGGCCCTTGAAGTTCTGGCAGCCTCCCGTGTGTGTTCATTCCACATCCTGGTGGTTGTAACCCTCTCTGCATTTGTGTCATTCTCAGCTAGCTTTTCTTGTTCTTGAAATGTAGCATATATTCTTTGTATTTTTCATTCAGGAAAACATTTGTGAAGGTTCCCCCCATGTTTTGCATGAACCAGTACATTTTTTATAATTGCCATGGAGTATTCTTTTGTACAAAGACCAATCATTTGTTTATCTGTTGTTACATTGGTTAACATTTGGGTTATTTTTACTTCTTATACCTTAGTAAAGCTGATCAAAATGCTGTTGTGCAGATATTCTTGTGACTATTTGTGGCACAGGGTAAGCAAATAAATGTTTAACCTTATTAGAAGGCACTGAATGGTAATATAAAATGTTTGCACTGTCAGTGCCAATGTGGACCTGAATCTTTCACCCAGATTAAACAATTACTCAGAGTATGCGGTGTGGGAGGATGAGGCAGGCATTAGTGATCACAATGTGATTATGTAGCAATACCTCAAAATGAACATAAATTGTATGTATGTCAGAGTACCAATACAGAAAGTTAGAAATTCTTCAGAGATGCACACATTTGTTTCATCTCTCTCTCTTTTTTTTTTTTGCTTCCTTTGTGGAAGTATTTTTAGTTAAAATTACTGCAGATGCAGAATAGAAGCTATGTAGAAAATTCAAGTAGATACATAACCAATTAGAATACCATCTTATTTTAATGTATGACTTTTTTTTTTTTTTTTGTCTTTTGGAGACAGGGTCTCACTATGCAGTTCAGGCTGGCCTTGAGCTCACTTTGTAGCCCAGGCTGGTCTCCAACTCACAACGATCCTCCTGTCTCATCCTCCCGAGTGCTGGGATTATAGGCATGAGCTACCACGCCTGGCTAGTAATGTGTGACCGTTTATAGAACTATTTCAGCTATTTAAAGCTAGAACTATTTAAAGCTAGTTCTAGATATCATGTGCTTTTACGTTCTTTGTATATCAAAAATTACTTTTTTTTTTTGGTTCTGTTTTGTTTTGAGTCAGTCTCTCACTGTATAGTTCAGGCTATCCTTGAAATCACTGTGTAGCGCAGGCTGGCCTTGAATTTGCAGTGATCCTCCTGCCTCAGCCTACTGAGTTTGGGGATCACAGGTGCGAGTGCCATCATGCCATGCTTAAAATGTGCATTTAAAAAGTTTCAGTTCTTTTATTATGCTTAACTAAATTGACAAAAGATAAAATTGAGTTTTAAGAAAGAATTTTAAAAAATTTTATTTAAAGAGAAAAAAAACAGAAAAAGGATAGAACTATTACAGAGTCTGAAACAAAAATAATTGAAAAAGAATTTAGGAAGGAAAGCAGGAACCCAAAGGAGTCATTGTGAAATAAGTACAACCAAGCTACCTAACATTCTGTCCTGAATATGTACCTTGATTAGGGAAAGCTCTGTGACATAGTTTGATGTGGTATTTTAGAGCTTAGCTTTGTAGTTTCACAGCCAAATTATTGTGAAAAACCACCGCAAAAATAGAGTGGAAATGTGTGCAGTTATGTGACTCTGTAAATGTGTGCATTAATTAAATATATTAATGTCTGTTATGGATTAAAAACTGGTGGTCGCTGGGAATTTAGCTCTTTTTTTTCTGAGCATAAGCACTTGCCTGGCAGGTGTGAGGTCGTTTGATCCCCGGTACCAACAAAACAAAACAAAACAAAACAAAACAAAACAAAACAAAACAAAACAAAACAAAACAAACTGGTGGTCAGCTTAATACCAGCTGAATTAAATCAGCATGGCACTGAGCGTAGAGGGTCCACTCAGGAAAGTTGCCAACCTAAAGAGATGTGGAGAGGAAGAGGGAGGCACTGTGGGGTCTCTTAAGTGTCATTGTTTGGAGCTACTGTTGTTTCTCCTGGAGGAGCTCGTCATGCTGGCTCCCTGATATGAGTTCAGCCGTTATCATCAGAGGACTCGGGACCTTGCTGGTGAGCGTGGCTGTGGTTCCCTTTGGGGGAGCTCTGTACCTGACACTGAGCATCGCTTCCTGGCTCCGGAGGGGAAGATGTGTGCTGTTCAGTCTCCAGGAGGGAGAAGCTTGTCACGCTGGCTTCCTGACATGCACTCGACTGTTGTCATTGTTGGAGGAGCTCGGGACCTCACTGTGGCTGAGGACGGCTGTGGTGCTTCTCAGGGGAGCCCTGGTCCTTATTCTGAGCATCTCTTCCTGGCTCCAGTGTGGAACCCTCAGTCTGCTGGCACAGATCCTTCACCCCACTGGCATAGACTTTCTAGCTTCCACTGCTGACCTTTGGGGCTTCCCAGCACAGGTCCATAAAACAGACTGGCATGAGTCATTGTCATGGGCTCTGGACCTCCAGTTGGACTCGTGGGAGACATTGTCATGGGCTCTAGGTTTTCAGCTGGACTCACGCAGGACATTGCTGTGGGATCCAGGCCCTCGGCTGGATTTTCTCACACTGTAGTGTTGTGGACAGATTTCCTGCACTTTCCTGTTTTTAACTCTGGGTGACCTTCACAAAATAGTATTATATAATTCAGGTTTTTTTAAAAAGGGTATCAGGAATTGAACTCAGGGCCACGTACTTGCCAGGCAGGCACGTTGCTGCTGAACTAAATCCCTGGTCCTAAAATAGTATTATAAACTCTGTGTCCGGGATGTAAGTGTTCTTGTAACCACTGACCACAACATCTGTAGCAGTTGTGAGTTGGAGCAGAATGAGACTGAGACCAGTGATATGTTTCAGGGGTCGCTTCTTGGTGCTACTTGTTAGGGTGGCAGGAAGCTCTTTCTATTCAACGCTGGCCAGGCCTCTCCTTTGGCTTTGAAAATCCCCGGTGGTTAATCATAGCACCACTGATTATCTCACCAGATCCAGCATGCAGCTGATCATAGAGCTGTTTTACCTGGGCTTCCTCAGTCAGGCTGTCCACATTTATGGTTCAGGATGGAAGTTGGGAGTGGTAGGGAGGTACTTAGACCTGGTGTCCTTGCCGAGGACCTGAGCCCTCAGAGGAGCTCCTTGTGTCAGGAAAAGGACACACACCACTGCCAACAGTTGGTTCTGGGTAGGTAAACTCCTCCTTGGCCAATTCCTTAATAATTAAAGGATAATGTACATATAAAAGAGTCAAACTTACTCATTTGTCTCTCATTAGATCAAGAAATGGAAGATTAGCAGCATCCTAGAATGTACCCCTAAAACCCCTTCCAGGCACTGTGGGAGTCAAGAATGTATTTTTGTTAATTCTAGAGACCAGATATATCTTAAAAATTTCTCATGGAAAAGGTGTTAGGAGACACTGATGTTTTGTGCCAGTACTTGTACTGCATAACTGCCTCTGTCCTTACAGTGGGCTGACATTTGAGCAGGGTTTTACTCAGGTCGACCTGTTGAGATGTGGTTTCAGTGGGAGTATGGTTCAGACCATGGGCTTCGGGCTCTCATCCCACTGGTAAGGAGGGGTCTGCTTCTGTGTGGAAGCAGCCCTGCCCTTTTCTGGCCCGCAGTAGGCCTGGTTTTTTCAATTGCTTGTTTAGAAAGCTTGGTTTACAACTGGTAGATGGAAAACTGGTGAGATTTATAAATGGGCCGTTATTCTGAGAGTTCACTCAGCTAACTTAGAGTTAGTTATGTTTGGGATGGTTTTAACTTCTGCCTTCATTTCAGAAAACCTTTAGGTCTGGTATTTATGAATGAGTGACTTGCTAAAGACACAGGGCTACAGGGCAGCTTGTGCAATTAATGTCTTGCATTAGATAGAGGACCTAGTCATTGTAGATCACCTTGCACTGTGGTTTTATACAACTTGTTGGTTTCATGTTTTTATAGGAATTTGTTTTGTTTTGTCTTGCTATGTTTTGTTTTTCCCTCTGATAGAGAAAGGATAGAAATACATGTAGAGACTCATGCAGCTATTACTAAGAGGACAATATGTAATTTGTCAACTAGTGATTTCTTACTGTTTATCTTTTTTTTAAAATTCTGTATTATCTCTACCCTTTTCATGTTTTTTTTTTCTTCTCTTTAAATAAAAAAAAAAGATAGAGGGCTTAGGGGCATTACACAGAGGACTTGTATTAGATAGTTCTAATTTTGTCTTGGTTTGGCCAAAGCATTTGGTGTAAGGACAAAGTTCAAATATTTATTATGACTTTACTCTTTTAAACTGCCCAGTCAAATACAAACTTCATATTTCCTGGAATCAGTATTTCACCAATTTAAGAAATGTGGTTTTCTCTGAAGGACTAGAATTAATTTGTTCATAACACTTGGGTTGTCTTAGTGACACTAAAATTAAAATTGTATTTGCGCCAATTAATCTGATATCTATCTATCTATCTATCTTTGGTCTCCTTCTGAACATTTCTAGGTGTCAAGACATATTTCTTCTTTACTTTTCTAATAGTAATTTAATGCCTGATATAGTGTTTCCTATATTTTGACTGTATTGGACATTTTTTTTTCCATCAAAAGCTTATATTTGAGAGAATTGGACCAGTAGTTTTAACCCTCAATAGTAAAAACTTTTCTCAGGAAGTTACCATGACATTTTCAGTAGTACTTACCAGGGCTCTGAAGGTGCTGTGGACTCCTTTCAGAGATTCTCTG
This sequence comes from Hydrochoerus hydrochaeris, assembly GCA_004027455.1. Taxonomy (NCBI): domain Eukaryota; kingdom Metazoa; phylum Chordata; class Mammalia; order Rodentia; family Hydrochaeridae; genus Hydrochoerus; species Hydrochoerus hydrochaeris. Next base: position 139,789 of record PVLA01003853.1, on the reverse strand, counting down.
CAGACAACACACACAGAAGGTGGTGAGGTTTTACATATGGTGCAGGTAGGAGGAGAAGTGTGCTCTGCAGAGCGGGAGTGGGCACTGAGAGCTCCCAGTGGCCTCAGAGCTCATGGCCACCGTCATTGTTCCCGTCATTCTGACATCGGATCTAGCTCATCCTGTCAAGAACCTGCTTGGTTTCACTCCAGAAGAACTGAAAAATAGCACTTTCTAATTGGTCCCAAGTGCAGGGCTTGGGCATTTTGTGTTCTGAATCTCTGTGATTGATAGGTGATGCCCACTTGCCCAGCCAGTTGGCCACACATTAACCTCTTGCCTCACTGCCTGGAGAACCTGTTTATAGCAGTACTCATTGCCAGGTGTGGTGTGCCTGATAAGGAGAGATCTTAGGCTGGAACTTGCTGCCTTACAAATATTTGTCTTAGGAACAACCATCAGTACCATGAAATTTTTTATCTGTATTTTTGGCTATATCACATGTGTACCTACCACCTAATTTAATAAATAAAACAACATCTTAAAAGACAAAGAAACTTTACTGTGTTTAAGGGTCCTTAAAGAATTGACAGATAAATATAAGGGATGATCCTAGGTTGAAAACTGGTCCGGGGCTGAGGAGAAGGATATTATGGGGCACTTGTCAAAATCTAAGTTATGTAGACATACTTAGATTGCATTAATACCAGCTACCTGGATTTTGGTAATTATTCTGTGCTTAATAAGTAAATTTCTGTGTCCTAAGGAAAATGTATGTTGAACTATCTAGGATGAAGACCAAAAGGTGGGACAGCCCCTTCAGGACCCCTCTTGTCTTTCAAGAGCTGTTCCCAATTCCCATTCCTATTCCTCATTCCTTTTCTCCAATACATTTTTCCTATCCTTAAAAAAAAAAAAAAAAGATCATGAGGTATGCAATTTATTATAAGTGGTTCAGGAAAAATGATCTGTTCATAGACAAAGAGCAATAACAAATGTGAAATAAAGGCAGCCAGTGAATCTGTTATTACAACAGTTAGGTACATTCGGTAGTATTTTTAAAAAGTGTTTCATGAGATATGCCTTGGAGTGGAATTGAGGCAGGATAAATGAAAAACCAGAAGAAAAATGACAAGGAAAGTCATAATTTTATTCTTTATTTTTAATTTTTAAATATTTTTTTAAGAGTAGGAAAGAGTTCTAGAGGGTGAGCTCCTGAAAGAGGGGGGCGCAGAAGAGGGTTGCCCTGAGGTCATTCTCTAAGGATGTTTCATCTTCTTATTTATTTATGTGTTTTGTTGTTGTTTTGCTTTATTTTTTCTGACAGGGTCTTCTGTGTAATTCAAGTTGTCCTTGAGCTCATTATGTAGCTGGTCTCAAATTTGCAGTGATCCTTCCACCTCCATGTTGGGATTAGGAAAATCGTAATTTTAAAAATGAAAACTAGCTTCAGGACACAAGCCTGTTTTTTTTTTTTTTTTTTTTTTAGTTTTTTGCCCCCTTCTTCTCCCAGGACGTAATAGGCCTGGGAAGTTCTGTTTCTCCTGCCTGTGCATTCTGCTGCTGCCGCAGCCCCGGCTGGCTCACTTGCAGAGGGCCCTCCTGCGCCCTGAATAGGCCGCTTTCTCCTGTCAAGGGGAGTGGATCATTGTCTTCCTGTGGGATACTCAGCTTCCACAGGTTTCCACCGCCACAAGCACAAGGACCTGCCTGTAGTGGTCTCATTTCTCTGGTGCCTGCAGCGCACTCGGGTGCACCCTAAATCTCTGCCTAATAAACCCTTCCCTTGCCCTTCCTGGTGAACCTTCAGGCCATCTGTGTTCGGGTTAAGCTCTGCATTTTAGCTTCAGGGTCCTCTCAGACCCAGGGATAGTGGCTGAGTCACAGGCACTCAGTGTCTCTGAGTTGACCTCATTTGCATGTTGTTTCTGGTGTGGTGAACTGTGTTGGTGCGAAGCTGGTCCGCTTCTGTTTCTCTGATCACCGTGAGGCTGAGCGGCTCTGGGCATGTTAGTCTAAGGCTTCCCGTACAGATTGCTTGCCGTACCTTTACCCAATTTTTAAAAAAATGAGTTCTTTGATCTTTTTTCCCCTACTTATTTTTATTATGTCTTAACATTTTGGAAATTCATCCTTTGTCAAGTTAGTTAATGTTGTCTACACACTTTTGAAAGATGCTGAACTAAAAAAAGTTGTTACCTGTTGTTTGAATCACACAGAATAAACTAGAGAGGCAGAGAAAGTATCCAAGTGTGCAGGGGTAGGAACTGGTTCGGGGTGCACATCTCTCTGGGCTTTGTTACATGGGTCTCCCTATGCAGTTCAGGCTGGCCTTGGGCTCACTTTGTAGCCCAGGCTGCTCTTGAACTTGCAGCGATCCTCGTGTCTCAGTTTCCTCAGTGGTGGGATTACAGGAGTGTGCTACCACACCTGGCTTCAAATTGCATTCTTATGTTTGGCATTCTGAAAAAAGTATTTTTAGAAGGTCTAACCACTATCCCCAGTGTATTTCATTCAGAGAATTACTCAATAACTTATTCTTCCCTCCTCCTCTAGATCTTAAAAAGACCACATATATTGCTAAATAACAAAGCTTGCACTACCATGTAGTGGACAGTACAGCAGTGCTTGGTTGAGTAATCGGCCCTGAGTGGTGTCAGTGCCTGGTGGCTAAGGGAGTAACTCGGTAGGGACACTGTCTTGGTCATCCTCTGAGTCCTACTGATGTGATAATGTCAGTAGGCTGAAGGTGAAGAACCTTAACAGGCTTGGAACAGACTCCTGGACAAGCTAACCTAGTGATAATTCAGAAACCTCCTTTATTGCTGTAATTCTTAGGTAGATATTAGCTATGCGTATGGGGCACACAAACAACAAGTACATGTACTCCAAAACAAAATAAAACCCAAACCTGAAACCAGAAAAAACCAAACTCTACAGAAACTAGAAACAATTTTCCACTCAATTTATAAGACCTCAGTATGGAGCTGGAGGTTGTGTTATCCAGTGTGGTGGGAGTGTACTATACGCCTTTCCCAGAGACTTTTCCAGGTTCTTGTCCTGGACAAAGAATTGAACAAGACTTGCGCAAAAGAAATAGCCTTTTTTTGTAATATCAGAATCGAACTCAGGCAAATCATGTTTGCCAGGCAGGTGTTGTGCCATTGAGCTATATCCCCGACCCCGGGTTTATTCTTATTAAAGATAGGTGAGTGTGAGCAGGGCCCAGAGGCCAGAGTAGTGACGGGGGTCTGGTGTACGCAGTACTGTTCAGGCTGACGTCAGATCTAGGCCATCCTGTCCAAAGCCTGCTTGATTTCTGACCAGAAAAAAAATTAGAGAGCGCTTTTTGATCGGTCCCAGGTGCAGGGCTCAGAGGACTGCTCTTCTGCGCATGTGCCCTGGGTCTCCGCAATTGACGGGTCTGGACCACTCGCTCGGTCTCTTGGCCACACCCTAATTTCCCTTCTGAGGGTCCTAAACGGAACTTGCGTTTTACTTGATGCTAGTGAAAAGGCAGAGAAGCAAAAGAACTTGGCTTTTGGCTTCTAGTCGACTTTCCTTTCTCCTCCCGGGCACCCAGCTGCCATTCCTTCAAAAACCAAAAATTAGAGAACCATCCTGACTGCTCGCGTCGATGCACAGACTAGTTTTACTGGCATCTATGATAGAGCCGCAGCACCCTCAGCTTTCCACTGATCTCTGGGTAGTTTCTCGTCTGGAAGGAGAAAATTGAAGCAGATCTTCTTTCAGGGACTTAACATCTTGACTCCACTACAAAAGGAAAGCTGTTTTCCTGTAGACCGTGGAGCACCACGGGACCTGCCCTAATGCCGTGCATTGGCACCTGCAGAGCTGGCTAGGAGAACACTGTCCCCCTCCACCGGCTTTGAGCAGTGCGAGAGGGTCTAGCGGCCGTGCTGGCGTGTGGCCTTTGAAGCAACGCGCGGTTGGTGATGTCCTGCCGGTGGCTCCTAGCTGGTATGTGTGCACTAGGCCAGTGGCAGTCTGCCGAGACTGAGGCTCGAGGAAGAGCCTGTGATGTCGCAGGGCAGGAAGGCCAGACCGCAGAGCTGAAGCACTAACCCAAAACACAAGGAGCTTCCCCACCTGTGGACGGACGCCTATTGCAGAGGTGACGTCGGGCCTCCTGCCCAGCCCAGCTCACAGGCTCACTACTTCCGCCACTCTCACAGTCACTCTGCCCTGTGCTCGGATTGGGTTCAGCCCTGGCGTGAAGCCTGCGTTCCGGTTAGCTGTTGCTCCGACTGGATTTAGGACCACCCTGGCCCCCACCGCCAAAGACCCGTGCTTGTCTCTCCATTGTTGGCATGGGTTGCACTGAAAAGTGGTAGATTGGAGTTACTTATCGGGATTCCAGTAAATTTTTCCTGTGACTACAAATGTGGACTCCTTAGTCACAAGATAAAAGCTCTGCAGTGTGACATGAATATTGAGCCACATTGCAAGTGTGGGCTCCTTCTGACCATGGCCAGGCCGCGGAGTGGGATCCCTGCAGTAGTGTAATGTAGGAGCTAGGCTCCTTTGCACACCCAGAGGAGCAAGTAGCCCCTTATGGGCTGCCTGCATAGTCAGTCACTCTTTATTCTTCCAAGTCCCTCTGGTTTACTTTTCATGTCGAGTACTTAGCACTGGGTGGTAGTGGTCATTTTTCAGTTTAGAAAATAAGAAATGCTGCCTTAAAATCCTGTGGGTTGTTTTCTTTATAGAAAATACATCACTACGGAGAATGAAGTCTAGCCTCACCTCACAGGTGTTTTCTTGTTGATGTTTTTACTGTGGATGTATATTTCAGAGTTAAACTTCAGCACAGGCTCCTTCCTTTAACGTTATTTACTAATGGGCAGTAGTAATGCTGCAGTGAGCAACTTCTCCGCAGTTCTTAGGACCAGATCCTAGAGCTATAACTATTGACCATCAAAAACTATTTTTAGTCTTTGCCACAAATCAGTTTTGATACCAGTTGCTAATAATTCATTCCACATGCCTGCCAGGCTTTCCGGGAAACAGAAGGATTGCTGATTTTGATGTAGGGGAAATGTAACTCTTAACCTGCTAGATGTCAGATATGCCGGGCTCATGTTCCCCGAAACTGAAGAACGAACTAAGGAACAACAGAGGTTAGGAGTAGGAGGATTTTGTTGAGAAACACCTCCTGAGAGACAGGAGACCAACAGGTGGGTTGCCAGTGAGCCCGCTTCTCAGAGGAAGTTTTATAGAGCAAAACCATGAGGTAGGTGCGACGTGATCAGCTATGATCAGCCTCTGATCAAAACTGTGATCAACCAATAAGATTACAAGTATAGCCGCTTAGGTAACAGTGATCCAGTGGGGAAGCAGGTTACATAGCAAGGGTACAAGGAAAGAACGAGGAACTTTTCAGGAAGAGGTGGGTCGGGGTGCTGGTCACCCACTGGGGTGACTGATGTCTATCTAGACCTTATTGGACCAGACAATACCAATTATAGTGTACTCTTAAATTTATTGCTTAACTCTTGGGGACCCATACAGGCCTGGCCATTCTTTACCTTGAGGCCCAGCCTGCAACAGATGAACCTCCTGCCACAGCTGTGATGTGTTCTCACCTTCTGCACTGATTGTTTAGCCTTGTCTGACTGCCTGGAATATTTCTACCTAACTTAGCTGCCTATAATAGTTCACTAATATACATAGATCCGTTTTGTCTTATTCATACTTTTTATTGTAAAACATTTCTGATTGATTGATTGATTTTTGAAACAGGGTCTCGCTACATAGTCCAGGCTGTCCTTGAACTCACTATGTAGCCCAGACTAACCTTGAACTCACTGTGATACTCCTGCCTCAGCCTCCTGAGTGCTGGGGTTACAGGCATGGGCCACCATGTCTGGCTTGTTTGTTTGAGACAGGGTCTTGTGTTCAGTTTGGCTTGGAACTTACTCTGTAACCTCAATCTCACAGTGATCCCCTCCTGCCTCAGCTTCCTGAGTGCTGAGATTACAGGCATGCATCACAACACCCAGTGTAAATTCTGATATATTTATTAACCATTTACATTACTTTTATGAATTCACTTTATGAACTTGCTTGCTTTTCTGCAGTAGCCTTGGTTTTCTTATTAAATAATTATTATAGTATTCCTAGCACTCTGAGAAGCTAAGGCAGGAGAATCACAAATTCATTCCCAGCCTGGGCACTTTTAGTAACTTAGTGAGACTCTGCCTCAAAATAGAAAGTAAAGAAAGGGCTAGGAGGTACCGCAGTGAAGGTCCTTTGTTAGCGATACTGGGCAAAGAAATGTTACATGACCTCAGCCATTGTCATTTGTGATAAATATCTTCTGCCATTTTGCATATGTGTTTTGACCTTAGGCCTTTACCAGGGAAGCACAGAAATCCTTTTTGTTGTACAGTTCAGATCTGTATCTGAGAGTTTGTTTCCCATGAGTTCCTTTGGTGCCAGTGTTTGGGGAGGAAACCCAGTCCTGGAGTTATAAAGAGCCGACCTTCTCCCATGATGCACCGAAATCACTGGGTGGAGGCTGTTTCTGCTGTGATGCCACCGCTCTGCTGGTCGCACCTGTGTTCCTTACTGAAGTTGCGTGTCACCCCTACTCACCCATGCTATGTTCTATAAACACCACGAAGTTGCCCATCGGTGAGTCACTCTGTCTGGTGGCATTTTCTCATGTCCTGATGCTTTCTTTTAAGGTATTATCCAAAGAGATGAATCACCCATGGAAAAAGGGCTCTCTGGTCTTCGAGGAAGGGACTTTGAGCTCTCTGACGTGTTTTATTTCTCCAAGAAGGGATTGGAAGCCATTGTGGAAGATGAAGTGACCCAGAGGTTCTCCTCAGAGGAGCTCATGTCCTGGAACCTCCTCACGAGAACCAATACCAACTTCCACTACATCAGCCCTCGGCTCACGCTGGTGTGGGTGCTGGGTGTCGTAGTCCGCTATTGTCTCCTCCTGCCTCTGAGGTGAGTCGCCTGCCTGGCACCCACAGAAGGGTGGTGTCCCACCCTTCCGGTAGGAGGTACCCTCAGAATGCGGCTCCTGGGGAAGGTGGCATCTAATCCCGCCACTGTTTCCCCCAGCCAAGGTGTGTATTCGGGATGCAATTCGTGTCTTACAGTCTGGTTCCACTTTGGGTCTCACTCCTAATTTAAGGAAGGATAAAAAGGAGACTTACAGGGAAGAGGAGGGAGGCATGACAGCTCCACTGTCCCAGCTAGTGCCGTGATGATCACTCGCCTCTCTCCTTAGGAAAGCTCCCCAGCGGGGCGCCCTCTGCTTTTAGGCTTGAGCAGTGCCTGAGCCTGGCTTACTAGAAGCCCAGTGGGGGTGTCATCAGAGTAGAAGACCCTGGAGAGTGGGCGAAGGCACAGTGATGTGGGGAGCGGGGGAGAGGGGCCAGTTGTGGCCTTGGAGCTGTTCATCTTGCCTCATTTCCCTGGGGTTGTTCTTGGCTCCTCTTAACGGCTTTCAGGCTGCCGCCACCAGCCAGTCCTGGTCAGAGCGGCAGCCTTGTTTCTACCCAGGGTGGCTTATACTCACTCCAGGGATCTGTGACCAGGAAGACACTGCTCCAGAAGGGCCTGTGCCTGCCTGCGTGCGGCTGTCCTCTTTCCTTGTGTTGACAGCGTTGTGACATTGCAGCACAGCGTGTCTTTGGGGAGTCGCCTCAGCAGTGATAATGAAGTGAAATTCAGGGTTCCATGCACTGTTGCTTGAGCCTTAAGCCAGTGTCCCCCAAGTGGGGCTCCTGTGCTCTGGGGAGGCCTGTGGCCTGCCATTGGCATGCAGGAAAGAAAGACCAGAGCTTTTATTTTTAATAAAAGCTTCTGTCCTCTTTGTAATTAGAGCCCTGTTCTTATTCTTAGAAAGAAACAAAACTTTACTGAAGTTTACCTTGGCTTAGATCTAGCATTTTCTCCTGGTCCTTGGTCGGGCAGCCTCGCAAGGGTAACGGGGAAAGCCCACCGAGCAGCACAGAGCTGGAGAGGCCACCCTTGGCCTTGGTTAGCTGTCCCCAGGAAGCTGATTGGATTAGTTCATTTCAGGAAACCAGTGCTTACTAGAGTCAAGTGACAGGGAGATCTGTGCAAGTTGATCACAGATTGGAAAGAACCGAGACCAGGAAGGAGGTGCAGAGCGAAGGCACCCGCTCTTGGTGCAGTGTCCAGGTGAGGGGTGGCGTGGTAAACGATGTGTGAAAGAAGCAAGTGTTACAGAGGGGGCGTTTGAAAAGATCACGCGAGCCGGGCGCGGTGGTGCGTGCCCGGGAGACTGAGGCAGGGGGGTGCCACGATTTTTGAGGCCAGCCTGGGTTACGTGGTGAGACCTTGTTTCAAAAACTAAACAAAACAATCTTACAAAGAAAACGTGGTTAAGTTAACCTTATTCCTTATTTACTTTGAAGGATTCCAAGTAATTGTGTTCCAAATAATTGCTTGTTTTCCTTGTACAGTGATGGGTGTGGAAAGGGACAGTAGAGGGACATAAAGGGATTTCTGTGAGGTGATGTATTTTGTTCTAATTAGGAAGGCGCTTCGAAGTCTGTTCCCTTGTCCAGCTCTCTCAACACCTTGATGACTTTATAGATTGAATGTGACAGTTTTGTGAACCAATTCCCAGGCCTTCCGTGTGCACTTGTAGGCTGGTTATAAACTCATGGATTTGGGGCTGGGGGTTTTAGCTTAGTGGCACAGTGCCCACTTGGCAAGCACAAGGGTCTGAGTTCAATTCCTGGGAACAAAAAAAGTGTAAGAATGTGTGTGTGTGTGTGTGTGTGTGTGTGTGTGTGAGAGAGAGAGAGAGAGAGAAGGAGAGAGAGACAGGGTCTTGCTATGCAGTTCAGGCTGGCCTTGAGCTCACTTTGTAGCATAGCCTGGGGTCTAACTTGCAAGGATCCTCTTGCCTCAGCCTCCCGAGTGCTGGGATTACAGGCATGCATCTCCATGCCCGACTATGTTGTTGTTTTGAAAATGGTATCATTTGTTATGCAATTATTTCGAAACCTTCTCAGAATCTATAGACTTAACCCAAGTTTTTAATAGGTATATCATATTTCATAAGGTGGATTCTGCAATTTACCTGTGCTTTAGTTATCTAGGACTCTAGGTTATTTCCCTCCAGGTCACCAAATTTTTGCATGGCTTTCTCTTTTCTTTTTCAGGATTACCCTGGCTTTCATTGGGATCAGCTTGCTGGTTATAGGGACAACCCTGGTTGGGCAGCTGCCAGACAGCAGGTGACGTGGCTCTCTTTGTCCACCCATCAGTAGTAGAATGTGCTTTTTCTTAGCAAATGGAGCATTTGTTGGCTCCTACGTGTAGCCTTCATTCCTACATTGTGCACTGAATCTCTCTCATAAAGAGACACTTATTTTTCACATACAGTACAGTGTTAAGTGTATGGCTCAACCCACTTGCTAGAACTCTGCTCACTTCACCTTCATACTCTTTGATTTTCCATACTACTTCCATAAAAATTGAAAAAGTCTTTTTCAAGAGAAACTAAGAAAAAAACCCAAACACGCCAAGGGATTCAAAGGAAAGAAGTGGTCTTACATATTAGCGGGGCCTGTTGTCCTGCGGCAGGACCAGGCTGCTTCCCTAGGGCGCCGTGCAGTTCTCGTGAGGAGTGTGTGCCACTAATGCCAGGCGCTGAGGGCCGCAGACCGCCTGTGCTGGCTCAGTGGGACACAGCACAGCGTGCTGTCGTTCTAGCTCCTGCGGTGTGGCTGTCTTGTCCCCTGGCAGTGAATGTCTAGAACCACGCGGTGAACGCTCCTTTCTCTTGCAGCCTCAAGAGCCAGCTGAGCCAAGTGGTGCATCTGACCTGCTGCCGGATCTGCGTGCGCGCCCTCTCGGGGACCATTCATTACCACAACAAGTGAGTGTCCCTGCCCGGCCTCCCTCGGGCACACCCCGGGCTAGTATTCCCCTGTGTGCATCCTTGCTTGGTGCATTGTCCAGTGATAGACACCTCGGTTGTTGAACTTTTCACTACCTGAACAGCAAAGCTGGACAAAATCTGTCTTGTGCTTGTAACTTTGCTTCAACCAAAAATCTAATGTGAAGAAAACTTTTCAGGCCGATAGTGAGTTATGCGTGTTGTCTCGCTGTGATCACACAAAGGGGCTAACACTTCACATAGTGCTGTGTGGGGCATTAGGAGCCTGGTCACTGTGCCTAATTTGTGCAAATATTGTACCGTGGCTCCAAAGAAAGTCAGTGGTACCAGCAGTAAAGTTAAGAGGAAAGCCGAGAACCAAGATAAAGAAATCATGTGAAATTTTTTAAAATCCAGGCAAAGTGAATTGGTAAGTGCACATGTGGACCTCAGAATCAGTCCTTTGGTTTTCTGTTACCAATGGGGGAAACATACTCAGTTCTTCATCTTTTCTGTGTTCAAACATGGCTTTGTAAGGAGCCTCACGATGTTGCTCAGCTGGCTTCGCGCTGGCGATCGGTGCCCGCCGTGGGTCACAGCAAGCCGGTGCAAGGTCGAGTTTGCAGCTGCCTGGTTTGAGAGTGGAGTCTGTGGAGGGGCAGTGCAGAGCGGCTGGGGCCAGACTTCTCCTTTCGGCCCTGCCACTTCTAAATTCCAGAGCAGATCCGAGAATAATGGATTCTGTTGTCTCATCCTTGGATAGAGAGGATAAAGGTAGTTGAGGAAAGCACTGTATTAGCTAAGTGAAAATTGTTCTGGTTTTTTCTGAACTGATTGTTTTGGTTTGTCTTTTGAGACAGGGTCTCTCTGTGTAGTTGAGGCTGGCTTTGAATTTGCTGTAGTCCTCATGCCTCAGCTTCCTGAGTGCTGGGATTATAGGTGTGCACCACTGCACCTGGTTTGAATTACTTTTCTGTTAATTCAATTTTATTTATTTTATTTTCATTGTATTTCATAAAATACCATTAAAAAAAAAGTTCTAGGAAGCCAAGCGTGGTGTTGCACCCCTGTAATCCCAGCACTCAGGAAGCTGAGGTAGAAGGATCGCCACCAGTTTGAGGCCAATCTGGGCTACACATAATTCAAGGTCTGCCTGAACTGCATAGTGAGACCCTGGCTCAAGAAGACCACCAAAAAAAAAAAAAAAATCAAGGAAAAATATCCGCATTTTGCTGAGTGGCTCTTTCTGTCTCACTTGTTGAAGGAAGACATTTTATCATTTAATCTCACCATGTGTTACGAACATAAAAAGATCTTTAAACATTTTAAATGGCGATTTCGCTGTCGGGCGATCTGGCAGAAGTGTGCAGAAGGCACCTTAGTGGCTTAGAGGTTCCTAGCTTACTGGAGAAGTGCTTCTGGTTTCAAGGAGACCATGCCAATGGCTGTTATTTATGGACTTAGGCCCTTGCTGGGGGCCCAGCAAAGCTACCTTGCTTTGGTGGTTTAAAGTTCTGGTTTAGCTCAGGGGCAGGGACGACAAGCGAATCTGCTGGCCCAGGGCTGAACTGACTTTGTTCTGTAAACAGTTCTGTTGGACTCCACAGGGCTCTTCCTGTAGTATCATCTGTGGCTGTCTTTGGGCCACAGGGCCAGTCCAGCAGCTGGGGCAGGGATGTCCGGCCCATAGAGCCTGCGGTGCTCACTCTGTCCCTTGACAAGAATGGTTTGCCAGCCTCGCTTCTAGGGGACTAAGGAGGAGGCTGTGGTAAACTTACTCTGGGCCTCCAGGAAGCCACTAATAGTGATGCTTCTGAAGGTCGAAATAACATGAAAGTATTTAAGGTTAAATAAGTAGAACCCCGGAGTTACAAGGGGAGGGTGGTAGGTCCCTTCTCCTGTTTTCAGCGCACATTTAGCCTTGTGAAGAGGCACCCATGGACCCCTAGCTCAGCTAAAAATGCACTCAGAAGGATGAGTCTCTTCCTGCTGCTTGCGAACTCTCTCGGCTGTTCACCAGGGTTTCGTGTTTACCACTGTTTGTGATCACAGGCAGCACCGGCCCCAGAAGGGGGGCATTTGTGTCGCCAACCACACGTCGCCCATCGATGTTTTGATCCTGACGACTGATGGATGCTATGCCATGGTAAGAACGGCTCACTAATTACGTTCTAGCAGTTGTGTGTTTTATAAGTTGCTCAAATTTTAGCATTTTGACGAATCAGAAAGTTTCACATTAGAAATTCAGCTTATCATGTTGTTATGTATGTGTGAGTTATATAATGTATTTACATAAGACGCAGACCGTGAAAGGAAGTCATTACATTTAAGGCAGTAAAACTCACCGAAATTTAGGCGCACAGGGACTGACTGATGGTGCTTTGTAAAGTTGACTCCACTTCACTTGTAAAATCCCTGCCAATGTTTAATAACACTTTGCAAGACTGAAGCCCTCCTCCGGAGGGGACACAGTGCCCTAGCCTGCCGACTCTTCGCTCCTCTGGGAGGTGCACGCTGTGCCTGCTGTTTCCTGAGGCTCTGGCAACAGAGGCAGGTAGTGAGCTCACGCTGCCTTTCCCAGCCCCACACACAGCCTCAGAAGCAAAGCAAAACAGATAAAACCAGCAGATATATTTGTCAAGGTTTCCCACGGCTAAGTGTCAGATGAATTCGGGACAGTAATGGAAGGTGTCCTTTCCTGAACAGCAGCTGTGTGTCCCAGGCAGGTGTGCAGATACAGGGATTAGACAGGGCCCTGGAGGTCTTTCCTTCTTCTCATGGTGGAGGGCTGGGCTTTGTGGGAGCACATAAGTTTTATTTCCCTGGTATTCTGTAATGTTGGCAGTTATTCTGGTGCCTTTCTTTTTTTTTTTTTTTTTGTTTTTGTTTTTGAGACGGTGTCACTGTGTAGTGCAGGCTGACCTTGAACTCATGGGGATCCTCCTGCCTCAGCCTCTCCAGTGCTGGGAGTACCGGTGTGTGATGCCACCCCTGGCCCTGGTCTGGTGCAGTCCTGAGAAGGGGCCCTTGGTGGTTGGGTGTTGCTGTGGCAGGCGAGTAGGAAGGGCTGGTACACATGCTAGTATCTGACTGTCTGGGTTAGGGTCAGTGAGAGGCTTCACAGTCATTTTTGGAAAGTTGAGATTGCACCCGCGTCTTGGCATAAGCTGCATCCCTAGCCCTTTCTATTTTTCACATTGAGACAGAAGGTTGTTGAGTCACTAAGTTGGCCTGGCTGTGCTAGATCTTATGATCCTCCTGTCTCAGCCTCCTATAGTGCTGGAATTAGAGGTGTGTGTCACCATTGTTAGCTAATAGTGGCATTTTGAAGGCCTATTTGAAATTCCTGTCATTTGTTTAATCTGTCTAAAATGTAAATTTGGTTGTTATTCTTGGACAACTACCCTTTAATGCAGTGTTAAATTCCTCTAAATAATGAAGCACTTTCTGAATTAAGAGGCTTTAGCCGGCTTTGTGAAAGTAATGGTAGGAACTGGTCCTTTTCACGTTTAGCAGTCAGCCAACATCGAAGGAGTTTAACACCGAAAGCCACTTGTGTATGCACCATACAGATGTGATGTGGGGTGCAGCCCACTGTGGACCCCCGAAGCCTAGGCACAGGCGGGTGGGGAGGGCAGCCCACCACCCGCCGCCCCAGGCGGACCCCACGGTGGCAGCACTGGGCCCGGCAGGCTCTCGCCGTGAGCCTGCTCTCAGACTTGTGCCAGCCCGCACCGCCTCAGCGCCCAGCCGTGGCCTTGGACGGGTTTCTCTGGAGGCCGAGGGGTCACCTGACCGTGATCATGGTGTCACGACGCCGAGGGCAGAGGCCTGGGAAGCCGGCATCCCCGAGTGAGGCTGAGACTGCCGTGCCGTGGTCGTGTGAGCGTAGTCCACACGCTGGCCGAGGGTGCACAGAGCCAAGAGCGCGGCAACTGTGGGTTCTCTGGGACTGGCACGGCGCAGCCCACGCTGACTGGAAGTGACTTTTTTCTCTTGAAGACCTTTACTTTTAAAATTTAGAAGTGTTTCCAGCCTGTGCTAAGGGAGTGCTCCGTGGGACAGCCACGGCCGCTTGCCTGTTACCTGTTAGTAACATGCTCTCTCATTTTCTTCAGGGCTTGTGTTCTTGTGCTGGTTCCTTCTGTCTATACATGAAACTGTGTGTAAGATATTTGTGTTTTTGATATGCTTATGCTAAGATTTATAATATTTATACTGGAGATCTGAATTATACTAATATTTCTAGTTAGTAGAGTTTTTTCTTATTTTTGAATCACTATTTGTATCTTGTATTTTTTCATGATAAAAAGTCTGTTTCCCAATGATACCAATGTACTCATTTTCTCAATCTTATCATACATCTAAATTGTGTCAGAATTGCTTCACCTGTGTAATATTTGCACATTTTTTGGGGTGCCAGGAATCATACTCAGGGCCTTACGCTTGCCAGGCAGGTGTTACCCCTGTTTAATATTTAAAAATCAAATGTAAGTTGGACAAGGTGACACACACCTGTGATCCCAGCAGCAAAAGTCCGCAGTATTACAAACAAAAAGGCTGTAAACAGAGACCCCAAATTCAGGGTGAAATCTTGTAGTCCTGTCCAAGACGGTGCCTGGTTGGACACAATCAGTGGTAGTAAATTTCTCGGGTTTTTTCCCCTCTTCCTTCAGCCTTGTTCTTTAATTCATTTGAGATACTTTTGGGTTTACCTCAGCTCACTTTTAATTTATTGCCATGCTTGTGGTTTTAATTTTACTTTTTGAATATGTCGGCAGTTCACGTGTTTCCAGACCAAAGAGGCGGTGCCCGTGGAACCATCAGCCCTGTCCAGTGTACCCTGTTCCTTTTTACTCTTGTGGGTTCCCAACTTCAGTGATTCTGTGTTTCTTCTTGTACAAGCAGCCCATGCACACTGTGTTACTTCCCCTTTAGTTGTACCTGCAAGGTACCATCCGTCCTTATTCGTTCTTTGGCCTTTTTCACTCACCCTCTCGTGCACATCACTCCTTATCCTTCACAGAGAGAAACCTTGCTGTGTAGCATCCCACTTTGGTGTGTACCCTGTTTACTCACCCCAGCCCCAGTGTTCCTCCACCTCCGTACTGTCCAGCATCTTATAGTAATAAGTAAAGCAATGGTTAATGACCTCGTCATGTTTATCTTCATTTTGTTGAAGGTACAGCTTCCGGGTAAATTCCTAGAAGGGAAATTACTGAGACGAAGGGCAGATGCATATGTAAGCTTGATAGATGCTGCCAGTTTCCTTCTACTGTGTTGTAATCCTCTCTCCTTTTCCCGGGTCCTGCAGCCTGGAATCGGGCGTGTTGTCAAGCTGAATAGCTGCGAATGTGATGGGTATGAAAGGGCATTTCAGTGTAGTTGTGATTTGTATTTTGCCAATCTTGACTAAATTGAAGTGCTTCTAGATTTTAAAGCTTGTGAATAGTTCATGTAGCCACGTGAGCTGAAGTTCAGGTGTACTGCCAGAGAGTACCTTTTGCTTACATTTGACCTTTCAAGACCTTTGGTTGGACTTAGGATTTAAGTATTTACAAGGCAGCTGATCTTATCTCCAGGTGGGTAGAGGAATTGTTCCTTTTTAAAAAAGTTTTTTCTGGATCACTGCACCTTTTCATTTTTCTCTTTTTCTCTTTTTCTTCTAGGTTGGCCAAGTTCATGGGGGATTAATGGGGGTTATTCAGAGAGCCATGGTCAAGGCATGTCCTCATGTCTGGTTTGAGCGCTCAGAAATGAAGGATCGACACCTGGTTACAAAGAGGTAGTACTAGGCTGGGGACACAGCCCAGCAGCATAAGCACCTGCCTGGCAAATGCAGGGTCTTGAGTTCAATTCCCAGTAACCCTACCCCCACCCCCCAAGAAAAAAACCAAGAAAACAGCGAGGTAGGACTGAGATTATCAGGTATTCATTAAGCTGGTGCAGAAGCTGCAACATTTAGGCTTCTGGCCAGAGTAGGCAGGCCCTATTAACTTCGCAGTTAGCACATGCAGCGCTCTAGCCACAGCTGAATGTTTTCTGATGAATCACTCAGCAAGGTTTTATTCAGAGTTCTCTTTCCCTGTGGGGTACACGAAGAGATGAGAAGGCTCATGGGTCTGTGTAGCTGTGGCTGGGGTATAGCCCGGCAGTGGACTTCTGAACTTGTTGTGTTGAAGGCTGAATAATTGGTAACTGCTTAATAAATAGATGCTTACGTTCAGCTGAATAAGCACTGTGACTGAATCCAGCTACAGTCAGAGCTCACGATCTTGTGTCGGTCAGCTTTCTGCCACTGTGCCATAGTGCTGGAGACAGTTTGGTAAGAGAAGAGTCTTTCTCTCCTGGGTCCAGGGTCCTGTCTGGCTAGTGAGGTCAGAGGGCCGCTTGGTGCGGTGCAGCAGGGTGGGGGAGCCTGTTCACCCTCTGGGGCCTGGGGAGCAGGAGAGCAGGGCCTCAGGGTCCAGCAGGACCACGGGAGCAGCCTCCAACACTAACTGCCCTCCAGTGGGCCCCACCTCCTGAGGCTCACTCCGCCCAGGAGTGCCTTGGGCTGGCCGCCAGGCCCTGCACAACACCTGGCCTGTGGGGAGCACCCCCCACCCCCAGTACAGCAGATCCCCATGGAAAGGGCGGGGGACACCAGGGCCTGGGAAGAGGCAGCCACCAGGAACTTCTGCCAGGCAGAAATAGCTTTTTGCCTGAGGCTCTTAACTGGGGCGCTCTGGTCATTGCTTCTATAAATGCATCGTGGCCCAGCAGCTGGGCTTTTTTTTTTTTTTCCTTTCCATTACTGAGAATTGAACCCAAGACCTTTGCCCTGAGCTGCGTTCCCAGTCCTTTTCTATTTTTTATTTTGAAACAGGGTCTCACTAAGTTGCTAAGTTGCCCAAGCTGGGTTTCAACTTGTGACCCTCCTGCCACAGCTCCCCGAAAAGCACTTGTTAAAATCTGCTTCTGGTTGGAATGTGTGTTTCCTCTCTTGAGGTGACTTAGCAGTGGGGTGCTCTGGCAGCTGCCGTCTCTTACTTTACCAGCTTCCGGGGAGCAGTGAGTTGCAGTTGTGTCCAGCTGTGAGGAGGACAGGCCCTAGGTTTTAGTGTATGTGCTGCCGAAATGAGCACCAGGTGGCTTCTTTTAGAAATGGCTCACCAGTTAAACACACTCCAGGCCCTCCTCACCGTGAACAAAGAATTAGATGAGGCAAGCCCAAAACGCGGCCAAAAGTTCCTTTGTAAAGTGGAAGTGAGGCAGAAACAGAGCAAAGTTGGAACAAGAGAGAAGAGAAAGCAGAAGTGAAAGCACATCCTGGTCTGGAAGACACAGGGCAGGCCACCGTTAAGAGTCAAGAAGCAGGCTCCTCCTGGCACCCCCGCAGAACTGCAGAAGTCCACAGAGGGGTCCTGAGGGCTGTGCTCTGTCGATCTTGGGGTCCCCCACGCCTCCCTCCCTAGCCAGCCCCAGCCTCGCCCTGCCTCCCATCCCACTGGCCCCGTGGAGAGTTTCCTCCCGAGCTCTGTGGCGTGTGCTTCCCGGAAGTTCTTCCTGGCTTACTTTAGGAGTCTCCTGCTGCCTGGCTGGAAGGCAGGCAGGTGTGGCCCCCAAGGGGTCAAGCACATGGCCAGGGACACCAAGCTCAGGTCACAGCTAGTGAGGGTGCTTTTTAAGAGTGAGCCAAAGACACTCGAAGTCACTTACTCTGAAATTAGAATAGAACACTTGGAAGACTGCAGATCTCATTCCTTTTACTTTTTTTATTTTTAAAAAATATTTTGAAAAATGGGGGCCGGGGATTTAGCACAGCAGCGTAAGCACCTGCCTGGCAAGCGCAAAGTCATGAGTTTGAGACCCGCTTTTTTTTTTGGTCTTTTTGAGACGGGGCCTTGCTCTCCAGTTCAGGCTGGCCTTGACCTCACTTTGTATCCTAGCCTGCCTCAAACTCGGTCTCTCGAGTCCTGGGATCGCAGGTGTGCGCTTCCACACCTGACCCTTGGGTTTTAAAGAAAGGCAACAGCTTGAGCTTACTTCCCTCGCCTGTCCTAGCTGCTGCTCGCCCGATGCTGTGCGGTTACATTTGTGCCTGTTGAGTGTAAGGAATATGAGAAAGGGCTTCAGTCTCTCTCTTTTGAAAGATAAAATTTTGATGCATTTTTCTTTACAGACTAAAAGAACATATTGCTGATAAGAAAAAATTACCCATATTAATCTTCCCTGAAGGTAAGGGTGGAGACTGCCTCCACTATACTACCGCGGAACGCGGGTCCCCAAAAGTGCTGGGGGAGAGTGGCAGTAGGACTGGCCTTCTTGGGCAGGTCTCTCCTGTCCTGTGGGGATGGGACAGGAGAGTAGGAGTTTTGTTTTTTTGTCTTTTTGAGACAGGGTCTCTCTATGCAGTTCAGGCAGGCCTTGAGCGCACTTTGTAGCTCGTGCTGGTCTCGAACTTGCAACAATCCTC
Organism: Hydrochoerus hydrochaeris; assembly: GCA_004027455.1. NCBI lineage: Eukaryota > Metazoa > Chordata > Mammalia > Rodentia > Hydrochaeridae > Hydrochoerus > Hydrochoerus hydrochaeris. The sequence continues at coordinate 121,454 of PVLA01003853.1, read as the reverse complement.
CTGCCTCAGCCTCTCGAGTGCTGGGATTACAGGCATGAGCCACCACACCTGGCTAGGAGGGTTTTTTTTTGGACCAACAGTTTCTTATTGTCTCTTGAGCTTTGATGGAAGACATGGTACACTTTTGAGTTTGTCTTTTCTGCGTAGTGCACTGAGAAAGGTATTGTCTGTGATTTATTTTAATGGTTGTTGGGTTTTCTTGAGATAGGCTCTCACTACGTAGCCCAGGCTGCCTGTCCTGAGCGCTGAGATTACAAGTAAATTTAAAGAAATGACTCACACTCTTACTCCTGTCTGCCTTCAGGGACCTGCATCAACAATACTTCGGTCATGATGTTTAAAAAGGGAAGCTTTGAGATTGGAGGAACTATACATCCAGTTGCAATTAAGGTGAAACATTTTAAGAGGGAATTGGATTGGTGCTGGTGTTTTTGACGTAATTACAAACATGAAATTTGCAGGAATGAGGGAGGGCTGCGTGCTCTGTCCGCGTCTCTGCTAGTTCTCCCTGTTTTGCCCCATTTCCTTTCCCATCTGCTTCCTCTCCTGCTTTGTGTGTAGATAAGTACTGGGCGGCTGTAGGCCAGGGGTGGGTTATACTGAGTAATAAGAATGGTCACTGTTTGCTTCACTGTGCGTGGAGGCCCTGTGCCCTGCATGCTGTGGTGCCAGCGGGCCTGGACCCCGGGAATCAGGGGCTGCCCACTCCTCGGCCTGGCCACGACTGCTGGCCCCAGTGCAGCCCAGTAGCGAGCGTTTGTCGGGTGCACCACGGCTGTGACCGGTGTCAGGTTGTTTGCCGGTGTTTTTAAAAAGCCAGAAACCTGGATTGGACTCTAGAGTGTGCTTCAAAGGGCGTCTTCGCATGCACTCTGTGCTTCCTGGAATTCATGTTTATATTTTTCAAGTACCAAGTTAAAGGCATCAGATTAAGTTATGATTGATACATCATTTCAGTTTGAAAAGTTTAGAAGCTTTAACTGAGAGACTCAGCAGGGAGAGAAAAGCAACCAAGACAGATTATAAAACAGTTTTCCATCATATTTCCTCTCTGAGACTCCCAGGGTTTTCAGTATCTCCAGAATATATATCTCCATTTTTTGTGAGATTCAGAAGTAATATAAAGTCTAAAAGGTCCCCTGGAAAAGCCCTGCAGGCGGCAGAAACGCAGAGGCTCTGGGGAGGCGGGCAGCGCAGCAAGTGGCGCTCGGGAGCCCTTGCCCGCACGGCCCGAAGGCCCTGAGGAGGGCCGGTGGCCCAGTTAGGGCGCCGTCCTGCAGTCGCCGAGCCACTGGGAGCCCAGGGGAAGCTCAGACTGAATGGGGAAACGCTGTGGAAGGAAAGCGGGGCGGTGGAAGGAGGAGACACGTGGGAGCAGAAACAGGCAGAAATGCGGATTTTTATGAGAACGATTTTCGAAGAGGAGACAGAAGGTGCCAAGTGCCGAGTGGTGTTCCACAGGTGGAGAAGCTTCCCGGTGTCAGGAAGAGGGTGTGCACTGAGATGAAGCATCACTGTAGCTCTTCAGCTGCTTCTTAGCGGTGGGAGGAGGGGCCGTGCAGAATAAAATTCTCTTACCATCTGGGGGAAAAGCAGGAAAAGAATGTGGTTGTCAGTGAAGCAGATACTGCCTGTCCCTCCTTCCCAGCGCCGCCTTCTACTGGTAGACACAGAACTTCCCGGTTCCCATAAGTGCCTCACACGCTGCATGGCTCGGGCTCTGTCTAGAAAGCACTTGTCCCTGGTCGGGGGCGCTGGTCAACCTGGTTTTCTTTCTGTGCTCAGTTCTGTCAGGAAGAAGAGCAGTGACGTCATTTGTCTTCTTTTGGGGTCTGACAGAGCTCTTTGCCTGCCGTCCCCAAACGCTGACGAGAAGAAGCCACCACTTGGTGCTTGACCAGGGTGTGTTTTTCTTTTCTTTTTCTCAGTATAACCCCCAGTTTGGTGATGCCTTTTGGAACAGTAGCAAATACAACATGGTGAGCTACCTGCTTCGCGTGATGACCAGCTGGGCCATTGTCTGTGACGTGTGGTACCTGCCACCCATGACCAGAGAGGTACTCCTCAGTCGCGCCTGGGCTTGTGCACTGACCCAGGAACTCTCTGCCCAGGCCTTCACTTCTTCACATCGCACCCCCTGCCTTCCAGTGTTCTTCAGATCGCAGCATTTCACATATTTTTTGTGTTTAGTTTTTGTTTTTAAAAATTGTTTATTGGTACATTTTTAGGTATATATAACGAACGCATTTATTGTAGGGAATTTATACCTGTACGTGATAGCTCTTTATTATTTATTTGTCTTGTTGAGACAGGGTTTCACTATGCAGGTCAGGCTGGCCTTGAACTTACCTTGTAGACAGGCTGGCCTTGACCTCCCCGGATCGTCCTGCCTCAGCCTCCCGAGTGCTGGGGTTACCGCCACACCTGGTTCACATGATACATTTCTTCTCTCTCCATGTCCCGACCCTCCCTTCAGCCTCTCTTCCCCACCCAATTTGGAAAAGCTTTTGTTGTGTTTTTGCCTTTGTTTTGTTTTCCCTTCTTTCCAATGCATTTCATGTTGAGAAAAAACACTGTTCCATCAGTCTTACAATTGCTCTTGGCTCATTGAACCTGTAGAAACTATGAAACATTGTGTCCGAGCAAGACTAATAAAGAGCATAACAAAGATCTATCCACACGATAAATCAATACGTGTTGCATTTTCTTGATAGGATAAATGAGATTTGTTATAATTGAATAGAAAGCATTTGACCTCAAATTTGAATCTTACATGTCAAAACAAATATAAATGACGATGAGATATTTCAAGCTTTTAAAAAGATCCTATATCCCTGATGTATAATTTCTTTTTTATTTAGGAAGGAGAAGATGCTGTGCAGTTCGCAAATAGGGTTAAGTCTGCTATTGCTGTGCAAGGAGGATTGACTGAACTTCCCTGGTGAGAAGGTTTTTAGGAGCACTATCCTTTATATACATACATATATATAAAAAAGTCACTGGTAACACATGTTACTTAAGGAAAAAAAACAAACAAAAACCCCCAAATGTTACTTATTATGCTAGTTACCTGTAGGCTAAGCGAAAGCGATAGTGGTGTATACAGGATAACAGACAGTTAAGGGAGACAGATGCTTGTCTTTCCCTTAAACACGAAGCGTCCAGGCCAGTGTACCCACCCAGCTGCTGGGCCCTTTCTCCCCGTGTGCCTTTTCTTCATGGTCTGAGGTGGCTGCTCCGGCTCTGCCCAGGGGGCAGGAAGCAGTTTAATGAGAAGGACAGAAACCTCTTCAGGAGCACACTTTGGGTGTTAGACATCCACTGTGTCCATTGGCTGGTGCTGAACCCCGCTGGCACCAGCCACCCGCAAAGGATGCTGGGGGATGTAGTCCATGTTCTAGGCGGCCATGTTCTTAGCTAAAGTTCAGGGCTCTGACACGGAAGAAGAAAGGGAAAGTGGGTTTAGGAGCGGGACAGGGGACTGCTTACAGGCTTGTTCATGTTTTAATCTAGCTGCAACTATATTGAACTGATTGTAGCTATTAAGATGTAAGTAAAATATTTTAGTTATGAATAACTGTGACTTTCATTTTTGTTTGTTTGAGGAAGATTGGATGTAGCTGATTATATTAGCTTGCAATGCCATAATGGATACCATAGGTTTGGTGTTATAAGCAACCTATGAGATTTTTCTCACAGTTCTGGAGGTTCGAAGTTAGGATGCCACAGGGCCAGTTGCTGGCCATTTGCCTCTTTTCTTGGCTCACACAACCTTTCCTTTGAGAGCTAGTGAAATTGCTAGTGTCTCTTCTTTGACGGGCACTAATCCCATGGTGAGGGTGCACCCTTATGACCTGATCTAACCCCACTTCCTTTCCAAAGGGCTCTTCTCCAAATGCCATGGACTGGGAGTTAGCTTTAACACAGGAATTTAGGGGGAGGGGACAAAAATGTTCAATCTGTAACAGTGAGGGTCCACTTTACCTATTTTGTAATGGCAGCTTGAATGTTGCACAGATGTAGACCTTATTATATTCAAGCTCTCACAGGACAGTCCTATATTTCAAGTCATACAAATTCAGTCAAATACCCACCTCCTTTCTTGGTATTTCAGAAGCACTTTCGTGAAAAGTTCATTTATAGTCATCAGGTGGCAAGTAGGGCCTAGGGCCAGGGTGAAAGTCTCTAGAAGAAAGGCAAACTGGAGCCTTGTGCTCCTTCATGCATTGCTGGGGACCATCAGTAAAGTACTGCACCCCTTGACTTGCTGAACACAGGGGTGAGCAAACCACATATGACTATTGACATTTTTAAAAGTTTATTACAGTAAAAGACACATTGCTATTAATTTCAGGACACCCCCCCCCCCTTAATGTGACCATTGTAATTGCCTCATTCTCCCACTGCCGGAAGCAGTTCTGAGCGCTCTGTCCTGGGGTCTTCATGGGGCACGGTCAGCAGTGCGGTGAGCACTGCCGCTGGCCGCCTTCCAGTGGGAAGCAGCGTGGGGGATGTGACTGCCGACCTCACCAGGTCTGGCTCTTTCTCAAAGCCAGCACAACCACTAAAGGGATGTTCTGAATCCATTCAGGACACTGAGGCAGCCCGGACAGCGCCCTGAAGACCCTCAGGAAAGGACTCCAGAGCTGCTGTAGACGGTGGCAGGGATGAGGGGATGAGTGTGGTTGAGGGGTGGGACGTGGGGTAGTGTTTTCAGGAGGCCTGATGACAGTGTCTTTTACAGTAATAAATTTTTTAAAAATTAGGTGTCCACTGTAGGTTTGGATCACACCTCATACTCTGTGTCGTTTCCTTAGTCCTCACTGCTGCCAGCTGAGGCAATGCATGAACGGTCGAGGGCAGCTCGCTTGGATAAAGAGCCTCGGTGATTCTGGGGCCCTCACGGCAGCGGTGCTCGTTTGGCGGGAACCTCCCACCGCTGGCCCCTGCAGACCGTGGACTGTGGTCTGTTCTTAAGCGGAGGACTCAGGTGCACCCTGAGTCTGGGGTTGTTCCTCCCACCAGTCCTGCAGTGCACTGGTCTCAGCCAGGCGGCCGTGCAGGTCAGCCTCTGTCCTGTGGCGTTGAGCTCACTCACGAAACTGCAGCCGTTCATCACTGTCTGAAAGCCCTGGGAGAGCATTCAAGCCTGACTGGGTTAACATTAAACCGTGGCAGCGTACAGTTGGCAAGTTTCCAGCCCATCTCTGCTAGGGCTAAAACCTGCCACACTGGGACCAGGAAGCCCAGCTCCTGGCGGCTCCCTGAGGAAGGAGAGGCACAGAGTGCCTTTCGAACCCGGGCAGGTCTGCCTGCGTCACCGCGGCAGTAAGACACAGGTAGATGAAAAACCAATACTTTTTTTGTTGCCTTTGGGAAAAATATAGGGAAACAATTTTGGTTTTAATAATCCTTATTTAAATTCAGATGTTGAACACAGCAACCTTAACTTCTAAAAAATTGCCTGAGTGGAGGAGTTGCTCCCCTTTATTGACCCCGGTAGCCTCTGGTTGGTAGGTGGTAGGTTGTCAGAGACTGAACTCTGGTCTTCCTGCTTCCCAGTGCAGTGTCCTTTGTCCCCCTGTAGGTCACAGCAGCCTGTGGCACTTGTTAATGTGAGCTTTTTACATTGGTGCTGGGAGGATCTTTGATAGCTTTTTCTGTTTCCAGGGATGGTGGGCTGAAGAGAGCCAAAGTGAAGGACACCTTCAGGGAGGAGCAGCAGAAGAACTACAGCAAGATGATTGTGGGCAACGGCGCTCTCAACTCGGGAACTGCACAGATGACCCCCCAGGCGCGTTTGGCTTCCCACAGCCACCCTTAGAAATGCAGTGGTTGGGGGGATTTGTTTTGGTTGTTTTTAAACAATTAATTTTGCTTTCTTGTCATTTTGGTGTTTTGAGATAGAGTTTCGCTATGTAGCTCAGGCTGGCCTTGAATTATGTGGCCCAGCTGGCCTTGAACTTGTGGCGATCCTCCTGCCTCAGTCTCACGTGTGGGTTTTTTTGGGTACTGGGCATTGAACTCAGGACCTCATGCTTGCCAGGCAGGTGCTGTGCCCCGAGCTCTATCCCCGGCCCATAGTGTTGCTGTTATCATTAATCTTTTCTACAGAATGACTGTCTGCACCTCTCGATGCCAGAGGCAGAACCAGCAGGTGCCCTCTGGGTCTTTGTCATTGTGCCCGAGTTGACCGGGCCGAGTTTCCTGAGTTGGAACAGACTCCAACCTCTGTGAAAGGCGGTGTCGTGGGCGATGGATCAGGGCTTGCACGGAAGAAAGCGCTTTGGGAGTGTGTTCGCAGCGTGTTGATAGAGCAATCCTCCAGCCTCCGGCCTGCTCCCCAGCGTCCAGCCCGCTCCCCAGCCTCCATCCCGCTCCCCAGCGTCCGGCCTGCTCCCCACACCCTTCGCTCCGGCTCTGGGTGCTGTCCTGGCCATGTCCTGCGGCAGGGCCAGCTGCGGGTCCTGATCAGAAGGTGGAAAGGAAATGTACATCATTTTTATTCATGTGTTGAACAGAGTTGCTCTTTGATGATCTTCCCCAAGGAAAAATGGGTGGCGTAAAGGAGGGGTGTGTTTGTGGCTGGGGACGCACACACATTCCAGCCAGCAGCACAGGGAGCTCAGCCGCCCTTGTCTGTCTGCTGAATTCACCCTCCTGTCTGCAGGTTTGTCTGCTTTTCTAACTCAACATGTTTCTAAACGGACTCTTTTTAAAATGCCGCTGGTTGTCTTGTGAATGAGGAAGTGTGGGGAGTCCCCTTCCACCCTCTAGTCCTGCCTGCTTTCTCCTTAAACTTTCCAAGTCTTTTCTGTAGAAAAATAAGTAATGTAAATGACCTTTTGGGAACTGAGCCTTAAGTTTTTTAAAGAGGGAAAGAAGCTTCCCCAACAGAAATAACCTTAGCAATGTTTGGTAGCAGTATAATGGCACTGTGGCCATGTACAGAATGTGAACTATCTCACTGTGGGTATAAATAAATTTTATATTTTTAAATGCGTGTCGCATGGTTTCCCATCTTCTCTGCCTCCTGCAGGTGTTGAGTTAAATTCCTTCTTGGGGCAGAGGTTGTCTTCATTCCTCAGAGACGAGGTGGAGTGGAGCGCCCTCTCTGGGAACCCCTCTCGAGGAGAGCAGTGGCCCTCTGTGACCCCAGAGGGGACCTTGCACACGGGGTTCCCTCGTGGTCACTGGCCTTTCCGTCCCGCCCTTGCTGCTGTGAGTTTGCTGCTCCCCTGACTCCCCTGGGGTAATCAGCACATCCACCTTTGTTGGGGTTGAGGTGACCCTTTCTCTCATTTTTGTTTTTCTCAGAGAAGTTGCTTTTTCTTTTTCATATTCTGTATGGCTTGAACTAATAAATCCATTTAATCATCCTGATTGTCAGAAGCTGATAAGAGAGCTAACAGCTGTTTTGTCTGGACACTGGGAAAGCAGTAATATTACTGGGCAGTCCCTGGCCTCCAGGGCTCCCTCAGCCAGAACTTCTGTCTTGCAGGTCTCTGGCTTGTGCAGCTTTCGGGTTGCTTGAGGAATTCTCATGTTACTGAAAACATATTTCTGGAAAGCAAACATTGCTCAGATCTAGAACCTCCTACTCTATTTTATATCCATGTAGAAATACAGTGTCCAGCATTTAATATTTCAGCGTCTCCAGACAGTCCTCATAATGACATTTCAGAGGTGGGTGAGACTCATGAATTGAGCCTGGCGGTTGCCCTTGTGTCTGTTCCAGCTCTGACCTGGCTGTATTTACAGACGGCAGGCTTTAGCCTTGCCAGGGGTCCTGAAATCTCTTGGCACAGCCAAGCGTGGAGGAGCAGCCATGTGTGAAACTACATCGACCTGCGGCACAGGGAACTAGTGCCAAGCAGCAGCGGGCGCGAAGGGCATCCGCAGGAGGTTCCCTGGCACAAGCAGCCCTCCCGAAGCACCGTCCACATCTTGCTTGGTCCCCTGGGTGCACAGAACACTTGGGCATTGTGCTGGGGTCTTGGGAGGCTGGGGCGTTGTTTCTGAAACACAGCTCCTGAGCTACACCTCGGCTGGGCAGAGCAGGGTGTGAGGGGGCTGGCAAGTCCGCGTCTGGATTGGTACTGGAGGTTGGGGATCCTAATATGGGTCTTGACAAGACACGGTGCCTGCTTGCTTTTTAATGCTTGTTCCCAGTGGGCTACAGTACTGTTGGTATTACTTGTTAGTAATGAAAGTGAACAGATAAAAAATCCTGAGATTTTTTTCAGTTCTGGCTCTAGCACTGTTTTGCAACCTTTTACAATTGTCTAGTTCCCCCGGTCTTACTATTTCTTCATCAAACAAAAGACAGCGTAACAGGTACATGTCAATAACAATGGCAAAAGCAAGTTCCTGTAGGCTCATTACCCAGACTAATAAGTAGAACATGACTGCACCGTGGAAGACCTGAGAAACCCATTTCTTGTCAGGTGTGGTGGCATGCGCCTATAAACCCAGCACTTCAGAGGCTGAGGCAGGAGGATTGCTATGCGTTTGAGGTCAGCCTGGGCTATGTAGTGAGTTCAAGGCCAGCCTAAATTACAGTCTCAAAAAAAAAAAATCAATTTCTTGTTCCAGTTCCATTTGACGGATATTTCTAACTTTGTCATAAAAATCCTTGGATGTGTTTCCCTGTGGACTTTCCCAGGAAATTCTCTCGTTTGTAATTAGGAGGAGTTAGGGCTGCTGCATACCAGCACAGTCAGGTTTAGGGTAGACACTGCCAAGTTTGTACCGTTTTATACAACCCCGGCAGTACACGAGAACTTCTGTGGCTAGAGTGTGACGTATTTGGATTTATTGTTACCATCTTATTTGCATCTTCTCATCCATCGTTATCTTCTCTTGCTCTTTTTTGGAATTATTACTTCTTCCATTTATTTTCTCTACATAAATTGAGGATTACTGGACTTACTTTTATTTGTTCTGTGTTACCTTAAAAATTTCAGTTTGGATGCTTACCACATTCTAAAGTTGAAACTTTTCCTCTCAAATAATGCAAGAGCCCTGGAAGTTGGACTCTGGTGTGGGGCTCCCCCCACCATTTATATACTGGAGATTTGACCTACGGCGGTCACAGCTGCATGGTTAGGAGGGACACATGGCTGGGGACATAGGTCGCTGGCTGCGAGCTCCTGACCCCATCCTCTTTGGCCCTTTGCTTCCCCTCTACTTCCTAGCCGCCCGTGAGATGAGGGATTCCTCTCTCATACCCACCTGCTGTGAAGTTTCTGCCTCACCCTGGGCCAGAGGTAGACTGAAACCTAAAACTGTGAGTCAGAATAAACTTTTCCTCCTCAAGTTGTTTTCCTTGGATGTTTGTCACAGATCTGTCATCTTTTGTGGAGTTTCTTCATCCTAACCCACCAGAGCAGGGATGGGAGCTCACAACCTCTCCTCCACTTCACCTGTTCGTGTCAGTTACTTTTTATTGGAAGGCAACTATATGCATTTTTTTAAAAATTCATTTTATTTCAAAGAGAAAACAAGGGAAAAGAATATAAAATAGAATTCCTGAGCACGTCACACTCATTGGTTTCCATGTTGTCTGCGTCTGTGCTTCTCCTGCCCTGGCAGAGTGGGGCAGGTGCCATGAGGGTCAGTTGGCCCACAGACCTCAGATATTCACCACACTGGCTCTTCAGTCAGCAGCTTGCCTACCTGCCCACCAGGCCAGCATCAGTCTGAGACCACTTGAAACAGAATTATTGGCTGGGATTTATTGGGCCATGTAAACATGAGTCTTATAAACCCAAATGAAGTTCCTCTGGTGCTTTTTTTTTTTTTTGGTGTGTGTGTGTGTGTGTATTTTTGAGACAGGGTCTCGCTACACAGTTCAGGCTGGCCTTGAGGTCACTTGTAGCCCAGGCTGGTCTTGAACTTGCAACGATCCTCCTGCCTCAGCCTCCCGAGTGCTGGGATTACAGGCGTGAAGCCACCACGCCTGGCCATTTTGTGCTTTTTAATTTCTCGCATAACTTGATAATATTCTTGATTAATTCATGTGTATTTGTAAGTAGTGTATTTTTATTTTAGTGTATTTTATTTTATTTTTTGAGACACAGTCTCCCTCTGTAGTTCAAACTGGTGTCAGACTCACTCTGCAGCTCAGACTGGTCTGGCACTCGCCACCGGACGGTGCCTCAAGCCTCCCAAGTGCAGAGAGTCTGTGTGTGCACCGCCACACCCAGCGCAGTGTATTTCTTTTGGTTGCCAGGAGGTTTTAAATCCTTAGAGGAAACATGTCCCCTGCTGCTGAGCACTCAGGTCCGAGCCCTCAGGCCCGACACAGCCCTTTAGAGGCTCGCGTGGTGGTGGGATGATGACTCCTCATTTGCACAGGGGATGTACCCCTTTGTGTGTTCCCATCCTCAAGGGCAGGCGTTACACGCCCAACCCGGGTAGCCCTCCAGTTTTGTCTGTTGTCCTTCGGGCCCTTGTCTGTCCAGGAATCAACAGTCAGGGTCAGCCAGGGCCTGCAAGGTGAAAGCCAAACCAGCCGGGCGGGCTTCGCCCTTGGCTCCGCCTTCCCCCAGCCCTTGCCTGGGCAGCCCTAATCTCGCTAGAGTACAGCAGCAGCCAGGTTACCTCTTAGTTAGGAGGTTGGTAGACTTTGTTGTTACCATTAAAAATTCTAGAGATACCTGTAAATTAAAAAAAAAATATCTGTTTCAATCTACATTAGAGCCCCTATTTTAACATAAAGAGTAAAACTGCTCCTTTAGAATTATTTGGAAATTAAATTGTTTGCTGCAGGTTTTCCCCCCTCCCCTCCCCGCCCTTCAACCCTCGTCCCCTTATTTACAAAAGCTTCGTTTCCATTTTTTTCCTGTCTCTTTCCCTCCCCTCCCTTGTTCCCCTTCTCATTTGAACATTTTCTTCCCATTTCCCAATACCTATTTTACATTTTGGTTTTATTGACACTTTTGGTTTCTCACACCAGCGAAACCACGCATTACTTGAAAATGTGCGTCTGTCCGGTTTTTTCACTTAGGAATATGGGGTTAAGGGGTTTATTTCGCTTAGGAGTACGGGGTTAAGGGGTTTATTTCACTTAGGAGTATGGGGTTAAGGCACCCATTTTCCTAGAAATGCCTGTGTGGCAGAGTAGCACTCCATTGTTTAAAAAAGTCACTTCTCTATCCATTCATCCATTGTACATTCATTTGCTTTGTTACTTCCACCGTTAGCACCTCAGAGAGTCCAGGCCGATGGCTTTCAAGTTGTCCCACCTCAGTGCCCGGAGTTCTCTTGAGTGAGCTGGAGTCTGAGGCTGTATCTTGTTGAGGTGTCTTCTCATTTCCCTTCCTTTTTTCCCTTCTTTTTGTTTTGTTTTGTTTTGTTTTGTTTTGTTTTGTTTTGTTTTGTTCCTGAGTTGATTCTCCTCAGTTGCTGTGGCAGGTAGCTTTATGGCTAGTATTTGGAACCCTTAGGAAAGCACTACTTCTTAGAGATGTTTTCCAGGTGTAGCTGGATTTTTTTTTTTTAATTTTAAAGATAGTAAAACACAACAAAATAAGACAGAACCGGGCCAGTCAAGGCAATGCAGTGAGATTGGTACAGAACTTCAGAGCAGGTTGCCGGGATAATAGCTACCATAGTATATCTTGTTATCTTCACAATAGTTGTCCATTCAATCAGGTATAGCAAAATCAAACCAAAAACAGAACACTATAAAACCAATCAAAACAGAATATTGGATAGAGCCAAACAATTAGAACAGAACAAAGCAGTGAAAGCAGTATTGGTTTTCAAAGACAATATAGAAGGAAACCCCCCATATTTGCTGTATTGCATACAGTTATCCTCCCAAGAGACGCTCAAACCTCTGCCCCCAGCTCAGTGTAATCAACCAAACAATACAAACATTTGGTTGCCTGATGTACCTAAGTTGCTATTAACTCCCGCTAACCTTGAACCATCCAGTTGCTAGTGGGGGTGGGGGGCCACGGGAGGTTTGATTCTCAGCCCCGTAGGCTCATGGGCAACACTAACTTCCTCTCTCTGGCTTGCCCACGGCTTGCACCGCTTACCAGGAAGGCTGGCTGGTTGCTGTCTTGGTCCGTACCCCAGGTTCCAGCCTGGCTGATTCTCGGGAGATGCTGGCTTGTTCTCTCCCTGGTGTGCCTGCGGCTTGCTGGCGGCTTCGGGTTTTGAGTCTGTTGTAACATGTTACCTCTTCAGTTTGTTGAAAATGAGAAGGTGCTGCCTACTTGATTCTTTGGCCCTGGCCCAGAGTATTTTCTATGACTCTTCGCTAATCTTAGTCTTGCTACACCAGGGAGAACAACTGATTAGACATTTACGTCACCTTGTTTAAAGTAGTGCAATTGGCAAAAACAGCACGAAACAGCCTAGAAAGGGACAAACTGAAGGAATTATTGATTTGCCACCTTAACTGACTGTATGAACTAGATTTGTGGTCATATAACAAAATCTAAACTGAACCAGAAAATTGTATACAGTAAATGTGCCTTCGATGTGGCAATTTTACCCTTAGGGTAGAAAATTTAAAATGGGTTAGGGGAAAAATAGAGAAATAGAAGAGGAAGCGATTAGCAGCAAGGCTGGAGGACAAAAGATTAGGTGAAGTCTGGGAAACTGGTGAAGGGGCCAGGAGGGAGAGAGAAGGGAAAATAGAAGTATAAAACTAAGAACAATGCTTATATTCATATGCAGTAGCAAACAGAAACACTGAGATGACACCCAGGATTTGGAGGTAGGTTCGTTTACATCATTGCGCACTGATCGGGGTCATTCCCAGAACATCAGGCCCTGATCTCTGGTGATCCAGGGCTTATATGGGATAAGCAGGCAGAATGGCCTGTCAGTCAGGCATTTGTTCTTCATATGCATCACAGTGACCAGCCATGTTTCCAGTGACCAGCTGTTTCTAAGAAACAAGGTTTTAGAATTATAACCGGCTCTATAATTCTATAATGGACAATTAACAAACTGAAGTATACTGGCTGGGGAGGGGCATCTTCTGCTACATACATAAAAGCAAGAAAAAAAAGAAAACGAAAAAGAAAAGAAATGTGCACTTTAAGGTATGTCTCTGCTGTCACTGGTGAAGTGAACAGACAGTTCAGATTGGAGTTGATTAATCCCAGCGAGCCTGCGGCAGTTACGTGGGGCAGTGGGTGACCCCAGCGAGCCTGCGGTAGAGTTACGTGGGGCAGTGGGTGACCCCAGCGAGCCTGCGGTAGAGTTACGTGGGGCAGTGGGTGACCCCAGCGAGCCTGCGGTAGAGTTACGTGGGGCAGTGGGTGACCCCAGCGAGCCTGCGGTAGAGTTACGTGGGGCAGTGGGTGACCCCAGTGAGCCTGCGGTAGAGTTACGCGGGGCAGTGGGTGACCCCAGCGAGTCTGCACCTTTAGTTCCACTGCAGTTCAGACTGGTTTCTGTCTGTGAGCTGGGACCACATGAGCCTGCAGCACTCCATGTGCCTCCTGCCAGCTGGAACTCTGCCCCCTGTTCACTGGAAATTGGCTTCCTGACCTGCTGACTTGAACCAGCAGCCTCACCTGTCCCTGGGAACCTCTCAATGGAGCCAGCCCTAAACAGCTGCCCCCTCTGCAAGATGGCTATTGGCTAGTGCCCTCTCCTGGGGTACATCTGAACCCAAATAACTCACCAGCCACTGCAGTCTGCTATGCCCAGGGCTCCGTTCCACCGGTTGCGGCTCCATGTTGATCGCTGGGGTCTCTAGTGTCACTGTGAGTCAGTAGGCTTGAGCTGCTCCGGGAGAAAGTGCAGCCTTTCGCCTCCTTTTGTATTGAGGTCTCTTCACTCACCCTATGGGTTTCAGTTCTCACTTCAGATTTTTCCTTGGTCTCTTGGATGCTCTGCCCTTCCTCACATTGCTATTTTCCAGCATCCGGACACCAAATCTTGGGGAGGCTGTTTCTCTGCTCTTCACCACTCCACCACCTTCCAGAAGTCCTGTCCCCGCCCCCCCCATCCGTCTCTCGAAGACAGAGTCTCACTATGTAGCCCAGGTTGTCCTCAAATTCATGACAACCCTCCTGCCTCAGCCTGGAGTTCTGGGAATACAGGTGTGACCCACATGCCCCTAACCCCTCAAAGGCTTTTTTAAACAAAGTTTTTTTTGTAATGATTTCTAGGAAGTTAGAGACCAACATGGGTAGAGCAAGGTGAAGCTTAGTGCTAAGGGAGGACACTCCCAGATTCAACCGCAGGAAGGCTGCAGAAGGGAGCCGCAGTCCGCAGCTCCTCAGCACTGAGTGGGCAGCAAGATTTCCAGGAGTTTCATGTATACAGACTGGGCTGAGGTTCCCACCAAAGCCTTTGGGGAACCCCAGTGGGGTCATAAAGTCATGTAACGGGCACCTCCGGCTGTGGTAACCAACAGTAGCAATGCTGGCTACCGGCTGCTCTTGGCTTTATGTCTGGGAAAGATCCCAGGAAAACTTTCAGAGTAGCTCGCATACCCTGTTTGCTGCCCTTGAACTCACTAAATAACCCAGGCTGGCCTTAAGCTCCCAGGGATGCTCCTGGCTCAGGCTTCTGAGGGCTGGGCTCACAGGTGTGCACCACTGTACCTGGCTGGAATGCATTTCTTTAAAACATAGGTGAATTTAAGACTGAGAACTTTAAGATATCACATCCCTTGACTTAATTAAAATATATCCTTAATATTGTGTGGATCAATTAAGAGTTGCAGATTAGAGTTGGAGCTGGGCTTGGTGGTGCCTTCCTGTCATCCCAGCACTCAGGAGGCTGAGGCAGGAGTGTTGTGGGTTCAAGGCCAACCTGAACTACAAAGTGAGACCTTGTCTCAAAAAACAAAACAAAACAAAGCAAAACAAAGCATTGGGCAAGTTTTCAAATCACCATTTTTCCGTAAGGCAAAGCTACATTTGGTGCCCACTACTTAAGTAGGCAGGGACCCTACCATTGACAAAGAAGAAGACTTGGGCTTGTAGAAATCTATTGAATAAGTGTTGAAAAATGGAAGAAATTGGGAAACAAGTGTGGATGGAATTGTCACAGAGGTTTCTGAGTGGTGCTTCTTTTGTTTAAATTTTGTTGTAAGCCTGGGGAATAAATGCCTTTGCCTTTTTCCTGCTTCTACCTGACGGGATTTCCAGGCAGAGCCTGGGTGGCCCTGGGGAGCCGGGAGTGGCTGGGCTCTGCGGGAGGCTCCCTGAGTCACCATCTCCTCTCTGAGTCAGCTGAGGTGAACTCTGCCACAGGTCCTGGCTAGAAGGCATTCTCAGGGCCAGTGGTTTGGGAGGTGCCTCTGGAGGTCAACCCTCCGGGACCAGAGCTTCTCAGGACCATCAGAGATGCCTTGGGAAATCCTGTCCTATCCAGTCACTGCAGCGGAGACTTGGGTAACCAGGAGAACGACTACTATTTGAGGTAACAGAGCCTCACCCACGAAATTGCCCCCATGGCATTCCTCTGAAGTCACTCACCGCTTTGGCACTGTGCAGCTGCTATGCAGTGCATACCAGGATTCCAGCTCAGTTGGTGCTAAGGCTGGAGCAGACCAAGGCATGATCGCTGCCCTCAGGGGCTTGGAATCAGGAAGCGAATGACCAGCAGCGCTGCCCAGAAGAGGAAGCACCAGGCCTTCTCTTGTCCCGGGAGCAAAGTGCTATAGCGGCCCAGGACAGCGGTTCATGGGGGAGGCGAGGTCAGGAGGAGAGTACACGGGTGGGCTGGGGAGGAGAGCTCTCTAGGAAGGGGGAGGCCTGGCGAGTACTCTCCGGAATCCAGCTGTGTGACCGCAGTCCTCTGTGTCTGGTTTAACCCCTTTCCTGTTCCGGGAGCCATCACTTCCTCCACACCCACCCCCGCCCAGGCCATCGTGTGGCACAGGGCCACGGGCCTCCTCTGACCAAGCTCTCTGCTGTTGGTGCTCTCTGCTGTTGGTAAACAGCAGCTAAGGGCGTCACTTGACATCACTAATCGACTCACCACTCCAGACCACGCCAACGCAGCTCCTTCCTGTAGCTGCTGTCCAGCCTGCTCTGCCTCGCTCGGTCTTCTCCGTCCATTTGCACCTCAGGAACTTGAGACTTGCTGCTTCAGCTCAGAATGGTCTTGGAGGGAGGACAGCCCTGGGGTCACGGCCGTCATAACTCTGTTTGGCAGTGGGCATCTGCGAGCCACTCACAGCTGCCTGTGGGCTGAGGCCTCGCTGCTTTTGCTGAGACCTGTGGAACCGGGCGAGTCTCTCTCTGTCTCTGTCTCTGTCTCTGTCTCTGTCTGTCTCTCTCTCTCACACACACACACACACACACACGCACACGGCTCTGCCCTGGGTTTTGGATCAGGTGGGCGGCAGGGATTGTACTTCACCCTGCTTCTCGCTTTTGCTTTTTGCAGCGTGGTTTAGGGTCCTATGTAACCTGGAGCTCAGTCAGCTGAGACTCTCAGACAGCTGCCTGTGAGTGTCCACCCTGTGAGTGGCCCCCAGGGGCTCACTGAGCGCCATGCTGGGCTCACCCCCAGTCCTTCTTGGCAGCCTCCCGGTTCAGAGGCAGGCGTTTGTCTCCCTGGGAGATTCACAGGACGGACCTCCTCCACGTTTGCAAAACGCCCTTCTCATTTGCTCAAATCTCCTCTCCGTTGCTTTCTGACTTAAGGCAGCAGCCTGGTCACTGCCACCCCTAGGTTCGACTTCTTTCCCGATAATATGTGTTTCCAAATATTGTATGTTTGTCTTATGCATCCCGGGTAGCATGAAAAGCTTGGTCAATGTTTGCAAAGCAGTGGGTGATTTTATCCTCATCCTGCAATCCCTCCTCGACTTTCATGACCTTGGCAATTTCGATTCAACAGGCTGGTTATTTGTGGTTCCCCTGTGAGCGCTCTGCAACCAACCCGGAACATCCCAGGGTGGAGCCGGCTCTATCCCATCTTCCCGATAGCAGTCCCTTTGACAGAGGGTGTATCAGTAACAAACCGATACAGTCTCTGCACTGGACCTTAGCCAAGGGAGCTACAGGGGACAGGCAGCAGGTTCTAGTAGTGTCCTGTCTTTGGGTGCTGCCGATGTCATCTCATGACATCATGCATCTTTGGCGGGACAGCAGGTGGCAGGCGGTGCCCTTTCCATCGGATCCTCTCAGGTGTTCTTTGCTTTATGATTTACCCCTTACTGAGAATCTTCACTTTGGGTTTTTGACGAAGGTGAGGTTAAGACTGATATAACTAAATTTTTGTGGCTTCAGCCACTGGTCTCTGTATTTTCCATGCTCAAATCTCTCTCTTGCTCATCTTTCTCAGACAGCCTTTCAAAATGCAGTTCAGGCTGGCCTTGAACTCACTTTATAGCCCAGGCTGACCTCGAATTTACAGCGATCCTCCTGCCTCAGCTTCCTGAGTGCTGGAATTACAGGCTTGTGCCATTATGCCTGTCCCTAATCTTTTTTTTTTTGTTTTCTCGGTACCAGGGATTGAACTCACAACCTTATGCTTACCAGGCAGGTGCTTGTGCCACTGAGCTAAGTCCCCACCCCCTAATCTTATTTCTTGTAAGAAAACAAATCCTACCTCTTTTCACCTTAATCACCCCTTTAAGGTGGCAGTGTCCAACAGGGACTGCAGCTTCCACACACAAATCAGGCTCCGTTTTGCCCAGAATGCGTGGTGTCTCCTCGGCTTTGCCGTGGAGACCTACTCTTTTCTCCTTGTTAATAAATGAGTCGCTTGGAAGGGTGCCTGAGGCAGTGTCAGCATCCTGGTCCTCCTCTTCTGATCCACTCGTTTAGTTTGCGTTATAAGCTGTGCTCACGGTTTCTGTCTCACTTAATGGGTTGAAATCCATTTACCACCACTGTTCAACCTAATGTGGGATTTGCCCAAATTTGCCCCCCGCATCCTCTTAACAACTCTCTGTCATTTGTGTCCTTCCTTTCAGGTACGAGATGCCCCAGGCTCACCTTCCCAAGGCTGTCGTCTCCTCAGGGAGCCCTGGTGCTTTCAGGGAGCACGGGGCTCAGAAGCCCAGGTTTGGGTGCCGGCCTGTGTGCTGCTTCTGGGGTGTTGCTCCCTCTTGTCCCATCCGCGGACAAGTATGTGCACAGCGCACAGCTCTGCACTGCTTTGCCTGTGTGTCTGTCTACCCCCCATCACCACCGTCTCTGTCTGCATCCATGAATTTGTCATGTCGTCTCTGTGGCATCCACGCCTCACCCACCCACGTGTCCTCTCCTACACGTCTATTTCTAGTTGAGTGTCTGTTAGTTTTCTTGTTTTCTATACTTTTAAAGGCCCTTATCAGATAGGAAGAACTTGGTGGCCTATTTTTTTATTTTTGGTGCTGGGGATCGAACTCATGACCTCACGTTTGCCAAGCAGGCACTGATGCTGCTGAGCTAAACTCCCGGCTCTTGGTGGCCTATTTTAGATGTATTCATGTCTCTGTAACTAATATCACAATCTTTGTCACCCTCACAGGGACATCTTCCTCTCCTCACTTGGGCTCTGTCTGCTCACACAGGGTTACAGACTCTGAACGCTTCCCTGAGAGCGATCTTGGAGAACATCAGTTATTCTTGTACCTAGGCACAGGCCACTGGTGTAGGGACCGGTGCAGCTCCCGTGGACTCTCCAGTGGCTGCAGGGTGGCAGCCAATCGCCATCCTATCTGTGTAAGCAGGACCGAGAGAGGAGCACGGAGGGTGTCCTGACTGGCCCCCCTGCTAATCTCTATCGGTCTGAGGAGGATCCCGGTGTTCCACACTAGACGCAGACATTTGTCTAGGGCCGCAAGGTTAGAGTGTGAAACCCATCTCTCGTGCCTAAATTTAAAAGAGATTGCTGCCTCTAACAGAATCAGTGGGATGGGTCGGTACTGGGAACCGGAGGTTTCTTAATGCCACGGTTCCAATCTGAGGCGGGGTGAGAAGGCTGGCAGTACATTTCTTCTGTAGAGAGGGAGCCACTCCACAGAAAGACCGCTCTGAGGGCCCAGGAGGTGCAAACCAGGGAAGCCACGGGGAGCCCACGCAAGCACTCGCCCATTTTCTCACTGCAGCCTGGGAAACAGAATCGGGTCTGAATTAAAGAGAAGCCTACCTTCTCCCTCTCTGCTTTCCTTTCCTTTCCATCCTTTCTTCCTTCTTCCTTTCCACAGGAGATCGAACACAGGTTCTTCACACTGAGCTACATTTCCAGTCTTTTTAATTTTTTATTTTGAGACAAGGTCTTGCTAAATTATTAAGTTGCCCTGCCTGGGCTACAACCTGTGATCTGCCTGCCTCAGCCTCCCAGAGTGCAGGAAGGACACGTGTCCGCCCTGATGCCTGTCCTCAGTTGTTTCTTCGGCCTTGTTTTCTCTCCAGCCTCATTTTTCTTCTACTTACATTGTAAGCCCTGGAGCACATGGTTGGCTCAGGTTGCCGGGATTCAGCAACCTCTGGCCTGCTATTTTCAGCACTGTGTGGATGTAATTTTGGATTGAAGTCACCTGTCTTGGCAGCGCGAGTCACTGAGCTAACAAAAGCACAACAGTCTCTAAAGCAGCGTCCAAATTAGAATCGCTTTAAGAGCAGATTCTCCAAGTGGGTTTATGAATTCTTATCAGATCTGCCTTGTGCAGGAAGCAGCTATTTCCACCACTCTCCTAGAATCCTCTCTCACACAGCTGGTTACCTCCTTAGATGAGAATGCAGCGTCACAGACATAAGACAGAGCCCAAGGCCAGAAGTCCAGTTCCTGCTAAGAAGACAAGTCCTCCAGCCAGCCGGGGTAGCCCAGGCTGTAACCTAGCTCTCTGAAGCAGGAGGATCACAGGGTCTAGCCCTGCCTGAGCAACTTAGCAACTTAGCAAGACACTGCCTTAAACAAAAGGCTAGTGTGTAGCTCAGCATAAAGGCCACGTGTTCAATCTTTAGTTCAGGAGAGAAAGAAAATCCTTTGCTGTGAACGGCACCCCCTGCTTTCCCCTTTAGTGGGAAACTGCCACAGGCACCATCTCCAGGGCGCCTTGCATGTGTGTGGGGGCTGGTTCTTAGTACTGGGATGCGAATGGCAGTTACCTGGTCACTTTCAGCACTCGGTGCTAAGAAGAGGTGCTGACCTTAGACCTGGACGGAGGAGCCTGGACCCTTCTCTCACCTCTCAGGACTGGGGTGAGAAATAAACCTGCTGGGACAGCCACTGACTTCCTGAGGATCAAGTGTCAAATTCCCTTTTCTAGAAAGGGGATCAAATCACTGTGAGAGAATGAAGCGATGTATTGGAAACGTTAATTAAACTAAACCGTCACTGCACTATGAAATGTTAGTAGTGTCTTCCCCAAACACTGCCACCACGTAACCAGGGAAGAAGGAATTACTTCTCCACTTTACGGGTGATGGAACTACTTGGAGTGGTTGTGCGGCTCCAGGTCACCGTGAATCAGTGAAAGGGAGGTTTTGAAGATTTGCTGTGCAGGCCTGGGCCACGGAAGCAGGCGGGCAGGGAGATGTGCTTTGCTTTAAACATGAGCAGCTGAGCCATGATTCCAGGCTGTCCCTGGAGCTCGGGCCAAAGGCTGCTCTCTGCAGAGGTTGTATATTTAATTGTCGCCAGGTGGATAAGAAACGTCGTTACACCTTACATATGTTTCAGTTATAGGAGAAGATCGATGTGTGTTTATTTGGAGGCGATTGTTGGAATACCTTCCTCGTGTGTAATGGAATGTTCTGCTCTGCGTGGTGCCAAAGCCAGTTCATTTAGCTACATATACTGTTGGCGAAATTTCCCACATGCTCCCACCAGATATTTGTCTGCTCCAGATGGCCTGTGTGAAGCCAGTTGTTCTTGCAAATAAATTTACAGTCATGACAAACGTGCCATGTCTCTAGACGAGAAGAGAGTTCTTACTGGGGAGAGGAATTGGTCTCCCACTCTTCCAAAGGGGAGAGAGAAGCTTTTCTTGGACAGTGGGGACTTGCCTAGATCTGAGGCTGAAGTTTGCAGGCATCTGAGTTTAATGAAATGAACAGGTTAGATATGTTGCCTTATTCTCCCTCGCAGCCCTAAATCTGTGGGACCTCAAGTTTCTTCCATCAGAAAGGTCAAACAGATGAATTCTCCTGAAGAAAGCCCATGTCCTTTGAACCTCTCGCTTCAGGGATATTACTCTCCAGTAACGCCTCACTTTGTGAAATGATCCAAACATTTACTGCTTAAAATGTGAAAAGAATGTTTGCAACATACGCAAGTTCAGAAGCGCGCCAATCAGCTAGCGAGGGAGTGCAGGACGGCTGCAGAGCTGGGGAGCTCCGTCTCTCCGGCTCCCTCCTCTGCCGAGATCCACAGTCCTGCCTTCTGTTCTTTTGTTTTTATGAGCCGATTACAGGGGTTTGTGAGGAGGTTTGACAACAGCAGTGGGAGAATCTGCGATCCAACCTCAGCTTGGCATAAACAAAACTCCTTAGCCTTGTATTCCGAGCTTTCCGCACTGCATTTGGCAAATCTGTGAAATTCATAGTTGCCCTGTGAGCTAACCAGGGGTTATATTCATCCTTTTTTCAAGCCAAGACTGGACTCATCACTAATAGATGGCAGGGCTGAGGCTAGAACCAGAAACTTAACTCTAAGCCCCAGGATCTTTGCACTTAATGACATGGTCAGTGAGTGTGTGGAGTGGACCTGTCCTCCCTGAGTCTCTCAGAGCGATGGTGGCAGCCTGCACTGGTCAGGAGTGGTCAGGAGACTGATAGCAGTAGGTGTATGCGATCTTCCTCTTCTTGCTTTGCCAGCCCTTGGCGTGGCATTTTCCACCTCCTAATCCATGTCACGAGTCTGGGTTCCAGCTTCAAGAAGCATGGCTTGGAACCTAGCCTTCCACTGGGCAAACAGATTAACCTGTGGAGGGCCCTCTTACTCCTCTGCACAACAGACCTGATTATGTCATCTCTCAGGTGCAGTGAAGAAGTGAGACAATGACTGTCTTGGTTACTTTTCTCTTGTTGCTGAGACAAAATACAGGACACCCAAAATGAAGCAAGGGAAGGTTTATTTAGCTTACAGTTTTTGGAGGTTTCAGTCCATACTCAGCCGGCTCCAAGGCAGGGTGGCATGGCTGAGGGGCAGCTGTTCATGGTGGCTGCAAGTGGCAAGAATGAAAGGGCAAAAGAGGAAGGCACAACTCCTTCCCTGCCTTATATTATATGCTGGCTCCACCCCTGGGTGGGTGCAGCACTCTCACCTCCAATCCCAGCCCTGGACAACGAACCAATCAGAAATGCTAGACTCAGCTGCCTCCATGACTGCTTGAGGCTTTGGGGGGGACATTTAAACAAGCCATAACAATGACCTTGTAGTGATTGGATGAATGCTTGACTCAGAGAAAGTACTGAATGAGAGGGTGGTTAGGGAGATATCGGTTAACCAACACCCTATCTAACATGACAGCCTGGGTCAGGGATGATCCACGCTGCTGCTTTAATGTGTTCACAAAGCTCATGCATTGGACAACTGATCCCCAACAGGGTTGGGAAGTGGTTAGGTCCTGAGGTCTGTACCCTTGAAGATGGATTAATGTCACTGTCACAGACGTGGCTTAGTAATCTCAAAGGTGGATCTGCTAGAACAGTGAGTCAGTGCTCTTCCTCCTCCTCTCTTTTCTCCCTTCTTCTGTCTACCATGGGACGTGCAGCATGAAGAGCCTTACACATTCAGGCACCTTGATGTTGGGTTTTTCAGTCTCCAGAATTATAAGTCAAATCAATTTCTACTGCTTATATATTCTCAGCCCCTGGGATTCTGAGGTCACAACATCAAGTGGACTAAGAATCCCTGTATGGCCAAGGGGGTTCAGGGAGAATGCTGGCTGGGACAGAAGAACAGAGCTGGAGGTTTATAATGGGCCCTTGCTAGGTAGAGAACAGGATGCACTGGAAGTGATTGCCTGGTGGCTCCCGGGCTCTCCGAGGAAGGCTTTCCTCCTGACCTGGATAGGAGGGTCTGGGTACCTAACCATTATTCATAAGCACATAGATTATATCTTGATAGTGACTGCACCTAGTTTATAGAAACTTTCTCAATTCAGCAAATTGACTTATACTTGTGACAATCATTTCTTTATTCATTTAACAAATTTTTATAGAGTTTCTCTGTAGATATTTATTAAGAGTCAATCATTGTGTAGGTACTAGGTATGCAGTGGCATCTAGTAGATACAGGCCTTCCTTCATGGAGATCCATAGGTGTAGAGAGGAGAGAAAAATATTAAGCAAATCACTACATAGAATTGTGTAATTATAAACTGTGTCTAGTGGTCAAAAGGGAAATTGCAGGCTATGATCAGAATAACCACATGGTGTTATTTACTGAAAAGGAGGGACAAGATGGAAGAACTTTTCTTCACAGCTCACAAAACTTTGATTCTGTTACCAGCACCATAGTGTGCTATCCAAGAGGCCTGTCTTTCCACTTCCATAAACTCATTAAAACACAATTCAGCAGTAGAATCTGTAAGAGGTGGAATATTTTGGGGTTGTCTTTATGTATTGTAGGTTGTAAGTTGAAACTGGAGGCCAGCTTTAAGGAGACCTCAGGGCAGTTGGTGACCACCAGGTCTGGGTTAGACAGAGGGACAGAAACTAGTGACCTGAAGTTATCAACATGGAAAGTAATTTAAAAATAATAGCAAATTCTGTTTGGTTGGGCATGGTGGTGCATGACCACAATCCCAGCACTCAGAGCCTGAGGGAGAAAGTCCCCGCCTCAGACTTCTGGGAAGCTGGCAGAGGGGTGAGCAGCAGAGAAAGAGCCTCTCTGAGATTTGGAATCCAGAGGCTGGAATACAGCAGCATGAGGAAGAGCAGGAGGGAAGTGGGTCTCTGGGACCCAGGGAGGATTTGAAGTGAGCATTGAAGCCCACAGGGAGAGCGAAGAGAGAGATTTCATCCCCAAATACAGAGACGGCAAGCAGTCCTTTCTCCCTGAGCCTGGACCCACTGCATGGGAGGGACGGCCTGAACCGCAGACGGCATGGTAACTGCTGGTGACCTCAGAGGTCTCCATGGAGAAAGGCAGCCATGAGAAACAGCAGTGGGTGCAGCAGCTGGTGAGTCACTTGGGTTCAGACATCTCCCCAGGAGAGGGAGACCGGCTCGTAGCCATCTTGGAAGGGGAGGCCCTGAACTCAGAACTCAGAGCAGCTGTAGGCTGGCTCCAGCTAGGGGCTCCCAGTGTCAGGGTGAGGCTGCCAGGCTCACGCCAGCAGAAGGCACACGCACAGCTACAAGCTGAGCTCACTGGGCTCCAGCCTCACGGCCAGACACCTAGCTGAGCTTCAGCGGAACTGAAGGTGCAGGCTTGCTGGGGTTACCCACTGTCCTGCCGTAATCTATGGCTGGTTTGCTGCCTTTAATCAACTCAGATTTGGGCTTTGTCTGCCCATATTGTCCACTAGGACAGCAGAGACGTGCTTTGACATTTTTTCCCCTTCTTTTCCTTTGTTGGAGAGCATTGAAGCTGAACACATGTGCGGGGGCTGCGCTGTGGCCTGGGGCATGATTGAACTGAGGAGGAGGGGAAGCCTCAGGGGGCAAGATAGGGCACAGCTGAGACCACCTGGAGACTTTCTGGATGGTTTTCCTTAATTAGCATCATCTGTTTCTCTGAGGGGTCCTTGAACCCCTCCTGTGATCCTGCTCAGGTTTCTCCATTGTCCACCCAACCCCTTGCTTGTTCTGATTCAATACGGGCTGCCCAGCGTCAGTCAGCTGGCTGGCTAGCAGAGTTAGGAGCTCAGCTGAGGACTTCACTCCTCCTGCAGCCCTAAGGACCATGCCGTGTGTCTCATTCCTTTGAGCCTTTGCCACGAACCCATTTGGGGATTTGGGTGTCTAGATACAGACCCCAACATTCCTTGTTTTTGTTTTGATCTTGTTTTTATATGAATGTGAACATGGTTTCTAGTTTTTTGTTCTGTTCTTGCTTTTATTTTTTCCTTCTCTCTTTTCCTCTTGTCTTCTTCAGCAGCTTCCCAAAGTTTAAATAATCTTTCCATGTCCTTCAGCCTGGCTTTTGATCTCTTCCTCTTCTATTTCTCTATTTTTCTCTCTAACCCCTTTACAATTTTCTCCCTTGAGTGTAAAATTGCTATATTGAGGACATGTTTAATGTATGCAATTTTATGGCTCATTTTAGATTTTGTTATATAACCACAAACATACAGATAAATGTGCAAATTCATAATTACCAGTTTGTCATTTTCTAGGCTGTGCTTATGTTACACTGATGATTGTACTGCTTTAGCCAAGGTGACACAATTGTTCAAATCAGCTGTTCTTTCTATGCCAAGCTTGAGATTGCCCAAAGGTCATAAACAATACAGTAAGTTAGTGCCCAAGAACCAGGAGCAGGCAACACCAGATGTAGGCAATGCCTGTTCATCCCTAATAAACTGAAGAGGTGGGATCTTGAAAACCCCAAAGCCAGCTACCCCTGGAAGACTCTCTGAGAAGGAGTCATTTCCTAAGGGTTCTAAATAATCACGGTCCATCTACTCACCATAAGCAATTTACAAACATCAAGTCAGGAATTAAACTAAATGAGAAGAGACTTGAACAAGATGCAATGCAGCATGCCAAACCAAAACCCAGGGGCCACTGAGGTGGAACAGCTGGAAAGCCACCGCCCACCCACCTGAACTCTGTAAACCCGCAACGGAAGTAACAAAGCAAACCGAGAAGTTTCTTGAAAAAATAAAATTGAAATGATTTGTCAGTTAACCACAGAGATGGTGACCATAATGAATGAAGTGCTTAATGACTAGAGCAGATACAGATAAAAAAATTAGAGAAACTTAGAAAAATTACAGAAACCATGAACGTCCAACATAGGAAAGAAATGGAATCCATGAAACAAACTGATATCCTGGAGACTAAATATTCCATTGAAAGTGTATGCAGCACTTGGGAGGCTGAGGCAGGAGGCTCATTGCAAGTTTGAGACCAGCCTGGGCTACAAAGTGAGTTCAAGGTCAGCATGAACTGTATAGTGAGACTCTGTCTCAAAAATAAAACAAAACAAAAAACCCCAAACCCAAACCAAAAGAAGGTAGATGCAGCAGAATGAGCCAGTGTAAGGACAGAATAATCAAGAAAAGAAAAATTTCTTAAAACTAGCAAAGGTTCATGAAATATCAATCCACCAGTTGCTAGATGATTCAAAGAAATAACATAAGATTGATCAGAGTCCGTGGAAAAGCAGATCATGCAAATGACTTTCAAAGAAGCCTGGTCACAGATGTCATGGCAGAAAAATTGTCAAGTAGGGAAAAAGAATTAGACCAACAGATAAGTGAGGCACATGGAACTCCAACTCAGAAAAGTCCACACCAAGGCGTGGAATAGTCAAGATTCCAGAAATTCAACATTAATACAGGATATTAAAAACTGTTAGAGAAAAGAAAATGAAATTGGAAGTTAATGGCAAAGGAAACCACAAGAACTTCATAAACATATGGAGATTAAATAGCACCCTCCTGAACAATCAGTGGGTCACAGGTGAAATTATAGGAGAAATTAAATAGTCCCTATGATGAAATGGTAATGCTTTTTGTTGTTATTTACTTTTTATTTTTTATTTATTTATTTTAATTTTTTATTATTTTGAAGGAAGTAAAATAGGGAACAAGATGGAACAAAGCCAACTGAGACAGTGCAGTGAAATTGGTGCAGAAACCCTCAACAGGTTACTGGCATAACAGTAATAGGCACCATAGTATATCCTGTTATCTTCACAACAGTTGTTCTTTCAATCAGGTATAGCCAAGTCAAAGGAAATACAGCGCATTCTAGAACTTATCAAAACAGAACATTGAATAGAGCAATACCATTAATCAGAACAGAGCAAAACAGTGATAACAATGTTTGCCTTCAAAGAGATGGTAGAAGGAAACCCCCCTATTTACTGCATTGCATATGGTCAACCTCTCAAGCGATGTCTAGATCTCTGGCTCCCACTTGCTACTCAGCCCATGCACCAGTAGGCTCCTGGGAGCTTCTGAGTAATTCTTTTCCTGCCTCATGCCAGGGGCGCTTACCGAGAGAGCGGCCAAATTGCTTTTCTTTGTTGCACCTTGAGTCCCTCCAAGGTCGGATCTTGAGCTGCTGGTTCTCCTCCCAGCTAGGTACTGAGCAAGCTGAAGCATGATATAAATAAACAGATAATGGACTTAAAAAGCAAAAGGAGGAAAAGCAAGCACTCTACAGGATATAACTGCATGTATGTTTAAGTGTGTAGGATTGATGACCATGTTGCTAAGTTTTTGTTGGATCATAGAACAGAACTGTCTGCAGCCTCACTGCTTGAATGTCCACTTTCTATGCTTTAATTAGGTAACTTGAACAACTATATCTAAGAAGGCAATATGTAATTTATCAACTAGTGATTTCTTACTGTTTATTTTTTTCTTCGAAATTCTGTATTTTTTCCCTTTTTTTCTGTTTTGCTTTTTTTTTCTCTTTGAATAAAATTTAAAAAAATGGTAATGCCAATACAACATATTGGAACTCTGGGGCACAATAGACACCCTCCCTTGGGTGAAATGTATAGTGGAGAATTCCTGTGTCAGAAAAACTGAGCAAGCTGAATTAAGCAAACTAACACTGAACCTCAAGCTTCTAGAAAAAGAAGAGCAAGTCAAGCCCAAAGCTCATGGGAAGGAGGAAATTATAAAGATCAGAGCGGAAATTAACACATTGGCGACTGAGAAAACAATAGAGTCATTGAAACAGCACAAATGCCGAGCAAGCGATACATGGATAAAGACGTGGCTTTAAAATTTATTTTATTTTTCACAATGGAGAACTACTCTGCTCTAAGAAGGATAAGCTAGAGCCATTTCTAGTTACATGGGTGCCCTTGAGACCAGTGTTTCTCTGGACGAGATCTCGGAATATCACATTTTCTCTTGCATGAGAACCTGAAAGTGTAATTTAGGACCAGAATGTGTAATAGATACTGGGAAATGGTGAGAAAATGTTCAAGTGAGACGGTGAAGAAAGGAGGAGGGGAGAAGCAACAAGGCGGAAGGAAGAGCGGCAGGGGAATGGGGAAGCAAGTCTGTGTAGATAAAGGGGGAGAGGCCTGGAGCCCGGCGGGAAAGAGAAACCGCAGGACGCCGCATCACGTCCAGGACAAAGTGCTTGTGGGCAGCGGTGTCACCGCGTTATCTGAAACGCAGCAACATAATAACAAGACGGATATATTCAGCCAGGCAGCGGCCACAGCCTGCTTGGCACATTTCTAACGCAATAAAAAAGTCCTTGTCGCAAAGAGGAAACCAGGAAAGCGCTGGCACGTGGCAGAGGGCGGAGGTTGTGGTACCAGAACCGTGAGAAAAAATACCCGCCGCCGCGTAACGGAGGGGGGGGGGCTTGGGGCCAGGGGACCCCCTTTCCCCGCGTTCTGAGGCCGATCCACTAACCGGAAAGGCCCCCACCCCGCATCCGCTGGTTTCCGTGTTCGCCCCTAAGTGACCCCTCGTGGCAGGCGGCGCAGCCACGGAGCGCACGGAGAGCCGCGTGGTGGGGACCCGCGTGGGACCCCGCGAGGCGCCGCAGGGACTTCAGCTTGGGGACCGCGCGGACCCGACAGGCCCCAGCGAGCGCTGTCTTTGGCTCCACCTCGCGGCCGGCAGTGGACGCGACCCGCAGCTCCCCGGAGACACTGGTTTCCACCGTCAGGGTGCGGGGTGCGGATAAGGGGTGCGGAGTGCGGGTGCAGGAGCGGGGTGCGGGGTGCGGGTGCAGGAGCGGGGTGCGGGGTGCGGGGTGCACACTGGAGAGCCCGGGCACTCTGGAGGCTGAGGCAGGACGATCGCAAGCTCAGCTCCACGCCGGCCGTGCAGCTCAGCTAGAGCCTTTCTCGAGTCAAGTCGGAAGAGAAGTTCAGTCCCCGGGGCCGCGCAGGGGCGCACGCACACTCTTATGGGGACTTTGGGGTTCGGGGACTTAGAAATAAAGCCCGTGAGTTTCCTGCTAGCTGAGGACTTGGCCGCCTCGCAGCACAGCAGGAAGGAGCCACAGCAGCAGAGACCCGGGGTTCCAGGCCGAGGTTGGGAAGGGGCTCGGGGTGGGGGGAAGGGGAGGCCCGGGGGAGTGGGGGCCGGGGATCGGGGGGTCACGGGGACGAGGGCGAAGCGCCCTGCGCACGGGTCCCCGCCTCGTCATCCCGAACCCCGCCACCCCGACCGCACCCCAGACTCTGCCTCGGCGCCCGCGGATGCGGTCAAAGGTCCCCAGAACTCGGGGTCCACCCTGTGTCTAGGGTTTCGGGGTGCGGGCGCTCATCCTGGGGTCCAAGAAGCTATTTTCATCAAGAAAAAAGCTGGACTGGAATTCATCTATTGCTCGCTCACTTAGCCTGTCTGTGAAAATTTCCAATAGAGACAAATTCTGTGAAATCCTAGAGGAGTCTCATGTTAGCAGGTCCAGCGTTTGCAGGAGTTCCTTTGGCTGACTCCCTAGTTTAAATGAACACACACCTGGGTATCACGTACGTCCCAGGACTATGCTTCTCCCCGCTTAGGGGAAAGTGACTGCATCACCAGACACTAGGTACAACAGTCTTGGCGCTAAGTGCTGGTTCTGGCTACAGCCCTGTACAGAGTCTCTCCAGGGTTGCGGAGAATAGAAACCACCGAGGAGGAGAATCTCAGCCCCAAACCGAGGCGTCGCCAGAACTGGTTCCGGAGAGGGAAATGCTTACCAAGGGTTTCTTTGCAAAGATGTAACATTTCTTTAAAGCAGAGTTTGGTTCATGCATGCGGAGACTAATTCATGATGAAGAATATTTGAATACATTGGCTTTCTTCATGAATTGCGTTTTTATTTTTTGGTACCAAGGATGGAACTCATGACCTTGCGCTTGCCAGGCAGACGCTTATGCCACTGGGCTGAACCCCAGCCCCTACGTTCTCAGTTTATTGTGATTGTCATTTCTAATTTAAAGCAAGTTGAATAAATTATCTTTTAAAATTATATTTTAAAGAGAAGAAATAAAATTTCAAAATGAGGTAATAGGGGAGTAACAATGGTTAACACATTGTGAGTTGTTATCTTTAAACTGTTACTCAGAGTACCAGACGTAGGCGTTTAACTGTCCCAGCAATAGTAGCACAAACCTTTCTCTTCAATGAACCGAGAGAAATCAGTAGTATGACTATTTTAACTGACATATTTATTTAAGTTACTTGTTTTTTGCTTTTCCTCCTTTCCTCCATCTCAGTGTCTCTTTCCTTAAGAACAGTTTCTTCCCATTTCACAATATCTATTGCACATTTTGTATATTATTTACGATTTCAGCTTCTCACATTAGGGAAACAATATAATGTTTGCATGTGAGACTAATTTCTTTCACTTAGGAGTATGGTCTCGGCATCCATTTACCTATAAAAGGCTCAAGTTGATCCTTCTTTATGGATGAATAGTACTCCACATCTTTTAAAATTCACTTCTTGATTGATAGGCATTCAGCTATTACAAATTGTACCGCTATCTACACAGATACACGTGTATCACTGTGGTACGATGTTTCTAATTCTTCTGGGAAGATGTCCAGAAAGGGAATAGCTGGGTCCAATGGGACCTCTAATCCTAGTTTTGAGGAATCTCCACACTGATTTCCACAGTGGTTGCACCAGTCTATACTCCCACCGACAGTGGGGAAGTGTTCCTTTTCCCCACGGCCTCTCCAGCATTTGTTGTTGCTTGATTCCTTGACACTAGCCATTCTTTTTGGGGCGAGGTGGAATCTCAGTGTTATTTTAATTTGTATCTCACGAATGACCAGTGATGTTGAACTTGCTTATTAAATCTGAGCAGTGTTTTAGTAGAGTTTTTTGGGTGTTCTGTGTAGAGTGTCGTATCATCTACAAAAAACGATAATTTAATTGCTTCCTTTCCTATCTTTATACCTTTTATTTCTTTCTCTGGTCTAATTGCTCTGGCTAAGGTTCCAGGACCATGTTGAGTAAGAGTGGAAACAGTAGACATCCTTGTCTTGTTCCTGATTTTAGAGAGAAAGCTTTCAGTTTTCGTCCATTTAGTATGATGTTGGCTGTTGGGTTGTCATAGATGGCTTTTATCAGATTGAGATAAAGATAATCTATTCCAGTTTTCTGTAGGTTTTTTTAAAAATCATGAATGGATTTTAAAATCATGAATGTCCTAGGTTTTGTTAATATGGTGTATTATATTTATTGATTTGCATATATTGGACCTTCCCTGCATCCCTGGAATGAATCCCACTTGGTCATGTTGTATAATCTTGATAATTTGCTGCATTGTTTGCTAGTATTTTATTGAGCATTTCTGTGTGTATGTTCCTTGGGGAGACTGACCTGTGGTTCTCTTCTTAGTCGGGTCCTTCTCTGGTTTTGGTATCATGGCGATGCTTGCTCCAGGAAAGAATCTGGGAGTATTGTTTCCCTTTCAATTTCATTAAAGAGTTTCAGAAGTAATAGCATTAGGTCTTCTCTAAATTTCTTGAATAATTCAGTAGTTCATCCATCAGGCCTAAGCTTTTCTTTGTTGGTAGATTTTTAATTATATCTTCAATTTCATTGACTAATAATAGTTTATTTAGAATTTATATATCTTCCTGATTCAGCTCTATTAATAGAATTTCTGTATCTTCTGTATCTAGCTCTGGTAATTCATATGTCTAGGAATCTGTCCATTTCATCTGCATATTCCATCTTATTAGAATGTAAGTTCTCAAAGTAGGTATAGATGATCTTCTGGATTTCTGCAGGATCTGTTGTGATTTCACCCTTTTTATTTCTAATTGTGTGGATTTGAGTCTTTTCTTTTTAGATAAGGTTGACTAGGGGATTGTGGATTTTATTTAATATTTACTTATTTATTTTGTGTTTTTGAGACAGGGTCTCGGTATGCAGTTCAGGCTGACCTGGAATTCACTTTGTAGCCCCAGCTGGCCTCAAACTCACAGGGATCCTCCTGCCTCAGCCTCCAGAGTTCTGGGATGATAGGCATGCACCATCATGTCTGGCTTGTTTAATCTTTAAAAGAAACACCTCTTTGATTCATTGATTCTTTGTGTTGTTTTCTTGGTCTCCAATGCATTAATTTCTGCTCTGATCTTTATGATTTCCTCCCTCATAGGAGCCTTTGGCTTAGCCCACTTTTTTTCCCTAGGAATTTGAGGTTCAGTATAGGTTGTTTATTTGTGCTTGCTCTGTTTTCCTGATGTGGGTATTTACTGCTGTAAGTTTCCCTCATGGGACTGCTTTCAGTGTGTCCCATAAGTTCCAGGATGCTGTATCGACATTATCATTTAATTGTAGACACTGTTTAATTTCTTCTTTAATTTCAACTGTGACTGACTGATTGTTCAGTGGGGTGATATTTAATATCCATGTGTTTATGAAGTTCTTGTGGTTTCTTTTGCCCTTGACTTCCGGTTTCATTGCAGTATGGTCTGATAATATGCGTGAGATAATTTCAGGTCCTTTACACTTACTTAAGCATGTTGTATGAGTAGTGTGTGGCCTCTGTTGGAGACTGTCCTGTGTGCAGCGGAGAAGAATGTGTGTTTTAGTGGTGAGGGGTAGGATGCTGTAGACGTCCACTGAGCCCACTGGTTCAAAATCCTAGTGTTTCTTTGTTGAGATTCTTGTCCAGTCATCTGTCTATTTGTGACAGTGGGATATGAGATCCCCCAATACAATTGTATTAGTATTTGATTTTTTGTGTCCATTAATATTTGTTTTATTTGGGTGCCCTGGTATTTGTTGTTTATATATTTATGATTGCTATCTCTTCCTCTTGGATTGTGCTCTTTGTGAGGATGTAGTGACCTTCTTTGTCTCTCTTAATCAGTCTTGGCTTGAAAATCACTTTGTCTGTAAATAGAGTAGCTACCCCTGCTTTTTTCTGCATTCCTGTCACATGGAGTATTGTTTTCCACCCTTTGACTTTCAGTCTGTGAATTTCTTTTTGAATTAAATGTGTTTCTTGTGAGCAGCATATTGTTGGATCTTGCTTCTTGATCCATTGTGCCAGTTTGTGTCTTTTTATTGATTGATTGAGACCATTAACGTTGGTTGTTACGACCAATACACAGTGGCATAGCGCCTGCTTGGCTAGTGTGTGGTTATGAGTTCAATACCTGGTGCCAAAAGGAAAAAAGAAAAAAACACAAAAACAACCTGACACATATTGACTTATCCCTGTCATGTTATTTTCCTTTTGTCGGTTCACCCTCATTCTCCCGCCCCCTGTTTGTTTGTCTTCCCTGGTGGATTCCTTGTTTTGGAGTTCATGAAGCTGTAGTCCTTATTATCTCTTTCTAGAATGTCCTTCAGAACATTTTGGAGTGCTGGTTTGGAGGGCATAAATTTCCTCAGTTGTTCTTTGTCACGTAACTATCTTATTTCTCATTCAGTTTTTTATTTTTGTACAGGGAATCAAACTCATGACCTGTGTTTATCAGGCAGTCACTGCCCCTGAATTGTGTCAGCAGCACTTTCCAACAGTTTTGAAAGATAGTTTTGTGGGTACATCAGTGTGGGTTGAAGATTGTTTTCCTTTAGAGTTTGAAATACTTCACTCCAAGCTCTCCTTGACTTGAGGATTTGTGCTGAGAAGTCAGCTGAGATGCTGATGGGCTTTCCTTTATAGGTGATTTGTTTCTTTTCCTTAACAGTTTTTAAAATTCTATTTTTATGTTGAATTTCTGGAATCTTGAGTATGACATAGCTGGCTGAAAATTCTGTGGCACAGTGCAAAGAACAGGGACCAGTCCAAACAGGTAACAGCTTCCCATCTCTGACAAACTGAAGAGGTGAGATCTTCCAACAGACTCAAAACCCAAAAGCCAGCTACACCTGGAAGACACCTCAGAGAAGCAGTCATCTCCTCAGAGTTCTAAATGCCAACAATAAAGCAACTCACCACACGCAGTCTACAACCATCAACCAGGAATTCAGCTAAAAAAAAAAAAAAAGTAAAAAGGAGACACGTAAACCAGATGCAACCCCAGACATCCAGTTCAGCAAAGGGAGACCCAAGGGGGTGATGGGACAATGCAAAGCCCCACCAGGTCTCTCTGAAGTGGTACCAGCAGTTCCTTAACCTCAAGCTTTCTAGGTCTCAGTCCCTCATCCCCGCAGAGGGAATCATATGGTTACCGTGAGGGTGAAGCAAACATGCATTCATTGCAGCACAGGGTAAATGCTCAAGAAATGCTAAAAGGAAAACAGCTTTTCCCAAGTCCCTTTACAGTCGGGCGCTGCATGGTCACAAAGAGGTTGTGTGCGGTGCGGTCCATCTGCCTGAAGATACAAATCACAGCGCCTAATGTCTGCGCGGTACCCAGGCTGCTCTCTGCCTTAGCCCGGGGTCTTCTCAGCTGCCTCACGTCTGTGACGAAGGAGGGCATTGTTTTTTTATTCTGGTGACATCACAGCGGTGCTGCCATCATAGGCTGTGTCTCCTCTGATGGGATTAAAAAAAAATATTTTAAAGAGAAAAACAGATACACAAACAATAAAAATGAGTTTCGAAGCAGGGTGGAGGACAGTTACGATACTTGCTGCAGTGGGCACTAGTGGCTTGTGGTCACTCAGAGCCTGGGGCGTAGGTGCAATGTCTGGTCTAAACAGTGTTGGCACAAATCATTCCTCTTGAGGAACAAACAGAAGCCAGCTGAGTAACTGTCTTAGCTCTCTTGTGTATAC
Source organism: Hydrochoerus hydrochaeris (assembly GCA_004027455.1). Taxonomy (NCBI): domain Eukaryota; kingdom Metazoa; phylum Chordata; class Mammalia; order Rodentia; family Hydrochaeridae; genus Hydrochoerus; species Hydrochoerus hydrochaeris. The sequence goes on along the minus strand of PVLA01003853.1, from coordinate 86,746 downwards.
ATACATTTTTTTCATTTTATCCATTCTTCCTTTTCCCATCACAGTTTGTCTTTTCTTTTGAAGTTTCTTCCCAATTTACAATATCTAATGCATATATTTTTTTATTTTAAAGAGAAAAAAAGAAAAAACAGAAAAATCAAGATGCAAACAAACTTAAAAAACAACAACAAAAGCGTAAGGTTGTGAGCTCGATTCCTGGTACTCCCCCCGCCACCCCCAAAAACCTAAACCAACCAACCAAACAAAAAACACCCTACAACAACAACAGGAACAGAACAATAGTGGCGATATAGGTTTTCAAAAGAAGATGACAGGAACTCAACAATGGTTTTACACTGCACATTGTTATCTTCAGAATAGTTGCTCAGGTTACCTGACACAGGGATAAAACAAAACAGTAAAATGGAACAAAACCTTGGATTTCAAAAACAAGGCGGGGAAATCCCCACAGGCGCCTGCCGCAGTGTACAGCGCCACCCGCCAGGGAGAGGCCCAGAGCGCCTGCCCCGGGCCGCAGAGTCAGCACACAGCGCAGCCCCAGCTGTCCGCTCCCTCTCGGCTGCTGTCACCGCTCCCTCAGTCCTCCCGACCTGTCACCTGTCAGTGCGTGCTGGGGGTGCTGTGGGCTGCTCCTCTGGTTTTCCAGCCCGCACACCGCACACCGCAGGCCCAGAGGAAGCCGTGCTTGGCCCTCCTGCTGGGTCTCCTGATGCCCTCGGCCTAGTGGGGAGGTTTTGAGGCAGGAGATCGGGGTGTGGCAAGCCGGCTGCGCCGGGTGGGTGTGACCTTTCGGTTACAAAGTGCAGGGACACATGTGCAGAGCAGTTCCCAAACCTCGTGCCTGGAACCAGCTGGGGCGAGCGCTCTTATTCTGAGGACTCAGGCAGGGGTTGGTAGGATGACCTAGACTCGGCGTCAGCCTGAGGACAGGGAGTGCAGAAGACACCGGCCCTGGCCCACAGCACTCTGTCACGGTGGTCAGCAGGCCCAGCCAACCTCGCTTCTTTTGTGCTTGTTTTGTCCAGGACGGAATGAACAGGCTCCAGCGCCCCGAAACCTGGCTGTGCCTTAGATTTGCCTGCTGAGGTACACATCCCCCCTCCCCGCTCCCCGCTGAGGGCCCCTCTGCCTGCTGCTGTCTTGGTTTGTGACTGGCACCTGTCCTCAGGGAGCACATGCAGGTGCTTGAAGCAGGCGAGCACGATTAGGGTAGAGCTACCTACTGCAGCTCCTGGTGGCTCTCAGGGTGTGGAGGGCCCCTGGTGGGCACCGCATGGTGTGCTGTGAGGTCACCCTCGAGCCCCTGGGACTGTGGTACCCTTGCTCTGTGGTGCTTATTTCCCATTATAAATCTTATGACACCCTGGGGCTGTGTATTATTTCTCTTCGGTTGCAAACTGTGGCAGGTCCAGGACCTGGGTGGCTTACAACGGCGGCCCCAGGGTCCGTGGCGGTATCTGTGGGATGAATGTTCTGATCAGAGATAAAGAAAAGTTTACAGTGTGAAAAAAAATCTAACTGTACAGCTCCGACTAAAGGTGGTTTCGGTGTTTTGTAAGGAAATTCATTTATTACACGTGAAATGGCGTTTCTCAACTCTTTTAATGAAAAGACACGAACTGTGTGGCTCGGGCCTCCCTGACGCTGGTCTCAGACTTGGAGGAAATAATTGCCTTTTGCATCTTTATGAAGAGGTGGAGATCACATTCTTAAAGGTAGAAACTGTGAGTGAGGAACAGGTAAAGTAGAATAAGAAATTCACTACAAGGGCAGAGCACTTATTTAGTATGCATAAGGCCCTGCGTGGCAAAACATACTTACATTTGAACTCTTTCCGCTCCGTTCTGCTCTGAAGTTACTTGTGCCCGGGATGTAATGTGACAGTCGCGCCAGTAGGTGGTGCTCGTTCGCGGGCCGTTAGAGGCCTTTGGATTTCAGCTCCATCAGAGGAGTTTGCAACAGTCTGCTCAAAAACGAATTAGGTTAATTTCCGAACAATTAACAGGATTTTTAGTTTCAGTTTTTTTTTTCTTTTTTGCGGTTCAGGGATTGAACTCACGACCTCGAGCTTGCCAGACAGGCGTTTTCACCGCGGAGCCAAATCCCTGGCCCTAATAGTATGTTTAGAGTCAGACAAGCTTTAGGCAAGCCTTCCCTCAGCACCAAACCAGACCAGACCGGACCAGACCAGACCAGACCAGACCAGACCAAACCAAACCAAACCAGAGGGCGATCACGCAGTCCCTACCTGTGGCCAGGAGCAGGGGAACAGCTGCTCACAGCCCCAAGCCCTGGTGTGGCCCGAGCTGCAGTCTTGGGAGAGCGTCCCGAGAGCTGGCGAGGTGCAGTTTCCGCTGTAGAGCTGGGTGGCTTAAAGGTCCAGCTTCACCACTCACAGGAAGGCACAGAGTGAAGGGCCCCAGAGTCTCACGGGTGAGCTGCAGTTGTGCTCCTAAATGACCGTGTTTAGAAAGAGTCCCAGAGCTCTCGGTACTCCCATATTACAACCTGACACAAGGTCCTAGCTTTTCGGGGACCTGATAACACCCTTTGGGGGTTCACGCGTACCAGGTGGCCTGCCAAGCTCGGGGAATCTGTAGATCGGGGCCTGCCTTGCTGGGTCAACCGCTGGCCCAGGCTTTCGAGGCTTCTTCACCAAGAACAAGAACCTTGGTCAGAGGGCTGAAGTGCAAGGAGGGGAGTTGGTACCCCATGACGGGGTCCCTGCGGGGCCAGGCTGCTCCTCCTCTCACACAGCCCCGAGGCGGCGAGAAGAGTGCAGACGTCCCATCACACCAGTCCCGCCCGGTCAGCCCTGAGGGAAGAATGACGGTCATTCAGGTGGTTCTAAAGATCCAGTCACACCTGGCTTTGCTAATCAGACCCTTTATTTGGGTGCCTGACTCAGATTCAAAGATAGTGAAAAGTCCCTCAGTGACACCCCAGTGTTCCCCCATTTACCCAGAAACACCCCAGAGGTGAAAGTTTCTCTGCATAGCCACGGAAAGTTGCCTGGTGACCCTGTGGCAGAGCCAAATGTTTTAGGAGAAATAAGGGCAACCAATTGAAAGTGGGGTCAGGGACCCACGGCCCCGGGCGGGGTCCCAGCTTAACCACTTATCAGCTTTGCAGTTTGGGGCAAAGTACTTGACTAGTTTTCTCGTTGAAAAACAGGAATTATAATTCCTAGAAGAACACAGGGAAAAGCCCCTGTGATAATTCCTAGCGTGCCGGGCATCCTGGAAAATGTTTGGATTGTCCCTTCCCTCTCTGGAGGGGGTATTGAGAGAGTCAGGTCATCAAACATACAAGGACATTAATACCAAAACCATGGCACCAGCGTGGATCCTCCTTCCCCTCCGCTTGCTCCAAACGCCTTCATCTGTGAGAACACCAGTGGTCACTGCGGTAAAGCCAAGGAGCAGCTCCAACCTTGAGGCTAATTCTGAAGGACAAGTGGCGAATCCGGATGGGAGGAGCCCATGCCTGCTTTTCACAGGCTCTCTCCACGCGGCTGACCCAAAGCCAGTGGGTGACAGGCTGTGGGCGCCTCCCTGAGGCGTCTCGGCAGGTGCCAGTGCTTCCCCGTGAAGCAGCCTGGTGTCTCTGCACCAGCCGCAGACAATATGGGAGCACGGCCGCTTCTGCTGCTGCTGAAAATATTATGGCCTCGGCTCCCTGTAATCAATTTACTGCTTTATGGACCCAAAGTCCTCCAGAGAATTTAATAAATTCACATAATGTTTCTAAGTGCTGCATTGTGCATTTGGATCGCTGATTTAGCTGACAAATGTGAAAGATTCGTGTAGCTCGACAACTCCCTGGTGATCAGGCATGTGTGGAAGCTGAAGAGAGCGTGCTTCTTCAGAGAAGGTCAGCATTAGCATACGCTGAGGCCAGTGGGCGCCATGTCCCCCAGCCCCGCAGCTGCCCCAGTGCCGGGGGTTTGGCCACTTCTGGTGGGGATGCACGGGCGTCTGGGCTGGGCAGGGCGACGTCAGCAGTGCTCACAGTGCAGCCGGGATGAGTGACCAGGGGTGCAGACAGTGAAATGGCTGCTGAATTCTGGATGTTGGTGCTGAGGGCATCAGCGTCCAGTGGGGACTTTTTAGGGGTGCTTCACCAAGTCACCCGTAAAAGCCAGTTAGTTCCTTTAAGTTACAGTGAGTTTTTTTGCACCTCGCCCTTTCCCGTTCTAATTTCCTTCCAAATGCAAGCAAATTACCAAAAGTAATGAAAGGCGAATCTCTTTTATTATTCAAATGATCTATTTTTTACTAAATACATGGAGCCTTCTGCAGTCACCATCAGTCAGGACCATGCAGCATTTCTCTTTGCTCTTTAACATTGTTTAAAGAAATAGTTCTGCTATTTTTTGGGTAAGGAGAGAAGAAGGCACTGGAATTGTTTTTTGTCTTTCTGAGACAGGGTCTCACTATGCAGTTCAGCCTGACCTTGAACTCACCGTGGAGCCCAGGCTGGCCTCCTATTCACAGCCATCCTCCTGCCTCTGCCTCCTGAGTGCTGGGATGACAGGTGTGCACCACTGCACCCATCCAGCAGTCACGTTATTTATATCTGTTGTTTCAAATAGTTCTTTAGTTTGAGTTTCTGGAAGTGGCCTTTAGGTGACAGTGTCAGGAGCTGGATTGTTGGAGACACTCCTGGCTCAGAGCTTTTCTGTGGATTTTGGCGTGAGTTGTGGAATTTGGCTCAAGCAAAATATGAGGTTTTATCTCCAATTCTCAAATAGAGGAATGAATGTCAGCAACAGGTCCACAGTCCCAGAGTTTCCCAGGACGGAGTAGGGACTGAGGTGGGGCTCCCACTCAGGCTGCTGGGTGCAGTTGGGACTTACTTGAGAAATCACTGCGAGTAACTGGTGTCTAGGGTCACGGTTACCGGCACAGAGGCAGAAGGCTGGGTAGGTCTGAAGCATTTCCTTGGAAGCAGTGTCTGAACTTCTTGACAAGTTCTGTGTCCTCTGTGTTTGTCTGCAGTGTAGCTGAGGCACAGAAGGCAGAAGCTAGCCAGGGCCCGCGCTGGGACGGGGTCAGCTCTGCCTCCCACTGGAGCCCTGCTCGCTGGACAGTGGGTCCTGCCTCTCCAAGCAGGATTCTGTTTCTGTGTTTAAAGTTCAGGGACCCTTGTAGGGTAGCAAATATGTTTGCAGTACCCATGGGGGCCTCTAAATAGAGTCCAGACACTTTGCAACTCAGATTAGGAGCTCAGATTGGAACATTTTTGCACACGAGGTTTTAATTTGCAAGGGTTTTGTGGGTGAGCTTTGACCCAGTTGGTAACAAGAGGTGACCACACTGTGCAGTCCACGGCTACTGGTGAAACCCTCTGTCCCCAGGAATGAATGGGGGTGAGCCTGGGAGGAAGAGTGACGTCCTTTTGGAGGGGAGGGGACTTGCTAATGAACTCAGTGTCCAGGGACCGGCTGCCCTGATGGGAAGGGAAGAATGCCGGTCTCACGGGGTCGCCTTCCTACCAGCAGCCTGAGAGAGCAGAACCCAGAGCTGGGCCAGGAAGCAGAACCCGGCGCTATCACCCGAACGACAAATGCCCGAGGCCGATGTGCTCAGAGCTTGTGATTTTATTTGTGTCACTCTTTGGTTGCTGTCATTCCTGGTACGTCCACCTCCACACTTGTCAGGTCACATATGCTGTCAAGGGGAACACGGAAAATGTGTATCTCCATACGTATACATTTTTTTCATTTTCTAAAATGAACATCATAAAAAAGATAGAAATGTGACCTCCCATGGCTGGATACAGACTCCAAATGTTGTAGAGCGGCTTCATCTTTTTATTAGATTTTCTGTATCCCCTGCCCCAAGTTGCAGGATAAAATCCATACAAATGAAATCCTGGCTCACTCAGTAAATAATAATGAAAAGCTAAATTCATTTTACAGAGAAGACAGTGCATGTAAGACATCATCTTGAATGACTGTGATTTCTTGAACTGATCACTAGGCTATTATAGTCTCTCAAAAATAATATCTGGCTTTTAGGCTCTGCAATTGTGTCTGTGACCGCTCCTTAACCCTTTGGCTCTTAAGAAAAATTGATTTTTTAAAAAAATATGCATAGTATGCCACTGAAATCATGCAGGTACAGTTTAGGTCGTGTTGCACCTTTGTCCTGAGAGATGACGGAGGTTTCTGACCTCTTGCTGTCGTCCTTTGACCTTTCCCCTTGCGTCTTTCACAGCTGCAATGCATCTGTAAAGTTCCTTAAAATAATCTTTAGGTTAAAATCTTGTCTTTTTAAATTTACCTTGAAGCTGAGAAATCTGTCGTGTTAGATCCTAGTTTATGTTTTTTGGAAAAGACCAAACAAAGGTACCTATGTAATGCTGTTGTCTTTTTTCTTGGGCGAACGGGCAGGTGGGCAACCCGCACATGGACACGCACATACTGGAGAGGGCCAACTTCCAGTTTACCGGAAACTAAAGACAGAAGACCTCCAGGGACCACACTGAGAAGGTCCTTGGCTCCAGGAAAGCAGGACAGGTTGGTCACAATTCAGGAAAGATTTCTTTTGGACTTTTTTTCTTTTTTTTTTTTCGTGTGTGAGTTACAGCTAAAATTCAACTTGGGCTTTTGCAATGAGCTACGGCTCAGCCTATTTTTTTTTTATTTATTTTGAGATGGGATCTTATTGAGTTGACAGGCTGAACTCAAATATTTGACCCCCCTGCCTCAGCCCCTCGTGAGTGCTGGGATCAAGGTATGCAACACCAAGCCTGGCTTCGACAGCTGACCTTGGGCCACTTATTCTGCGCAAGGGCCTTGAAGAACAGAGGACAGAACAAGATTTTCACTGGTGTGCTGTCTGCCAGGAATAGCTGGCAAATGGAGTCTCCAGTCTTTCAGAATGGAGGTGAGCTGTGTGTTCCTGTTCTAAGAGAATCGTCAGCAGAGTCTGAAAACACCTTGTAGACACAGCCACTCACTGCTTAGAGAAGACAGGCGGTGGGGAACTGTGCTGCCAGGAGATTTCCCCGCTGTCAGAACATGACGCACCAATGGTGATGAATCATGTTGTTTGTTTTTCTTTTATGACAAAAGTTGTAATGTGTGAGTTGTTTTTTCCTAAATTAAACCTCCATGCCAGGTTTCATTGCAGTGTTGGCACTTTGTCATAAGTAAGTGGGTTTTGGGTTGTGGGGGGCCCTCGGTCTCTAAAACATTCGCCATCACTGTGATACTGTGTATTCACATGAACTAAGATGGCTGTGGCACACTAGGTAATAAAGCTGGGAGTGTGTGTGCGGTTCTGGGGATTGAACCTAGCACCTTCAAACTGAGATACATACCCAGTCTTTTTCTATTTTTAAATTTTGAGACAGGGTCTTGCTAAACTACTAAGCTACCCAGGCTGGGCTTGAACTTGTACTCACAAATGCCTCAGCGCCCCAGAATGCCGGGGTCATAGCACACCCCACTGGGTGAGAGAATCTCTGGGACCACTGTCATATATCAAGTCTGCTGTTGACCTGTTGTACCCCCAAAATCAATACTCAATGTATCCACAAGAAGAAGAAAAAGAAGAAAAATTGAACATGACTTTATAGGAAAGCACTTTATTTAGGCTGGTACCCAGCGACACAGAGTGCAGATGGACTTTGCACTGCTGTATAACTGGGTTAAGGATTAGAGGGACTTCTAAAGGGAAAAACTGCAAAAGGGGGTTGGGAAGGCAAGAGGCAGGTTGTTACGAGAAACAGGCCCATTTTAGGGGAAAAGTTAGCTCATCAGCACATCTGTGCATTCTTGAGGAAACAGGACATCTTGTTGTTTGCCTAGGGTCAAAGTGTGGTTCTCGTGGTTGGGCCTGTTCTGGAAGTACAGCTTTGAGGGGGTTGTGCTGAGGAATTTAGGGGAAACAAAGGCTGGAGGCTGTGCAGGAGACATACAGGAGGTACAAAGTTCAATTTAGAACAAAGGCTACAGCACACACAGAACAGAGTGGCGGTGTGGGAGTTAGGGTACAACATTCCTCACTGATTTTTGTCAGTGAGCCAAATCTTTGGCTCATGGTCTAAGATAGAGGTTCTAGTTCATAACCTTGGGTTCTTATGTCTAGCAAAATGCACAGATCTAAAGCTATAACACCGTGGAAGGTGGTATTAGTCGCCAACATTTCACCAGTATTATAGCCTGTTATTACCCAAGTCCCATGAGCAGGGCTGTGAGCAGAAGCTTGCAAGGCTCCCAAGGAGAAACCACAGATAACAACAATATTGAGAACATTGGGTCATCTTAAGCCTTAAAGGATCCTTAGAGGGGTGCACAGTCCTCTTATCTGGGGGGTGGTTGTCATCGGACGTCGGGACCTACTTGATGTGCATGTAGTGAGTCCAGGTGGGCTTTCCGGTGACCTTGACCACAGTTGGGGTGCTGAGGACCACTGTATAGGGTCCTTCCCAGCGAGGCTCAAGGGATTCCTGGTGGTGCTGTTTGATGAGGACTAATGTTCCGGGGTCAGCAGCAGGTTGGTCGTCCCTTGGAGAGGCCTCAGGTGCTGGGTGTTGTCTGAATAAGCGATGAGTTGAAGTCAGGATGGGCTGGTGTCTGGAGGGACTTAATAAGGTCCTGGTTAGCAAGATCAGCCAGCTTTTCCTCAGATATCTTAGGGGTGAGGGGTGGGGTCTCCCACATAAGGCTTCAAGAGGGGATATCCCAGCAACATAGGGAGAACAGTACGTGCACAAGAGAGCAAAAGGAAGGAGACTCACCCAATTCTCGCCGGTTTCCAAGGCCATTTTAGTGATTACCGTTTTCAAGGTCTGATTCATCCTTTCTACCCGCCCTGAGTTTTGAGGCCAGTATGCACAATGGAGTTTCCAATCAATCTGTAAAGCCAGAGCCAATTTTTGGGTCACCTGGGCTATGAAAGCTGGGCCATTATTGGACCCCATAGATAGTGGGAGGTCAAAATGAGGTATGATTTCATGTAAAAAATTTTTTTTTCCACCATGAGAGCTAATTCAGACCTGGTGAGGTGTGCCTCTACCCAACCAGTGAAGGTATCTACCATAACTAGCAGATATTTATGACCTTGTAGCCCAGGCTTTCCCATCTCAGTAGAGTCTATTTCCCAATGTTCTCCAGGCACGGTTCCTCGGTGACGTGTTATTTCAATTGGTGGATGTTGCTTTAGATTTACTAGCTGACATTGTGGGCATCTGAGCCTGGCAGCCTGAGTGAGCCTTGATAATTGAGGAATGAAGAAACATTCCGGAAGAGATCAGCCAATTTTGACCCTCCCAAATGAGTTGACCTATGGTCCTGTTGGATAAGTTCCTGTCCGAGTGCCTCAGGCAATAGGACCCACTTATTCGGCAGTTGATACCAGCCTCCAGGAATGTTGGGCTTTGTATGAGGCTGGGTTGCCAGGTGTAGGTTCTTCTGAGTAGATACTGGCCCTGACAAAGTGGGGGGAATCAGCAATAATGCTGGGGCCGTGTCAGTCCCCACTGATTTTGTAGCTGCTTTCCGGGCAGTAGCATCTGCTAGATTGTTCCCTCCCATAACAGGATCATCTCCTGTCTGGTGGGCCTTACAATGAATGATGGCAACCTTTTCTGGCATCCAGATGGATGCTAGTGGGTCCAATACTTGGGGGCATTTTTGATCTTTTGTCCCCCTGAAGTCAGTAGGCTTTGTTCTTGATAAATAGCCCCATGAACGTGGGCCGTTGCAAATGCACATCTGCTGTCAGTGTAGATATTAACCTGTTTTCCTTCTGCTGATTTAAGCGCCTCAGTGAGGGCAAAGAGCTCAGCCTTCTGTGCAGATGCTCCTGGTTTTAAGGCTGCTCCCATAAGACTCAGGACCGCTGCTCCGCGACCTGCTTACCTTGATGGATAGAGCTGCTTCCACCAGAGAAGTATGAGGGGGTCCTGGGCAGGGTCACATCAGTTAAGTCCAGTTGGAGACTTTGAAGATGATCAATTATCTCAGTGCCATCCTGTAGAAGTGCAGAGGGTCGTCATTAGGTAGCAGCGTGGCAGGGTTTAGAGCTGCGGTGGTCTTATAGCTAACAGTGGCAGGGCCCAGAAGTAAGGCCTGGTAGTGCATAATTCTGGAGTTAGATAACCAATGGCTCAGTGGGGCCTTAATAAGGGTTTCCAGTGAATGAGAGGAAACAATCATGAGTCTCTGTCCAAAAGTTAATTTTTGGGCTTCCTTTGCCAACAAGGCCACCGAGACGACCACTCCCAGGCGAGGTGGCCAGGCAGCAGCCACATTATCAAGTCTTTTGGAGAGATAGGCCACTGGTCTCTGCCAGGGTCCTAGGCTTTGAGTCAACACTCCCTTTGCTATGTTCCTTTTTTCATCTACATAGAGGGCAAAGGGCTTCTGTAAGTCAGGCAGGGCGAGTGCAGGCGCCTCAGTGAGGGCCTGCTTCAGCTGGTTGAAGGCCTGATCTTGGATATCAGTCCACTCCAAAGCTCCTGAGTAGCTCCCCTCAGTGAATCATAGAGAGGTTGCGCTATTTCTTCAAAGTTGACAATCCAGAGCTTACAATATCCTACAGCTCCCAGAAACTCTTGTACTTATTTCTTTGTTTTGGGAACAGGGATCTGCTGAATAGCCCGTATCCTTTGAGAAGATAGGGTCCTTTTTCCTTCCCTAGGCAAACAACAAGATGTCCTGTTTCCTCTGGAATGCACAGATGTGCTAATGAGCTATTTTTCCCCCTAAAATGGGCCTGTTTCTCGGAACAACCTAGCTCTTGCCTTTCTAACCCCCTTTTGCAATTTTTCCCTTTATAAGTCACTCTAATCCTTAACCCAGTTACACAGCAGTGCAAATTCCATCTGCACTCTGTGTCACTGGGTACCAGCCTAAATAAAGTGCTTTCCTATAAAGACGTCTTCAATTTTTCTTCTTTTTCTTCTTCTTGTGGGTATATTGAATATTGACTTTGGGGGTACAACATTTGGGGGCTCATCCGGGATTAGCCCTAAGACCCCTCCTCATATTTTTCTTTCATCTGGATCGGTGCTCTGTAAGTAACTTCTATTTATGTGTTTGTTTTTTTTCCTTTTGTTTTAACTTTGGCATGCATTTGGACTGCAGATGAGCCGAGAGCTCCTTCTGCACCAGAGTGGGACGCCCTCTGGGGGCTACTGCCCATTTGTGAATTTGGGGTTTTTACCTGTTTGTGAATTTGGAGTTTTAACCCGTTTGTGAATTTGGGGCATTTGCCCATTGGTAACTAAGTTGTTTGCTTCTGTTCCAGGTATTATGCTGCCTATTGGATTTAAGGGATTTAATAACTATTATTTCCCTTTAGGTTGCACAAGCATGGACAGAAAGGCGTTTCTCTGTGTTACCTGTGTCTTTTGTGGTGCCTTAGTGTGTGTCTGTCTAACCAACCATTTCTTACCAGCTACTACGGCACAAGTATCTTCAACTGTGTCTCTAACCCCTCTAAGTTTGGTTCTTAATCATTTCAAGGAATTTAAACAGAGAGCCCAAGGATATGGCGAGCCTGTCCCTCCTGGGAGGCTCGGAGGCCTTTGCTCTTTAGAATGGCCTCATGGAGCCCCGGAATGGCCAGATGGCGGTAGCTTCCATATGGCTGCGGCCGAGGCGGTTGGAAGATGCGTCTTCGGCCCTCCAGCCCACCCTGACCAAATTGTCTATATACACATTTGGATAGATCTCATGTTTGATTCCCCTCCCTGGCTAAAGAGTTTCTTAAGGCCTCTAAGCAGCAGCCCAGTAACCCTCTGCTACTGGCGCCACTGAAAGTAAAACCGAAAGGAAAAATGGAACCAGCCGCTCCACAGGTCCAGCCAGTGGAAAAAAAGGAGCCACCGCACCCCCTTATCGCCCATCAGCTCCTCCTGTGCCGGAGGTAGAGTCTCCCCTTCGTCCCCCAAGTCCTGTGCGGACTAGGACTCGACCGTGACTGGGATCTCCGGACCCCTCGTTCGCTGCCCCTGCCTTCCTGCTTTGCGGGGGACGCACAACCCCGAGGGTCCCCAACACCACTGTTACCTGTGTTCCCTTCCTACTTCCGACTTGTATAACCGGAGGGGGCAAAACCCACCTTTCTCTAAGGATCCCCACGGTATTATTTCCCTTCTCAAATCAATTTCCTCACCCATCGCCCTACTGGGGTGACTGCCAAGATTTTACAGGTGCTGTTTACCGCCGAAGAAAGGGAGCGCATCGGCGCTTTGGGGCGAAAGGCTGTGCTTGATCCAGGTGGAAACTCGTCCTCTGACCCGGAACGTCTGAACTGGAGTTTTCCTTTGTCCCACCCAACTGGAACCCCAACACCACGGAAGGTGGGGAGGCTCTAGTCCAATATCGCCAGTTGTTCCTTCAAGCCCTCAGGGGTGCTGTCAGAAAGCCTAGCACCTTGTCCAAGGTAGCAGAGGTAAGACAATTGGCTGATGAGTCTCCTTCGGGCTATCTAGAGCAGTTATTAGAGGCCTGTCATCTTTACACATCCATAAACCCATTTTAGGGGAAAAATTAGCTCATCGGCACATCTGTGCATTCCTGAGGAAACAGGACATCTTGCTGTTTGCCTGGGGTCAAAGTGTGGTTCTCGTGGTTGGGCCTGTTCTGGAAGTACAGCTTTGAGGGGGTTGTGCTGAGGAATTTAGGGGAAACAAAGGCTGGAGGCTGTGCAGGAGACATACAGGAGATACAAAGTTCAATTTAGAACAAAGGCTACAGCGCACACAGAACAGAGTGGCTGGCGGCGTGGGAGTTAGGGTACAACATGACCAAGCTTCCTGACGTGGTGTGCGGCTGTAGCTCAGTCCTTGTTTAATGTTTAGTATCTAAGAAGCTGAAGTGATGCGAAGGAGCTCCTTACTCAAAAGAGTTTGTTCACTGCCTTCCAGGTAAATCTTGGGCTTAACTGAAACTTTGGCCGTGAGAAAGAGCTGGAACATCAGAGATGTTTGTCCTCCGTGCCTCGTGGGATGGAGCTCACTCAGAGAAGGGGGAAGCTGCAGGGGGGCCAGAGCGGAGGCCAGGAGCAGGGAGCTGAGCGTGGGCGCCTGTCCGGAGGAGCCAGGCTGGCCGGCAGGGCTTCTGACAGGAAGAGCTGCAGTGACAGGAGGCGGCGAGGCCTGGGGCAGGGCCTCCACCTTGGTCTGTGTCACAAAGGCGTGCAAAGCACAGGGCAGAGAGAAAGGCAGGGATGAGCCAGCCTTTGCTAGCACCCCTCCCCGCCCCCGCAGACCTCTATTTCTTAATTTTAAACCAAGGTTTAATCCTCTACCCTAGTTTAATTATCAGGATTAAGTGAGATAATATCAAGGCTTAATTCCTCCACTGTAGTTTAGCTACCAGTGTTAAGTGAGACCGTCTAGGCAATTTGGCACAGTGCTGCCTGCATGTAGCACCTGATACCTGGTAGCCGTGAGCACGACCGTTGCTACAACCACAGTTATCACACTCCCTTTGCCATGAGGGACCAGAGTCAGTGCGTGCAATCCTTCTGCCCTGGACTGAAACCGTTGCTTCATTTCTGTGCACTGTAATTATGAGAACCATTTTCTAGCTGATGCACAAGTTTAGAACATAACATAGCCATTTCACAACTCCTTTAGGATTAAAGTTTGACCTGGGATTTTTAAAGAAGATGTAAGGAGCTTTCTTTCTGGGAGAGGGCCTGGGTTTCCTTTGGTTCACAGTTTGTTTTCTTCCACATCAGTGCACACACACAGCCACACCACCACAAAGTGCTGGAGCTCTCATAGGCTGAGTGCCCGTGAGAGCACAGTGCAGGGCTGTGTGTGGCCCAGGGTGCCTGGTCTTTTTGGCCGTCTGTCCCACTTTGACTGACAGCTCTCCGGGGGTCTCATTCTTATGGGGAGTGAGTGGCCTCTTAAGGGACCTCAGGGGCTGCCTTGGGCTACTGTTTTCATTGCTGAGACAAAATACCCAACACCCAAAGTTAAAGGAGGAAAAGTATTTGGCTCACAGTTTGTAGGGCTCCAGTCCAGAGTCAGTGGCTCCAAGGCAGAGTGACAGAGGGCATCACAGAAGAGAAACAGGTCCTGGCAGGTAGAAGACAGCAAAAGCAATCAGGGCAAGCACGGCTCTTTCTGCCCCTCACACCTTCTAGTTTACCCAGGTGTCCTAAGACCCTAAAGGCGGCAGCGCTCACACCCTTAATCCTAGCCTTGCACCGTGAATCAATCCCAGTGTCACACACTCGAGATCCAGCCACCTCTGCAGAGTCCCACGCATGACCACATGAGGCTTCGGGAGGACCTCGGGACACAGCCGTAACTCGAGCCCAGTCCTGCACCGAGGCAGGCGAGGCAAACAGGCTGTGGGGAGCATGGTGGGAGCATCTGCTGTCAGATCAGCTAAATGAGTGTGAGGAGAAGCACTAGGAAGGAGGGGCAGAAAGGCAGGGTGCTGCAGCAGTGGGGTTTGCTGGGGAGCCAGAGAACTGCTGAAGAGAGCAGCAGAGTGCGGGCAGTTTATTAAGAAGGTTCTGGAAGATGAGGAGGGCTTCCTGGTGGGGCCTTGCTGCTAGGGGCGGAACCTGCCCTTTGTAAGGACACTCTGGGATCCGCCCAAGATGCTTCTTCCCTGCTTCCCTCTTAAAGGTCCCGCTTTTGGTACGGCTGCATCAGGAATTGAGTTTTCAACACTGGTGCTTCGCAGTTCACTCACAAACACAGGGCCTGGGCTGCAGTCCCTCATCTCCATCAGCAGGCTGGGAGTCAGGGCGAGCCTTTGGGCTGACACCTCTGGGGACACCACGTAGGAGGCTGGGGCGTGGCTGAGCCTGGGCCGGCCCAACTGAGCTGTCCCCCGCTGGAGCTTTAGAATCCCAGTCACCAGTAAGTCTGCGTGTGAGCTGATGCCAGCGACTTGCTTGAGTTGAGACGGCTGTCTGCAGGCAGAGGGTCAAAGGCTGTTAGGGAATGGTGCCCCAGCAGGTGGGGACTCCAGGGCGCAGCAAGGGACTTCTACTTCTGAGATAGGGTTTCACAATGCAGATCGGGCAGGCCTTGAACTCAGTATGTAACCCAGGCTGGGTTTGAACTCATGGTGATCCTCCTGCCTCAGCTTCTCAAGTCCTGAGATTATAAGTGTGCATCGCCATACCTGGTGAGACTTATTTTTTGAGAGCAGTGGAGCACACCAGAGCACTTCTGATCAGGGTGACAGATTTCAGGGTGGCTGCACCTGTGTCCCACAGATCTGGGACCCAGGAGCTGGCTGGGTTCAGGCTAAGCCAGGCCAGGATGAAGTGAAGGAGGACACCTTGAGATTTCCTTTCTGGTTCCGGTGAGCGCTCTGCACACTTCTAATGGTGCTGCTAGACCAGCAATGGTCACAGTAACCGTGGCTGACACTAAGCGGGTGCCTGCTGACTACCAGCATTCTCCCAAGTGCTGTACTTAGTTCCCTGACTGTTTAATCCTTATGACAAGCCCTAATGGGGTGGGCCATTTTATGGCTTGCTCAGAAGGTGAGGACACAGGGTTTTAGTAGCTTGCCCCAGGTCACACGGCTCTCGTGGGAGTCGCAAACTCAACCACGAAAGGCAAAAGGGCAAAATGCAGGCCCCAGGAGAGGTGCCGTTACTGAGATGGCGTCTGCCTCCTTTGAGCTGCTCCTTGGGGCTCCCGGGGAGGACAGCGCGTCTTCCCTCGCGGTGGCCAAGCTGCTGCAGCGTCCTGCACTGCGGAACTGACTGGCCCTCCCTCCCGTCCCCAGCCTGAGCCGGGTGGCCCCGGGAGCACCAGCCCTCTGAGGGGCCCAGGCTTTAATTCGGAGGAACTGAATAGTTGTACTGGAAGGGTAATTTCAGAGTTGGACTGAAACCCTGAGCACTTTTCTCAATGCTCACTTTGTATTTTTTAACCTGCGGAAAGGATACGTGATCTCAGGTTTGCGCGCTGTGTAGAAATGAGGACCTCACATGCAGAGCTGCTCAGCACCGACTCCCGGAGATGGGCTATCATGTCATGACTTCACTGTGCATCCTGGAAGATCGGGGCTGGCCTTCCTGTTGCAAAGGAGAGCTAAGGACATGTTCTCTCAGCTGGTTTTGGAAGGCTGACTGCATTTTCTCTGGTGTCCTGTCTTGAAATAAGAGTGGAATCCTGGATTTTGAAGTTTGGGGGGCCAGAGATTTTTTTTCCTAAACAACTCTTGGCGCTAAAGTGAGAATGGAATTTCCTGCTTCCATCCTGCCTCCCCAGCCTTCCGATATTTTCAAGCCACGTCTTGCTTTTATTACCCTCGCATTAACAGGTCTTCTTCAAGGAGCGAACCATGACCCAGGAAATGGAGGTGGAGGAAAGACGGAGGAGGAGCGAGCACAAGGAGACATAAAAGGCATTTTATGTTCTTTTTAAGGAGTCGTTAAAGTAGCATAAAATGACAAACTTTAAAACCCACACTGAGTCTTATTTAGACAAGACTCAGAAAGACCCATACAGACAGATGGGAAAGCTGAGGGCCCCATTTTGGTTCCGAAGGGTGTGGGGGCAACCCCTCAGTGTCCCCCTGAGCATCTGAGGAGTCAGTTGTGTTCTTCGTGCAGCAGACGCAGCCCAGGGAGAGGGCTTGGGAGGCGGGGGACTGGGCTTGTGCTGGGCCAGAGGTCAAGCAAAAGTGAAACCGTCTCTAACAGTCACGGCTCTGGGGTGGGATCTGATCTGCTTGCAAAATGAGCATCTCCATGCCTACTTAACACAGGCGTGGGTTCGAATCTCACCCAGGTGCATCTTCCAGTGAGTCATGGAACTGAGGTTTTCATGTGTGTGCTTCTGCAGGGCAGAGGGGAGCAGGTACTCCTTGGTTTTAGGACACTTGCTGGGTGTTCCTAGATTTCACCTTCAACCCATAACGACTGAATCCTGATCAGCAGATGAAGCAAGCATTTCCTCTGCAAATTTTAAACCACAATTTTTAATTTTTCCCAGTGAACTTTCAGTGAATAACTCAGAAGACTGATTCATGATAGAAATTTCTAGACTGTGCTATTATAAGTCAAGCTCTTGCACTGGAGTGACTCTGAGAAGGACACACCCTCCGAGCAATCTGTTCTCACTATGTGGGATTCGTGTGCCTGAAGGAGTGTGAGGACCAGAGAGGACTCCGCCGTTCCAAAATTGTTTTTGAGCGCTTGCTGCATCCTAGGAATTGTGTCAGTTGCTGGAAACCAAGTAGAGAACAAAACAGACAAAATCCCTGTCCTCACAACCTTACATCCTGGGAGGCTGACTTCATGGGCTGTGGTAAAGAGCTTGTGGCAGGCGGTAGAACACCAAGAGCAGAGTGTCAACGTGATCTGGCCATATGGCTGGGGCGAAGGACCTGCAGGCAGCACAGGGTGGACGCTGGTCAGCGCTGGGCTTACTGCGCCCCTGGCTGGCTTGGACTAGAGCGCTGGCAGCTGGTTTAGATATATGTATGTTTTCGTTTTTGAATGACATTTATTTTCAATTCAGAGCTGCAATTCCATTATTACTGTATGTCTGACAGATAGAACATAGTTATTTTCAATCAGAAGTGCTAGTATCATTTTCCCACTCTATTTTTCTTAGTAGTGCATGTCTGTGACACGTGCAGCTTCTGTTAAGGACAGTGGCTGTGCAGTCTCCATTCCTGCTGTGCACAGCTGTTAGAGGAGGACGGGGCTTAGGTGGAGGGTGGAAGAATTTAGTTTAAAAGCAGAAAAAGTTGTGGTTAAGATATACTCTAGATTCAACAGATGATGACAGTGTTGTCTACCTTTCTCTGAGGTATTTCAGAAAAAGGAAATATTGAAGATTTAAAGGGAGGAAATTTTCCCAGTGAAAGGAACCATGTATTTTTCAGTATTGAGAGAAAATCCTAGCAACAACAGGAACTGGTGATGGACTTTGCTTTTTAGAGCAGTTTTAGGTTCACAGAGAAATGGAGAGAAGCATGCAGCGCTGTCCAGTCCACTGTGACCACAATCACAGCCCTCCCTGGCACCAGCGCCCAGCGAGGGCGCCTCTTCTGTGGCCCATGAGCCTGTGCAGACCAGGGTTTGCACTTGGGTTCGCCCTTGGGGCTGCACCATGCGTTTTTCCTAGCATCATTTCTGCTCTCCTGGGCTCCCTTCCTTTCATTTCTTTATCAACTAATTGTTGAAGCACAGGATTGGATTTCTCAGAGAGCTTTATCAGAACTTTGTCAAGGGTCAAACAGGAGAACAGGTTCACATGCATATCTGAAAAATTTGGAAGACAGAAAAAGTTTGTTGATTTTTCAGAGCACTACATGACTTTCTGAAAAAGAAAGTCAAGAGAAAGCCACAGCTTCAAGGACAAACACTAGGAAGGCTCAATAGCAGTATGGTCAGAAGCCCTGAGGCAGGAAATGGGAAGCATCTTCCAAAGGTAAAACAGAGCCCCAGCAAGGGAAGGCTGCAGCGGGGCGCTCCTGGTCAGCTCCCCAGGAAAGGAGACACCCAGCCCACACCAAAGGCTAAGGGGAGGGAGTGTCTGTAAAAATCCTTTCTGCAGGACTGGGTGACAGGGGCTCTGGAAGCAGGCAGTGCACCCTGGGAGAAGTTGGAAGGAGAGGAAGGGGACATGAGGGAGTCATTTAATACGGGTGCTGTGGACCCGGACGTGCAGGCCTTGGTGTTGCACTAAAGAAGAAGAAAACTAAAAGAACTGGCTGGGGAATTGTGAGCCATAGATCAGCTGTGAGTCAGCAGTTTGTAATGCTGTTACTTAGAAAGGGGGCCTGAGTGGGGGCCTAGTATCTTGAGGGTGATAGGAACAGGGCACGGATATTTTTTACTGCTTGGCATGGACCAACCCTTATTTAGGATGTAATTACCAGTTTGGGTGGCTGTATATGAACAGAGATGATTAGATTCAGGGAAAGAGTCAAAAAATGAGGAATGGAACAAGGAGTACATGACAGTGTCCAGCAGCAGGGTTAAAAAGCCAAGATCCCTACTTCTTTGCCATTTTGGTTGATACCAAATTCCAGCGAAGCTCCTTGGGCCGTGGCTTGGCAGCCTGAGAGATCCCCCTCCACAGCCGTATCTAAGGTTAGAACAAATGGGCTGCTGCTTTGTCTTGGGAAAGAGGCAGCGTGTGGCTGGGAAGGATTAGGTGGAAACCTTTCTGGCTAAAGGACTCCGCTGTTTTCCAGAGGGGGATGAGGGGTTGGTATGTGTTGGTATTAAGGAAATCGGGGCAAAGGCCAGAATGAAGGGCCGCCTTCCTCACACACCCTCGGGTCACAGTCTGGGTCCTGACCTCTGTGTGGCTTCGCCCTGTGTTTTCCAGGAACCCTCAGCCCTGGCAGGGGGCTGCTGCAGTGGGAATCCTCGTGTGATGCCAGAATTAGTAGTTATTTCTCTTCCCCCCAGTTACTCTCTAGTTATTTCCCCCTTTCCACGGATGCACCTCAGGGCATCTCCATGTTACCGCATGCTGCCAGCTGGGACCCTGCCTGCCCGAGGTGACATTTCCCCACACTGCTCTCCCTGCTCTGGCTTCTCCACTGTCCCCCACCTGTCTGGACTCTCCTTTCCCTGTGCCACTTCCTGGAGGCTGTCCAAACGCGGGTGGGCCCCTCTGACGGCTCCTTCTGAGGGGCAGGAGCTTTTCGGTCTTCCTGTGCATGGGGAGGGCAGCTGCCTGGCTGCTCCTCCAGCTCCGCCCTGGGGAGCCCCCTTCCCGCTGCTCCCGCTCCCTGTGGGGTTCAGGCTCTGGGCCTTGGGAGTTAGAATTATATCTTGGGCTTTTTTTTGGTATTGAAATATAATATAGCCAGAGGCATAAATAAAAATATAGGTTGTGATTAATGATATTAGCTGGAATTTAAATTTATTCCTTTATTCTGGTGGCGTTTGTTTACACGGTTTTCTTTTATTTATGCCAGTGATACTGGTTTCCAGGGTTATGCTTAAAAAGCTTTCCTTTAAAAAGACATTTATTAGCAAAAAAAAAAAAGTTGATTTAAGGAGAAAAATATCACTCAATTTTGTAGATTCTAAAGATTCACCTGTCCCGGGCCTCTCTGGAGTCACGGACCAGCTTGCCGTCCTCCAGTGCATGGGCAAAGCTGGACAGGGGGACTGGGCTTTCAGTGGCCACACATGGTCAGGTCCACAAGGTCAGCATCAGCATGCTTCGGTCAGTGACATAAAGTAAATAAACAACAGCACAAGTGGGTCCCTGATGGGGAGAAAATGAGGAGCTGGTGTGTGAATACCTGAGGTTTGGGAACTCGGAGCTTTAGGGACCTATTCTCTTCTGATGCCTTGTGTTTCATTTTGTTTTACTTTACTTATTTATTTTTTTGGAGACAGAATCTTGCTGTATAGTTTAGGCTGGTCTTGAATTTACTATGTAGCCCAGACTTGCAGTGACCCTCCTGCCTCAGCCTCCCAGATGCTGGGATTACAGGTGTGTGCCACCACACCCGGCCCACCTGGTATTTTAGCAGGGGCTTTCTGGAGGTGCGAGGCCTTAAGCCCTAAAAGCAGTAGGGTGGTAGGAGTTCAGGTCTGTGGCCGGGTTACGGAGGGTACCAGGGGATCCTGAGGTGCACTGTATTTCACACCCCTTCAGTGTTCTTTGCCTTTGAACCCCGAGTGTGCCCCTGGCCTTTGGTGATGTGTACATTATCCTTGCTTAGAAGTTTCCGGGCACCACATGGTCCAGCTGTGGGATAATGAATGGTGGGAAATGGATAGCTTTTGGGTGAGCAGTGTTTCTGCCCTGGACTAGAAGGGTAACTCTGAATACCACACACCCGCCCTTCTCTGTGCCTTGACACCTCGATAACCTAACACCAGGGCTTCTGGGCAGGAGCTCCCAAAGATACATTTTGGAAGGAAGGGAGGGAGGCCCCCTACTCGGAGACCCCAGGCATGGCTGTCCACTGGCCCTGAGCAGTGAGGGGCCAGTAGCTGCCCAAGGTGGCTCCTCCAGCTCCCCTGCGCTCTGGAGGCCACTGGCATACATGTGTATGGGACATGCTTTGCGTGCTCTAAGGAGATGGGCTATAATTGGCCTTCATTGATTTTGTTTTCATTGAGCTAAAATAGAGTCAGAGCTTCTTAGGCTAGAAGAACTGATTGATTTGTGGGAGAATTTAGGATTATTCAGCTGAAGAAATAATTAATTATGTTCTTATTTAGCAATCACCAGGGTGCAGCCTATTTCTTAGCAGGGGAGTGTGGTCAGCAGAATTGAACTTTGCCAAGCCAGAAATGCATTAAAATAGGTCCCTTAGCCAAGTAAATGGATCCCACACGTAGCCTTTGTTATTATTCCTAATAGAAATCTTCGTGCGGGTTAGAGACCATCAACTGCTAAGGTGTGTGTGGAGACCGAGAGACGTGGCTGGTCTTCCTGGTCTCCGTTTCCTCCTCTCTGGAGGGTGCTGCCTGCCTCTCTCCCTGCCTTCCCTCGGCTCACTCACTCCTCCGTCTGCCCTCGCATCTGTCTGCGGCTCTTTCCACAGTTTGTAAGCTCTGCATGGCTTCATCGGTCTGAGCAAATGATACTTTCTACCTTTGGCTTCCGATTCTCAGAACTGGGAGTTGGTCCAGCGGAATAGATGGGGGCCTCTCAGCGCGGCTGGATTGTCCTGGAGTGTGTCACACTTCAACCAGGAGGGATGCTTGAAAGGTCTTCCTGTGTCATTAGGGTAGCTTAGAAGTTGGAACTGGGATTACAATTTTTCCAGATGGTTTAGTCCTAGGTCAATCTCTCCTTTAAAAAATTGCTTTTGAAATTATTGCATGTGATTTTTGATATAATTAATCCTCATTAGAATGAGTTTTAGCCTCTAACCTGAGGCTCCACTTAAGTGACATGGGGTAGATATAAGTAAGGAAGGAAACACTCTTTTCATTCAGTGCACACTTACTGAGTAGCTCACTGCGTATTACGTAAGGTTTACAAAGATGAAGGGACCCGGTACTGCCTGCCTAGGGCGAGGGTCCTGGCGGCAGTGGAGCAGCAGCAATACTGAGGGGAAGAGAGGAGGCAGGGACACCCCATGGCATCTCCTGCAGGTGGGACAGGCGGCAGCTTCACCACTGTGGAGCAGGCACCTGGGCCCCAATGGCAGCATGATGTCCTTTAGCTGGCCAGTCCCACAAAGCTAGTGACAGGGTCTCCACTAGTCAGATACAGTAGAACCCACAATAGCGACTGGGCTAAGTTCTGTTTTTCTCCTGGAGCAGGCAGGGTGGAGGGAGGACAGCCAGGTAAGCCTGTCTTGCGGAGGCCCAGAATCCCCCCACCCGTCTGGGTCAGGCATGGACACTGTTGAACTCAGAAACCCCTGGAGTTGCTGCCGTGGTGCTGGGAGTATCACCGAGGTTAAAGCAGAGAATCAGTGGCCTCCGTCAGTGCCAAGCATGAGGTGGGACACAGCGCGTGTCAGTGCCTGTATTAATTTCATGATCACACCAGCCTGCATTTCGGTGATTGAGACCCTGGGACCAGGTCCTCCCGTGGCACCACATCTGGCAGAAGTTTGTTCCCGGATGGCTGATCTGCAGGAAGAGGGCAGTGCCGGGGGAGGCAGGGCACTGCCTTTCTGCAGAAGTCATCTAAGCCCGTGGCATGGGTCACACCAAGATCACACCTAAAACTCCATTTATCTGTCAGGGAATTGCACTGTTCTGGCTTTTCTGTACAGAAATAAATACCGGGAGAATGGAATGATTGCTGAGTGTCTGCCCATCCCGTCTCCCACATGACCCGGCTGTGACTGTTACCAGTTCTTCTGCTGATTGTTTCTGGTAGAAAAAAAGCAGCAGAGACAGGAGTGGGCGAGCAGCGCTCAGATACCTGCACAATGTTGACCCTTCGCTTGCCCTGAGGAAGCCCAGGCTCGGTGCCTGTTCCTCCAGGCGGACGGGATGGTGGTGCTGAGGCGGGGAGACGGGCCGGCATGGGCCCCGGGGCCCTGGCCCACGCGGGGCAGAGGCAGGAGGAGGAGCCCGGGCTGCACCTTCTGTGCTGCCTCCCCGGTTACTGCGTCGCCGTCACACTGAGATGATGTGAAGAGAGGGGTCCTGGCTGGCGGGGCCTAAGCTTGTTCCTTATTTGTTACATAGCAGTGAAAAGATTTGCAAATGTCTTATAAGGATAAAAATACAGAATACGGGCAGTGACCCCTCAGCAGCTGCGGGAAGCCAGTTCCAGAAACTCCAGGACACCAAAGTCGGTGAGCACTCAGGTCCTTCTGTGAGACGCACCGTATTTCTCTACCACTGGTGCGGCTCCTCCCGCACCTGCCGAGCTGGCTCTGGGTTATTACCAACCCGAGGCAACCCGCAGGCCGCGGGAACAGCTGTGATTGCGTGTCGTGCAGGGCACACGGCAAGCGAAAGGGTCCGTGTGCGGCACAGATGCACCTCTGTGCGAGCATTTCCTAGCACAGTCGGTTGCCACTCACAGATACAGAGGCAGCGAGGGGACAGGTCACGCGCGCTGCCCAGTGTGGGCCGGATTCTTTCTGCCTTTCCACATGACTGGCTGGTTTCTGGTCACTGTGCATCTCTATGTGACTAGTGGACAAACATCTCAGCCTTTCAGTGTTTCACTGTGGCTCCCCTCTGGTACCTGATGATTTTAGGAGACTCATTTCCTCCCGAACCTTTCTTGCAGCTCCGCTGCCTCATGTCTTCTCCGGCCAGCTTCTCTGGGGGTGGCAGCCCAGTGTGCAGCTCTAAGCCCAGGGGCTGCTCCGGAGTCTCTCCTTCAGCTCAGAATTATGATGACCTGTAATCAACTTGAGGTCAAAATTTTCTCTAGGACCCTCAGATGAATGATAGCCTGTTTGTTCACAAGAAGGATGGCTTTGTGAAAACTGGGGACAAGCGGAGGCTGGGCAGATGGAGACCTTGCTGTGCGTGGAGATTTCGGCTTTCACAGAGCTTCCATGCTGCTGTCCAGGTGGACCAGCCCCCTCCTGAGGGATGACCCTGCGCAGTTTCCTCCCCGGCACACCGTAACACGTTATTGATCTGTCTCCTGCAGTTCTGTCTCCCCTCCGCCATCCTGCAAGCCCTTAAGGTCGAGGGCTTTGTCTTATTCACGTCTCTTAGATACCGAGTGTCTAATGAAATCCTGACACAGAGGAGGGGTGTAAGGTATGATTTTGAATAAATGGCAGTTCTATAGGGAACTATTAAAATCATGCATTGCTGTATTTATATACATGAATCATGCTTATCATTAACATTCCGAAAAACAACAACAAAGTACAGAACAAAACAGGAGATATTCACAGATTCTACTACCTAGAAATAGTGTTTGTTACAATTGTGATGTCTACCTTTCCTGATGTCAGAAAAAATGGTCCTGATTTATGGAGTAACAGTGCCTACATTAGGTAGGAGTAAATAAAGTTGTGCAATTAGTATAGACTCGGTACTTCAGGTATTTAGGCCTGATACCTTACAAAGCTCTCATAATTTTTATAATAGTATCACTTCATGAGAAAATAGGTGCTTGAACCAAAAATAAAGAGCATAATTTGTTTAAATTTTGGAATTGTTCATATATGAATAATAATTCTGCACTGACAACCATAAGTTTGAGCTCATCAAGATACCAAATTTCCTATTGCCAAATAATTAAAAAGTTTTTAGAACAACATAATCTCCCATTTAAAGAAAGCACAGTCATTTTCCCAAGGAAAAACATCAGCAGGAAGTTATAAACAATGGTAATATTTTTATATCATTGATTCATTCGTGAATTTAACTCAGCGTGTACTTAGTATCTTCTATGTCCTGGGCATTATTATAGGAAGTGCAAATACATTCTGACTATCTTTTTTCCTTCCATTTATATTTTACTTTGGAGTATTTTACTGAGAAGGGCAGTTATAAAGCTAAGTCCAGGTGAAGTGACCAGATATCCTGGATTGACAGGTGCTAGCAGGGGACATTATTTTGCTCCATGAAGTTGGTTTTCGCTCATGATGGATTTGTGGATATGCACCAGCCTACACAGCTTTTATGACCTATAATTACGGCTGAGTTTTGCTCAAGATCAAATAGTAGGAAAATAGAGATTTTCCTACTATTTTGGGAAATAGTTCTTGGGCTCTAAGAAGCCCATTTACTAAGACAAGATGTAGCATAGTGCCACGGAGAGTCTGACCAGGCACCAGAAAACCTAGATCTTCAAGAGAAGCTTCTGTCAGGCTGAGGCAGGAGGATCGCTGCACGTCTGAGGCCAGGCTGGGTGGCATGCTGAGTGCAAGGCCAGCCTGAGCTACATAGCAAGGCTGTCTCAAAAAACAACGAAGAAGAAGAAGAGGAAGAAGAGGAAGAGGAAGAGGAAGAAGAAGAAGAAAGAAGAAGAAGAAGAAGAAGAAGAAGAAGAAGAAGAAGAAGAAGCAGAAGCAGCAGCAAGTCCAAGTCCCATTTCTTAGAAGCTGTCACTGCCAGTCACGGAATTCAGTGCTTTGCCTACTCCACTGCTCTGAGTCCTCCCAGCACAGAGGGCAGGTGGGTAATATTGTACCCATTTTACTGCTCAGGTGAGTGGTGGGCAGGCACACCCATTGCTGGGCTTGAATCTTTGTTCTATCATTTATCACCGGTGAGACTGTAAAGTTTCCACCCTCCGCCTCTCGCGGGTTCCCCAGTTAGATAGTGTCACTACCCTGGGGGGGCAGTGGGGAGACTGGAAGAATCAAGCGTGTGCAATGCAGAGTGGTATCTGACCCATAGCAAGAGCTAAGTGAGTTGGAAGCTATTTTTGTTTGTGATCGAGCTGTGTCCAGTGGCCCTCGCTAGCACTGTGGCCTTGGGGAAGTTTCCCGACAGTGCCGCTGGAAGACGAAAAACAGCGTATTCAGTGCAGACCTAGTTAGTGAAGTGCTGTGTTATATAAGTAACACTAAATGTTAGGATGGAAATTAGCATTAAATTGTTGATCCTTTTTTCTTTTTGTCTTTTTGAGACAGGGTTTTGCTATGCAGATCAGGCTGGTCTTGAATTTGCATAGATCCTCCTGCCTCAGTCTCCCAAGTACTGGGATTGCAGGCATGCGCCACCAAGCCCGGCTGAACCTCCCGTTTATATATAGGAGTTGTGGGTGTGGGTATTGTGTCTCAGTAACTGAGATAAGACAGATAAGACCTGTGATTTCTGAGATCTGTTTCTTTTTGGGGGGAGGTGGTTTCTGTTGTAATGCCTTGTTTACCTGAATTCTCATGGTCACCCCAAGTGGTAAAGCCATCTTGCAACACTGCAGCATGATTCTGATGCTAGCCACCTGGACCAGTGGTTAAGGGTGAAGAATCCAAAGATACTCCCCTCACTTCACTGCAGCCACAAGACGGGGGTGCCCAGCCCAGGCATACTTCTGCCCCATGTACTACAAGGTCAGGCCTCCCAGGATGCTTCTAGGGTCAGCAATTCACAGGACAAGGCTGTGCACTTAGGGGACAACACTGTACTTAGGATGATAGTTTTCCTTTTTTATTTGAAGGGTGTACACTGGGTGAGATCCGGAAAGATTTCTGAGCCTGAGGCTCCCTGTCCTCTACTCGTGGACTCAGCACAGATCCCCTCCCGGCGCACTGCTGAGCCCCCAGCCACCATGCTCACGCCACTTCCCTGGAGGTGCACGGCTGAGTGTTTGGCTGTGTGGCTGGGCACCATCTTGGAGCCTGCTTCCCGCGCTGAAGGCTGGGTTGGTCTCACCTGGCTTAGCGCTCTAGCCCTCTGGACGCCTGGCTAGTGTTTCTCGTATCATCAGCCCCTGGCCTGGGTCATCTCCTTGGTGTAAGCTTCCATGTGACCCGGACAGTCATCAGCCTGAGTCACAGAGACGCCTACCCCGGGGAAATCGCAAGGGTCTCAGAGCTGTCTCCCAAGAACCTGGGCCAAAGATGAATTCTTTATTATGCCACAGTGTTTTAGACAAGACAAGGATCTGTGCAGTTTGCTAAATTGAAAGCACAGAGGAAAAGGTGAGGGACTGAAGTGAATTTGATGGCTTTCTGAAGGATCGAGCCAGGCTGTCAGGCCTTTTCTTGGGTAGTGAACTTGGGAGCCCCCGAAATTCCATCCTGGGATGTATTCTGGACACACGTACTCCCAGGGGTCACGCATCTGGGACCGAGGCCTTAGGCTGGTGTGCAGGATGGGTCACCTGTGCCACGGGCACCTTTATCCAACAACCACTGTGTTTGATGAATGGCTGCTGCTGCCTGGGTGCTGGAGAGAGAGAGAGAGAGAGAGAGAGAGAGGTGAACAGAGCAGGCAAAATCCTGCCTTTTTGGAGTTTTCACTCTGGAGAAGGCAGACAATAAGCAAATGAACACCTAAAGATATGCGAAGCAGGTGGTGGCAGCACTTTGGAGAAAACTAAATTGAATGCCAGGAACCTGTCGCTCCTCCTCTGCAGGTGGAGTGGGAAGCTGGGCCACCTCCGGCTCAGGGCAAAGTGTGTAATTTGTTGTTGCTGCCGTGTGCCCTCCGGGTTAGAAAAAAATCTGTCCCTGAAATGTTTAGCGAGCATGCTTGGCCTTTTGCTTCTGCGGTGATTAAATGCCAAGCTAGTGGGAATTCATTTTATTCTAATTCAAGGTTAAATGTAGGAAAGACCTCCGTCTTCTCATCTATCAAAATTCAGCTGTGGATCTTTTAAGGGTGTCCGTCCCTCTTTGGGGCTGCCCTAATTGCATTTAATTCCTCCTCTCTCTGCTTTCACAGCATTTAATTTATTTCTCTGTTATATCGCATTTCATTGCTTCATATGGAATCACATGCTTATGGGCTCAGTTTTTCCAACACAACTTCTAATTTCCTTGGAAGTAGGAAGTTTTATTCTCTAGGGTCTTTCATTGTGTTCACCTCCCCCCACCCCAAATTTTAGAATGCTTGGTACACAGTAGCTGTTCAATTAACTATTGATTAAGAGAAAGACCTTTACACACATGCTTATCAGCACTGAGGTCTAATATGCATTGTGTAAGTTTCTTATCTAATTTCCTCTGATTTCCCAGATGAATGGTCTCACAAACATCCTTAGTTAGTTGTGACTGCACCTTAGGACAACATTCCCGAGTTAGGCTTTTAAAAGAAATAACAATAAAAATGCACTTATAGTTTCATTTCTCATTGCACAATATAGGAATATAGAATATAGGAATTTGAGAAAATATAAACAAGCATAAAGAAAATAAAAATCACTTTCATGTGATCATTCATTCATTTAGAAGTGCCTATGAGCTGTTACTGTTCTCTAGGTGAATGCAAAGCATTGGGGAGATAGCGTGAATAACAGGCCAAGTCCTACTTTCACAGAGAAATTCAGTAATTAAATGGGTGATTATAATTTACACAATTAATTAATGAATTACAATTTCCATAAATCCTACATACAAAGATAGTGCTAGTGTTTTAGTGTATTTTTATCCAATCTGTTTGTAAAGGTAATACATCTGTGAAAATTCTAAAAATTAGATGATACTATATTATTGTTTTCTAGCCTGCCCTTCTTTGTATTTTCTAAAAATTTATTTAGAAGAGAATAAAACTAAACAATAAAATGGAACAAAACAAAACAGCAAGAATGATACTGAATTTTGAAAACAAAGCAGAAGGAAATCCCCCATTATTGGGGACTTTGCCAAGATCCCCAATCTCCCAAATGAGGATATGGTGAAGGCTGAACTAAATGAGACAGGTGGTATGATTTCAGTGCTCCAGGAGGATCAAAACCTTCTAGCAGAGTTTGAGGCTCTGGGGGCTGAGACAAGGAATGTCTCTGGGGCGCCTGTATTTATGTAGCTTTCAAACAAGGAAAGGGTTAGAGTGGAAAATGCAAGAAACTGAGCAGGACCTTGGGAGTGGTTTAGAGATGTGACCAAGTAACAGGTTATGTTAATTTAGGAGAACTATCTTATGTTACTTTAGGAGAAGTAGGGTAGGAGAAAGTCTCCAGGTGACTTCCACTACAGGAGTGACATGCCTGCAGCTACAATCATTATCTCTCGTTAACTAGGGCTGGAGCCAGCTGTCCTCAGCTGTGGCCTTATCTTGCTCTTTGAGGTGTCTCTTTGTTCTCAGGTCAACCGTGCCCCAGCCATGCGCGTGTGTTCAATTTCCAGCTTCCATGGCTCTTAACGCCCCATAGTTGCTATAATGCACGTTGTTATCCTCTACACAGAGGCTCAGACTACCAGGCCCAGGCCTGCAAAGTCAATCAGTCAATACAAGCATTAAGCATTACGTTGTTTTTGTACCTCAGTTGCTGTCATCCCAGCCTGTGTTCCTCCAAGTCGGCGGTTGGTGTGCGTGTGGGGGTGGGGCTCTTCTCGGCTCCCAGCTGAGCGCTGGCCGGCTCACGGGGAGGGCACACCAACTTCCACTGGCTCACAGGAGCCACAGGCTGACTTCTTGATTGTCTTCCTAACCAGCCCGTGGCTGTAGACTGCCTTTTAAAAACCAAATATTTCTTTAGGTCTTCTGTCATTCTATATTATACATTTTTTTGGTTTTAAATTTTTTATCTTTTTTTGTTGGGAATTGAACTCATGAACTTGTCCCTGCCAGGCAGGTGCTATGCCACTGGGCTATAACCTGACCCTCTACATTATGATATAGTATCATTTTAGAATTTCCTTCTTTTTGTTCTCTTTTTGAGACAGTGTCTCACTATCAAGTTCAGGCTGGCCTTGAACTCACTGTGTAGCCCAGGCTGGCCTTGAACTCATGGTGATCATCTTGCCTCAGCCTCCCAAGTGCTGGGATTACAGGTGCGAGCCACCATGCCTGGCTCTAGTATCACTTTAAATAGCAATAATATTTTGTTTTAATACTGTTCTAAACTTTCAAACAGTGATATATTGATTATTACTCTGGGAGACATGACTGGAATTGGAATTTCTCTCTCAAAGGGGACAGGATGCTTTCAAATTTTCTCTGGGCCCTGCTAAATTGGCTTCACACTCCATCTAAAGGCTGGTGCTTTACACTTCTACCAAGTGTGTGTGTGTGTGTATGTGAAAGAGACAGACAGACAGACAGACGGATGGAGAATGAGTATCAGCTGGGGTTTATTTTGCTTTTCCATTTAAAGAGGACTTAAGCTGGCCCATGTGTCCTGTTGGTGAGTGTGTGCTCATTTCTTATGCACTGACCTCTAATGACCTTGTTCCAAAGCAGAGAATGAGTGAAATTCGTAATCAGCCTGAGGCCAGAGAAGCATTTGCCAGGGAGGATGTCAGGACTACTGGCCGGCTCAGCCCATAAAGCCAGGGAATGAGTAATAGGCTCTATTCTTTTATTTATGTTAATTGATTCTCCAGCC
Source organism: Hydrochoerus hydrochaeris (assembly GCA_004027455.1). Taxonomy (NCBI): domain Eukaryota; kingdom Metazoa; phylum Chordata; class Mammalia; order Rodentia; family Hydrochaeridae; genus Hydrochoerus; species Hydrochoerus hydrochaeris. The sequence continues at coordinate 56,425 of PVLA01003853.1, read as the reverse complement.
TGGCCATCTTCTCACCGTCACAGGCAGAAAGGCCATTTAAGACAAATCCTGGCCCACAAGTGTCAGGAGCGCAAGGAGAGAGCTGGGGCCAGCGGTGCCGGTGTCACTAATGAGACCCCCCCCCCGGAGCAGCCAGGGAGTCCCAGCTTTCTCCAGGCAGCACATCAGCACACACCGGGCCCACGGGGCCACCCTGCGGAGAAGTGGGAGGGCGTGGGGTTCCTTCCCCTGGGAGGTCAGTGCCACTGACTTACAAAGTGCCACACAACTGCTGCTTTATGCCGCACTCTGGTCCAGACCGGAAATAATGCTGATTTCCTTCTCACCACGTTTTCCCTACAAAATGAAAAATAGCTGCTGCCCCACAGGAAAAGGCCTGTGAGCTTTCCGGGCAAGACTGGGGTGCCAGCCGTGAGGCTCCGCTCCAGGGTCCGGCACAGACCCGGGGCCGTGGGCCAGTCCTGAGCGAGTCCTGAGCGAGTCCTCGGCTTTAGTCTCCTCACTTTATTTTATTATTTTGTTTTCCCCCTCATTTTTAGAGTTAGGGCTCTAAAGCCAGTGGCACTGAGGTTCCTTCTGGCTAAGGGCTCTTTGATTCTGCTGTCACAGAACACAGGTTCAGCCTCCCACAGGTGATACAGTCTCCGATCCAGAGCATTGCTCTCCTCCCAGCTGCTTTTCTGGGCTTTCTAGGAAGAGAGGTTTGGGAGCTGGTACCGTGATCTATACACATGAATGGCAGTTTCTTCTTTATAGTTCTGTCTCTACTTTTGTAGTTACGTCAAGGTCTGGCTTCCTGTTTACAGTAATAGCGTTCCACTCCTCATTACTTTTTTCCTCCATTGTTTAATTAATTCTCTTTAACTTGTTCCCTTAGCCTCTTAAATGATGAACAATTGGTCATTTACTGAAATGCTGTTCTACAGAGGGCCGGTGTGCTCCGGTGGCTCTCATTACTGTTACATCTTCATCAACTGCAGAAAGAAGCATGTGTGTGTGCGTGTGTGCGTGTGTGTGTGTGTGTGTGTGTGTGCGCGTGTGTGTGTGTGTGTGCACAAAGAGTTGAGAAACACAAATTAGGAAGAGGAATGATTAGTGGCTGGGTTTCAGAGAGAACATTTATCGATTCTATCTGGAACACATTTTATTAAAATTGCAACAAACTTTATAAAATCAGATGTATGGTTCATTAAGGGAACATTACCTTACAATTATGATTAATTAGATTAAACTTATGAAAGTGTGTTATTTGTTCAAATCAAAAGGGTGGGGGAAGATGATGGATGATGAAAGAGTGTGATAAATGAAGAAAGCAGCCGAACTAAATTGAATGTGTATTCATCCGTTTTCACTTCATAACTAATGATAAATTGAGCATGTCACAGTTAACAATACACGTCTGGACTTAAGCACAGAGCTTCAGTGCCTGTTTGCTAATGCCTTGTGATAGGTAGCTGAGGTGAAGAATTAAAATTTTAGGTCCGAGACTTTTGTCTGCCTACCTCTTACTGAAAAACACACATGGTACTCAGCTGAAGAATATATGGAGTTGTTCATCATAAAATATTATACCTTCTCAGGTCATGCTTGGGATTTAAAAATAAGAGACGTATTTTACTTACCTAAAATGGATGTTTCTCTCCAAGTTCAGGGCTAATCATAGCAAAGGCGGAAAGTGCCTAGAATTGTAGCAGTCTTCCTTTCCTTCTCTCCAGCGCAGCCTTGTGTACCTTGGCATTTAATGGGAAGGACACACCCAAAGCTTATTAGAGAGGATGGGAAATTTAAAAGTGCAAGGTAAACATCACACGGTTTATATCAATTTCCTAAGATCTGGCATTTTCCATTCTAAATCACACTGTAGCTTTTCAAGGATTATGAAGCTGGTGTTGGGGCTGGGGAGAAAGTGTGTGGAAAATATTTCTGGTCAGGCTGAAATGACACGGATTTGCCACACCAGAGTCAGGAATCTTTTATGAAAAGAATCGTTTTTCTAGGAAAGTTCAAGAGTTACAATATAGGACCTGACACACAGGCAATGTTACTCTGCCCTCAGCTCTTCCTGAAGCTCAGTCAAGATATTCGAAGTGTGGGGATAGTTTGTGAAAAGATTACGCAATTTTTCTGCTTCTTTCTTCTTTCTCTCTCCCCCTCCTTGCCTTCCTCCTCCTCCTCCTTTTTCTCCTCCCCTTCCTCCTTTGGTGCTTTAGATTTCTGAGAGGGCTTTGGTAAGATGCGGTGTGAACTGTGCTGAAGGTTTCTGGTCGGTTTGGATTCGGTCTGAACCTCACCTGCCAGCCCTCCCTCAGATTCTATTTCTGCGTCTCTGGCTTGCTGTTTTCAGCAGTGATAAAACTTCTAAGGGACTGAAGCACATTTCACTTAGGTTACAGGATGGAAGAGACTTTTGGACAAGAATTGTCCTTTTCCTTGAAGCCGAGAAGACACTTAGGAAGTCAGAAAGTAAAATAAACCATGGCCACTGCAGCTTACGATGGGAATCATGACAGAGAGAGAGAGAGGTTACCCCGAAACCAGGTCTAAGGCTGTGCTTCCCAATGGAGGTTGGATAGTTTTGCTCCCCAGGGGATGTTTGGCATTGTCTACAGCTAGTTTGGGGAGTGGCGGTACTGTCACTTCGTGGTAGGAGGGATGTTGCAGGATGAGCTCTCTCATGGAGTTACCTGAATTGTCTGACACAAAATGTCACTGGAGACGAGATTGCCAACACTTGTTTTGAGTGAGGCATGAATTTAGAGAGTGGCAAATTAGTGAACTGGGCGAGCAAGCGAGGAGGGAGTGCAAGGCTGACACACATAAGCAGATTCTGTCCCTAACGCAGCGCAACAAACACTTCAGCCAAAGAGCCCCTAATTCAGCGACTTGACTACAACACGAATCACTTCAAGTAGAATATTGTGTCAATTGTTAGTCTTGGATCCAAGCCAAAGTGATTTAATTCCTGAAGTACCAAAAGAGCTTTGCTCTGGTTAAATCTTTTTCATAACTGTGTCCCCTTTCGGGGTTGATTTGTTAAATCCACATGAGGTATTTAGCAAGTGTCAGAACCTCTGCTTGCACCATAGTGAGGAATTGGAAACGGGAGTTTTGATCCTGTGGTTAAAATAGAGCTGAATGGAAAGCAGAGTTCCGCTGCCTCACGGTATCACTGGCTTCTCATTGTCTGGCCACCTCCTGTTTTCCTGCCCTGTAGGACAGGGTCTCCATGAATGGCAGGTTGTCTTGGACAAAGAATATCCTGGTGGAGAGTGGGCGGGAAAGTCTTGAGCTACGCTAAACTGTCCAAAAGAAGAGCTTCGAACTAGGAACAGTCACGGTGTCAGTTCTGCCGTAAGATTCATTTCAGAGCCCACACAATCCTCTGCTGGCCGCCTGATATTGACTCAGCTGTGGGGAGAGGGCGCCAGTGGACAGCCAAGCTAATGGAAGTTTCTGGAAGTAACCCCAGATTAAGCAAGTTCTTAGTGTTGGAGCAGAAGAAGATAAAGAGTGTGGGGGAAAGTTCGGCAGGACCCAGAGCAGCAGACTCTTCACTCGGGGTGAGGAAGGGGAGGCCAGAGGAAGGAAGGGCAGGAAGAGTCGGCTTTGTCGGTTTCAGTTCGTCCCTTTGGAATATGACCCTCGGCTGCCTTTCCAGCCGTTTTCAGGAGAACCTAGCGGCGTTAAGCACGTCTGCAGAGTTGCATGACCGGCACCACTGTGTATTTCCAAGACTGCTGCTAACTGAAAGGGAAATGGGAGCTCTGCCTGAAAAGCTCCCTGTCCACTGCCTGTTCTGGGTGCCCCTTCTAAGTAGACTCACACTCTTTGTTGGCTTTTGTCTGGCTACCATCCATGTCCATGTTGGTGGTGCCTGAGAAATCAGGTGTGAGAAAGCTACATGACAGATGTGGAAGGAATGAAAAGCCTGGCTGGAGGTGGAACTAACATGTATTTTCAAGATCTGGTACATTAAAAATGTTAAAAACCTGACCATGATTAATGTAGACAAAGCCTCGCATTTGCACAGTGCTTAATATTTCCTCAAAGAGTTTTGACATTTCATCTCGCTACATGCTTGATCATTATTTTGGAGAAAAAGTCATCCTTTTAAGGTTAGATTTAGGTAGAATATGAAACTCCCCTCATGTTAATATTTTGGTTGAATTATACTTGGCAATGTTTTAATTCTCTTCTTTTGGTAATAACCCCAGTGATGGGCTGGTCAAAGGCCGGGAATGAAAGACATTTAAGGGTAAGACCCACTTTCTGAGACGGAAATACAGATGGTATTATGTGTCCTTCCAAAGTCCCATGGAAAATTAGCTGCAGAGACAGAGTTAGAATTCATGGCCCCGGATCCCTGAGGCTACAGTGCCCTGAGCTGCCCAAGTGCAAAGCACCCTTTCACTTCCAGGGGCCTCCCGGGGTGCCCTGAAGCATGAGGGACCAGTGAGCATCCGTGCATGAATTCTCCCACACAGACAAGTGCAAACGGTTTCCTTTGGGGTCAAAGCTTTGCTACCTCCATTTCGGACTCAGTGGAGGCTGAACTACCTCCCTCGAGGATCTCACACTGCATGTCACCCCTTACTGACGGGGCTGCCTTCTGCCTGGGGCATCTGCTCTCTCCTGCCTGCCAGCCCACGCAGGTCCTCCTGCTGAGCTCTGGATGCCTCCAGCATACTGGAGGGGACATTTTGCTCTGATTACAGGTTGGCTGGACAATTGAACGAATGCCCTCTACACTGCCGACTTCAGCTGGCCCCGTCCCTGAAAACCGCACCGCTTCCCTTTTCACGCACTGCCCCTCTGATACCGCCTCATAAAACCCGCGGCCGTCGTATAACTGCCTGTCCGGCTTTCCAGGTTGTGTGTGTCCCCACAGCTCGCTGGGAGGGAAGGCACTTAGGCTTGACACCGCGACTTTCCCGGGCTAAGTTCCGCCCTTTAATTGCAGAAAGGCTTTCAGGAATGCGCCGTGGGCACTCAGTTGTCCTTAATGTGACTCCCACCCCACCTTCCTTGTCTGCTGCCGGAGGAAGAGATGGACGTGTCTGCTTGGAATAATCAAAGGGGACCAGGACAGGAAAATGGGCCAGGGAATAATAGTAAGTTGCTCATTTACCGGTGACAGTGCATTTGCTCCTGTTTGGGCTCTCTCAGTCTGGCAGTCTCGGAAGAAAAAGTTTAATGGGCATAGTGACATTTTGGTGACATAGGTTGGGCTTTGTGAGGGACGTGGATGGGTAGGCCATGGAGCAGGGGGAGGGGACGGAAGAGCCGGTGAGTGGTGTGTTGGGGTAGGGCGGCGGTTTTCCCACATGTGAATTGCTAGTATGTGCTGTTACAGTCCAGGTGGTGAGTTAGGGACGCTGATTGTCCTCTCTCGTCTTGCTTTAGGTCCTGAAGGCAGCGCCCCTCTCGCCCTGCAGCTGAACACCTAGGTCACCCCCATCAGCTCTGCTTCTGGAAAGTCCTGAGGACCGCACTGCAGAGTGTGGCCGTTTCCAGCTGCATCTCATCCTCCCTGCTACTAGCTTGATTCTGAGTGTCACTGAGTCTGTTTCAGATTAGTGGTTCTCAAACCAGGCTTGTTATGAGAACCAGCTGGACACACACACACACACACAGCCCAAATCTACCCTTGTTGGTTTTGACTCATTTGGTCTTGGGACTTACAAAGCCATATTTTCAAAATTTTTCTCCTGGCTGTACAAGTGATCCATCCTGTCTGGAAATGGCTCTCTTAGACGGCTTGACCATGTGTTAACTGAATTTCTTCAGGGCACACCTGGAGGAACAGCTTTTGGTCCTGCCACCCTGTTGCTCAGTTCTGGAAAGTCTTGAATAAAGAGGAAGGAGGATGAACGACAGCCATTAACTTCCAGCACGGGCGTCTCGGCGGCAAGGTGTCCCCTCTGTGGGCTGACGAGGTGCCCCTCCTGGGAGCTCTGAGAGGGCGTCTACCCTTTCGTGTTCCTGACTTCTTTCTGATGTCACCTAAGAACTTCTCCCTTCCCTGTCTTCCCTGCATTCAATCATGTGGACAGGAAGGGTTTTGAGGAGACAGTTGACATCTTCAATTTCTGGGGACTCTGGCTGAGACATGGATGGTCAGAAGTGGGCCAGCTGTGCAGGACACCAAACCATCTGTCAGATGGCTCATGCCTGGCTGGAAGAGGCTGAGGGTGGACGGTCTGAACTCTGAACTCCATCCTAGTGTTGCTTTGGCACCGTGGAGCAGAACAGTCCGTATTTGAGAAAAATGCAAGTGAGATGATCTCTGGAAGTGTCCAGTGGAGAAAAATGGATGCAAGTGACACAGAGCAGCCCAGACTGGAGGCCAGGAGCCAGCATTTGCACTCAGGCCCTGCCCAAGGTGAGTTGTGTGGTCCAGGGCAGGAGAAGCCTCCTGCTTCACAACCCGAAGTGAGAAGCTCATTTTGTAGCTCCATTTGGTAATATCTAGGTCAGATGACTTATTAGTGGTTCTTCCTTTGAAATAAAATTCTCAGGATGGCATCAGGGTGTAGGAAGGGTTTAAAAAAATCCTCAGTATTCATGACAGGTACAGAGCTAGGTGTCAGGGGACACGCGACCTCAGATGCGAATGGTGTCCAGCTGCTCATTTCGAAAGGAGGCCTAGAACACGGGAAGCCCTTTTGTCAGTAATTTGGGGTCCTAAAGCCAACCGGGGGCTGCCAGAGACCTTGCATGTGCTCCAGGTTGCTCCCTCCTGCGCCCCGCTTCTGAGGTTCGTCCCTGGGCATCTTTAGGGCCTTCCCTGCCTCTGCTTTGGGGAACTTAGTCTGTTGGCCTCCCCTTGCCCTTCTGAGTTGTGGGCCGTGTTTCTCTCCTGGCCTCCTCCTCCTCGGGCTGCAGAAGGTTACCTGTATGAAGCGGAGTCTCTGTGGCGGAAAACCGTTTATCCGGAACACTCTCGGTCTGGGAGCGGACTCCCCGGGGGTGGAGCGGCCTGTCGTTCCTCCGCTCGCTCGCTCGCTCCCTCGCTCGCTCGGGTCGGTGCTCCCTTCTGACCTGCTTCCCTCCCCTGGAGGGCGCATTGTTGCCCAGGACTTGCTCTGCACTCTAGGTCCCTTTTGGTTCCAAATGAATTTTAAGATTGTTTCCTCTAATTCTGTGAGATATGCTGTAAGTGCTTTGATCAGGGTTGCATTAAATATGTCTAACAATTTTGGAAGAATGGTCATTTTCACGGTATTGGTTCTTGCTACCCCAGAGCAAGGGATAGCTCTCCATTTTCTGATATCTTTTTCAATCTCCTTTTTCAGAGCACTGTAGTTTTCAATGCAGAGGCCTTTTACTTCCTTCATTAAATTGATTCCTAGGTTTTTCATTTTTTTGGGGGGTTCTATTGTGAAAGATGTTGCTTCAATAATTTCTCTCCCAGTGAATTTGTTATTTGTATACAGGAAGGCTACTGATTTTGAGTGTTGACTTTTTAACCAGCTATGCTACTGAATTTGCTTATTAAATCTATAAGTCTTTCAGTGGAGCTTTTGGGGTTTTATATGTTGTTATGGATTAAAAACTGGTAGTCAACTTAACACCAGCTGAATGAAATCAGCATAGCGCTGAGTGTGGATGTCCCACCTGAGGAAAGTCGCCAGCATAAATAGAGACCTGGAGAGGACGAGTGAGGCGTTGTGGGTCTCTCTAAGTGTTGCTGTTTGAGACATTGGTTCTGGAGGAGCTCAGCATGACTAGCTTTCCTAGTGTGAGTTCAACCATTGTCATTGGAGGAGCTCAGGACCTTGTTGGTGAGAGAGTGGCTGTGGTTCACTTTGGGGGAGCTCTGGTCCTTACATGAAGCTTCACTTCTTAACTCCAGAGGGGAAGATGTGTGCCGTTTAAATCTCCAGGACAAACTCATCACGCTGGTTTTCTGGCGTGTACTCGACTGTTCTTATTGTCAGAGGAGCTCAGGACCTCCGTGTCGCTGAGGATGGCTGTGATGCTTTTCATGACAACCCTGGTGTTTGTTCTGTGACTTCTTGGCTCTAGCATAGAACCCTCAACCTACCAGCACAGCTCCTTCACCCCGCTGGCATTGACTTTCTAGCTTCTACCACTCACCTTTGGGCCTTCCCAGTGCAGATCTGGAAAAAAGACTGGCATGAGTCCTTCTTGTGGGCTCTAGGCCTCCAGTTGGAGTCATGGGAAGCACTGTCATGGACTCTGGGTCTTCAGCTGGACTCATGCAGGACATTGCTGTGGGATCCAGGCCCTTGGCTGAATATTCTGTGTCATTAGTGTTGTGGACAGATTTCCTGCACTTTCATGTATTTTACTTTGAGTGACCATCATAAAATAATATCGTAAATTCTGTGTGCTGATTCTGTTCTCCTCACAACCCCTGACTACAACAAAGGAACATTCCCCCCATTTCTGAAATTCTTTCTGATGCATGTGTGAGTAATCAAGCATCTGGACCCTAAGAGTACATTCCTTTAGGTATGATGACAAAGCTTTTTTGCAAGCTTTGAATAAGTCACAAAAAATATTAGTTCAAGAACAAGTAAATTCTAAAATGGTTTTTGTACTTTAACAAGTTCTTAGCTGTGGCTGCTTATATAATACTGTCTATGGAAAATGCTAATATAGTAACATTCTATGTTAAGGAAAAGGCTTAGGAACAAGTCCTTAATCCGTAGATTTATTTATTTCAACAGTGATTTTCAGGTACCTGGTACATGCAAAGCATAGCATTAGGGATTGGAATTAAGGCCAAATCAATGAAATAATGTAGTTTTGTTTTTTTCAGGAGGTGTCTTGCTATGTAGTTCAGGCTGACTTTGAATTCACTATGTAGCCAAGGTTGGCCTTGAACTTTTGGCAATCCTCTTGTCTCAGGCTCCTGTATACTAGGATTACAGGTGTGTGTCACCATGCCCAGCTGACATAATGTTGATAATTGGAGTATGTTTATTAAGTGTTTCCATTTTGGCCATTTCTATCATTAGTGTAGCTTCACCATGTCTGTTTATGCCTGTGCTTTTTAGATATTATTCCCAGTGCTATTGTGAGTAGGAGAGATGAAGAAGAAGAAGATGAAGAAGGAGAAAAAGAGGAACAGAAAGGAGGAGGAGGAGGAGGGGAAGGAAGGGGAGGAGGAAGGAGATATTAACTGTAGCACCCGTTTTTGAGATTTAAGTAAAATAAGAATTTCCCAGCTTTTCTGGGAACAGTACAATACTCAGTCATGCTGTCAGCAAATTTGTATCCGTTTACATTTCATAGTCATTTTTCATGGATGTTCTATCTTCTCTAACTTTTAATTTTTTTTCTTTTTTACCAATTACAGATATGAAACATGGCCCCATTTTCTAGATTTCTTTCTGAATAATCCTTAAGGAATTTTTTAAAGAGAAAATTTAGTAAAGGGTCCAGATGGCCGAGAAGGTGCAGGGACCTCACGTTCAGTGTTACGTGCCCTGCTCACTTGGGTGCTCAGCACCCACAAACACAAAGGCTGAAGACGCATTTGGCTGCCTGGCCAGCGCTGGATCAGTGTGGACAAACACCTGGAGCACGGGTCAGGGCCTGCCAGATGTTTGAGCCTAAAAAGTTTATCACTATGAACCACTTTCACCAGTAGGATATTTTTAGTTTTGTAAGTTTAACCAAGAGCGTTTAAATATGGTAAGAGAATCTTGTTTCAGACATAGAAAGCTTCACCTTTTAATTATAGCCAATTTTAAAATATCTTAACAATTGCTTTAGATGATTCATGTGAAACAAATCATAATATTTAAACACTTTAAGTTTATACATGTTATCTAGAACCGAGGAAAAGCCCTTAAATTACTGTAGACAAACAACAATAGACATCGCATTACAAAATCAATCTTTTGATGCTATCTCACTTAGCTAACAGGCTGGGTGGAAATACATTACCAACTGAAATCTTAACTCAGTGTTAACCCCGAGAACAAAGATTCTTGGGCTATATATCATGAGTGAGTGTCTACTTATTTATATGTCAACTAAAATAGATCACATACCTGAATATCGACACTTGAAAATATATGTAGCAACCTGATTATACATAACTCTTATGCTATCAAACTTTTATTTCCAAGTCCTGTGTAAGCCTTGAGACTATCAGTACATGTTTTAATGTTTTAAATAAATTTGGCTACCCTGAAAACCCACACAGATGGTTTTCCATGGAAATCTCAAAAAGAGTCCTGCCCAAAAAGAAAAACATTGTTGAACTAAACATTTTTTTAAAAAATGAAACAGCTGCAGGTGTTTTAACTGGTTGAACACTGAACAGTCAGGTTTTAACACTGAGCAGACAGACATACACAAGAGAATTACATTTAAATTTGAGGACATTCAGATATATTTGGCCAAGATGAATTACAATAATCCTTGTACAGTTTTAGGTAACCATAAATAGACTAGTCAGACATTTTTATAGTTCAATTAACAGAGACCTCTTGTAATAAGAATCAGAAAGGATAAAAACATTTTACACCTATGAAATCAAAGATTATTATTGTAATTTTATTTTAAAGAGAGTAAAACTAAGCAAAATAAAAGAGAATAAAGCCAATCAAAACAAAACAGTGTCAGTGATATAGGACTTCAAAGCAAGATAATAGGAAATCAACAATGGTTACCATAATGCCTCTTGTTAGCAAAGACAGTTTTTCGGACGAGCCCTGGCCTGATGGTGGATCTAATCAGAACACCCAGCTCTTCAGGCTTCTCATGTTGCTTTGACAGCCACGGCCAATAGCCGGAAGTGCTGGCTTGATGCTCGGATGTAACAGTTCCCTCTCAAGGGACAGATTGTCAGAGGTAATTTTAACTGTTTCCGGGGTGGGGTGGGGAGGTGTGCAGGCCAGGTTCGGGTGTAGAAAGCAAGCAGGTGGCACTGCTTGGAGCTAAGTGTGACTTCCAAACGGCAGGGGAAGAAGACCTGCCAAGGCTCCAACTGCCCTGCTGCAGATGTCGACTTATGGCTGTGTTTTTTCTCATTTTTAAAAGAAATAAGGGGAAGAAAGGATCCCTGTCTGTCCCTCTTGCTCTGTGCTCAGCCTTAGGCATCCTGTAGACCTAGCTGTGTCCCATACCAGGGGCCATGAACTGGAGGTTCTGACCAGGATCTGACTGGAGGAGCTGACCAGGGTCAGTTCAGGGTAGCTGCTTCTAGTGTGGTGGCAAAGGGAGGACCCACAGACATAAGAGTAACTTACGCACTTCCAGGTACAGTGGTTTCCTGGAGGAAGAGAAGAAGAGAGAAAGAGAGGGAGGGGAAAAAGAAAGACTGAGGGAGAGAGAGGAAGAGACAAAGACGAAAACAGAAAAATTATTTTCAAGAAATAGAAAAAAGCACTGAAAGACCGTGAGTCAAGCCATAGCCAAAATGCTCTTCTATCTAAAGTAGATTCTCTTTCCTCCCTCCTTCCTTCCTTTCTTTCCTCTTTCTCTTCCTTTTTTCTTCTTCTCTACCCCCACCCCTTTTAAAATAAAATCTCTCCCCAAATCTTTTAATCCTCTCCAAACTGGGCTTCTCCCCCAGACCCTTCATCTCCAGACCTCTCGGGGCAGGGGGACCTGTGACATCTTCTCTGCAGGGCTCTCGGGCTCCTCTTCTTGGGAGAAGGAGTCTTTTCCTTTGCTGCCTTGGAAGCTGTCGGGGGCGACTCACTTTTCCTTTGCCTTTCACTGGACTTGGCATCTCTGTAGTCTTTAGCCTGGGCTTGGGCATTTTATTTTCTTTTTTCTCTCAGGTTTGGGCTTCTTTTTTTATTTTAAAGAGGATAAAACAGAATAAAACCAATCAAAATAAACCAGTGTAAAAGATACAGGACTTCAAAGCCTTACAAAATCAACGACAGTTACCATAATGCCTCTTGATGTCTTCAAAATAGCTGCATATAACTTGGCGGACATAGTAAAAATCAAACAGGACAGAATAGAAGAGAAACAAAAACAAAACAATAAAGAATTTCAAAACAAGCCAATAGGAAATCCAAGGTTGCTACCATAATATATCTTGGTATCTCTGAAATAGCTGCTCCTGCCATTGGATTTGACACAAACAAAATAAAAGAGTATAAAACCTAACCCAACAAAACAATGGAAGTGATATAGGATTTCAAAACAAGATCATAGGGAATCAACATGGCCATCACCCTCAGAAGGAGACCCCCCCAGATGCCACACTGCACACCGCTCTCCTCTGAAGCTGTGATCAGACCTCGGGCCCCAGACCTGCAATGCATGTGAAACACCCCAGCGCCACAGGCACCCAATTGCATGTCACCTCCGCGGCTGTCATCACGGCCGGTGTTTCTCCAGATAAGCCTGTCACTCACAGTGGGACGGGGCATGGTGGAGGTGGAGGTTGGCACTTTTTGTATGCCAACCCACGTGCTGGGAGGGGCCGGGGTCTGTCTGTTCCAGTCCAGTAGCGGCCCATGTGTGGTGCTGGTTCCCATCCTGGGCTTTCTCGCTGGTGTGGCTTTGCTCTCTCTACCCCAGGTCCGCGAATGGCGCGACTCATGGGGAGAGGCTGGAGTCGGTCTCCGGCTTGGACTCCTTAACCTTCATTTTGTTTTTCCTTTTTGAGCTGCCATAGTCACTACCACCACCGCCTCCCATTAGGAAATCTTCGTCCCTGCCGGAATCTTTCTTCTGGAATGGTGCAGTGTCTCCTCCTCTTATTCTTCCTCACTACCCCATCTTCCGTCAGCGTCTCTCTCTGTTTGGAAGCTGCTTTTGAGGCTGTCTGAGCTGCTGGCACACATTTTTGTGACCATCTTTTTCATCTTCACTGTCCTCTGCTGAAGGGGAATCATCCTTCTTGGTCTTCTCATCTTCTGTAGCTTCTTGAGGAGATGATTAGATTTTCTTAGTGGGAGGACCATAATCATCAGCTGCACCCTCGGACTCCTGAAACTGTGAATAATCAACTGCCTTCCTGTTGCTGACAGGCCGAGAGGTGTTTGCTGTTGAAACGGGATTGAGCTGAGACTGAATCCTGAGGCCCCAGCTTCTCAAACTCCGCCACTCCTTAGCTTTGGGCCCCTGGATCAAAGGAGCCCCTCGCTCCCTGATTCTTCAAAATGCTGCAAAATAACTTCTAAGCAGATTTTTTTTTTTTTACTAGTAAAGGCCAGCAAGACAATTGTTGTTTAGAACATGTATTAATTATCTATTACTGCATGCCAAATTATCATAAATTGAATTAACATTTATTTTCTCACTCAGTTTCTGAGGGACAGGAGGAAAGGAGCAGCTGGCCGGGGTGCCCCGGCTCAGGGTTTCTCACGGGGTTGCTGGGAACAGTTGGCTGGGATGGTGTTCACACCCTGCTTGGCTGGGCCGAAAGATCTGCTGCCACCTTTCCAGAGTCTGCCTGCGTGAAGTCTGCCTCAGGCAGTAACAGCTGGCTTCCTCCACGGTAAGAAACACGGGACATGCACGCGGGCGCACACACACACACACACACACAGACACACACACACAGACAGACACAGACATAGATACACACACAGACGCACAGACAGACACACAGACAGACATAGACAGACATAGACACACCCACAGACATAGACATAGACACACAGAGAAACAGACATAGACACACACACACACACACAGAGACAGAGAGAGAGAGAGACAGGCAGACTTTTTATAGCATGATTTCAGGGGCAATCGCCAGCATTCTGTTGTATTCTATTGCTGCTAGAGACCACCCAGACCACCCAGGTAGTTCACTGGGGAAAGCACCACAGACCGGACGCCACAGCCCGGAGACCCTTAGGGCTGGTTTAGAGGATGCGCATACCCAGCCGCTGACCCTGCTAAGTATTACAGTAAGCCCATGGAGCTTTTGGTCCTTAGATCATTCTGTCCATCTCAGGGGCCCAATGTCCATGGCTTCCACTGATGTACCCTTCCCAGCTATTTTGCCTGGGTGATCTACTATTTTACATTTCAGCTTAAATCCCACATTTTAGAAAGGCTTTTTCTGGTCCCTCAGTATACAGTTATGCTATTACATCACATTAGTTTAATTATGGGTACCTGACATGTATATATGTATCGAATGGGTGGGTCTTAGTCTCTGCATGGCAGTGGGGAAGAGACAAATGCTCTTGATTTCAGTAGCTTTATCAGTGATTAATGGTCCCCTGCTCTCTTGCACTCATGCAAATCTTTGTGAGAACCAAATAAGGTAGGATTTCATGCCAGTTGATTAGATTTTTGTTGTTGACTCACTATTGGTTTTATGTTTTTCTCTGGAACAGAGGAATGTATTTTCCCATTGTACTTTTCAAATTCCCTTTATCTACCTGCATTCTAAGACAGCTTTCTCCATTTTTATTTCTTATGTATTCACTGGACTATTTATTGCCCTGTTCATGTCTTAGAGAATTTATTTTGAATTGAAACTATTATTCTGTGTATGAAAAGTATTCAACTGGGGGCAAGGTTCGTAAGGTTTTTTCTAAATGTAAAATGTCATGTGGTTTGGGTCATATCGAATCATAGTGTTCCACTGAATCTGGGAGATGATATGTGTTTTATCAGAAGCTTGTTATATGCACAAAGGAACAAATACCCAAGGATCAAAGCCAACTTTTAATAATGCTCAGTTAGAGTTCTGGTCATGTTTGAGCCATTCAGAGTCTAATCAGTAAAACCTCTGGAGTCAACAATTGCTTTCTCCTTGCATCATGGCAGGTATCTATTATGCTGAATATTATTCACATAGAAGTGAACATATGGTTACTGAACACATAACCAAACACACTCTGTTGGAGAATGTTTCCTTTAGGATACCTTAAAGCATTCTCGAGCAGAACATTATGTCAGCTCCTTCCTAGTCCTTCTGTTCCTGGCCTCGCAGGAAGGAACTTGCGGTTCCCTTGCATGAAGAACAGTAAATGAGCACACAAAGAAGTTGGGAATCTCAGAATTTATTCACTCATTCAAAGAGAACCATGACTACCTTCCAATGTGAAAACAAAACAATAGATGGAGTTTCTTAAAATTTCAAAAAATATGTTTTCTTTCAGAAAAAGGAGGGAGAGCAAAATCTAGTTTACCTTGAGTCTGGCTAGTTTCTGCTCTGAATTAATGGGATTTTCCCAATTTAGAGGAAAGAAAGAAAGAAAGAAAGAAAGAAAGAATCCAGAGCAAATGTAAATAGTCACCTTATCTGAGTGAATAATTCAAATAACTATAGCATCTTAACAGCTATGTTCAAATGGAAATTTTCAGCTTAAATATGTTTACTTCCTAAACATTCTATAAAATTACACTCTAAATCTAACAAATAATCTTACATATACATATGACATATCCACATGTTCATGTATGCATGTACACACCTGCGTGTGTGTAAAAGGCGGTGCTGCATCTCAGCCGAGACTCTACATTGACAGATACCAGATATTAAAGAGACCAGTGAGACCGAGATCCTGAAGGAGTAACAAAAATGGGCTGGGAGTCAGGTGTGCGATTCTGAAACCTCCTCACAGCCCGAGGCCCTGAGGAATTTAAGGTGGAGACTTGAAGGTAGAGCTGTGGAGAGAACTGTTGGTGTGCTGTGGGTTTCCTTTCTCTGGCCCAGAAGGTCAGGGGTGCCCAGTCTTGCAGGCAGAGTCTGAATGGGGCTGCAGGAAAAGCAGGGTTTGTGGGGCATGGACTGACTTCTGTCTGAGGAATGAATGGGGAGGAGACGCTGTCAGCAGAGGCAGGGCGAAGACTGGACTGACCTCAGTCCGGAGATTGGTGGGTAGACAAGGTCCCAGGAAAGGAACGTTGGCCATACCTCACACACGTGCACACACCGGACTGGGAGGATATTGACTGATGGGCTGATTTCTCCTAGATCTTTCCCAAGAGATTCCTTGGAGGGACCACTGGCCCATAGCAGAGAGAATGACAGGTAGGGCCGATTCCAGGGCTGCGAAGGAAGTAACCAGCCTGAGCAAGGAAGGAGGTGAATTTACCAGCGTTAAGCCTGCTACAGACGAGAAAGTTGCCGTACCACGGATAAACAAGGGACCTGCGCAGTGTCTCAGACTGGACTGGCCGGGGAACCCAAGGTTAGGATCACAGATAATTCAGAAGCATCCTTCACCTTCTCCCTGCACAGTAGCCCTTGAGGGGACAGAAAATGTAGACAAGAAGACCATGTAGAAATGCCAGGCTGGGAAAGGAGAAATCAGTCACAGCACTTCCCCCGGAATACAGCCGTCTCAGCTGATGCAAGTCAGCAGCATCTGGTACCACAAAAGAGAAGCTTGAATTTCACGGTGATTTATTTTTAGTTTTTGAAAACTGCTTGAGTGTGTGATTCTCCTGCCTCCATTGCCCGAGTGCTGGAGTGACAGTGTGCACCACCGTGCCTGGCACTGAATGTCACATTGAGAATAAAGTTTTCATTATCCTTTTGCATAGACGTGTTAAATATAGACTCGAGCCTTTGACAGGTGTAAAGTGACCAGAGGACTGACGGTCACCTAAGAGAGGTTAGAAAAGCCATGGCGCCCATTTGAGCTTCCATCCCGGAGCTGGGGAAGATGCATGCACAGGCAGACGCACAGATGACCTCTGGAAGGGGGAGGTCACACATTCGGCTGTTCCCAGGGGTTACCTCTCGGAGGTGAGATTGGAAACACAGAAGACGGGGCTGCTTACATGTTTGACTGTGGGTATTTCCGCTCCAACGTGGTAGTGTTTCAATTAATTTTACTTTTTAAAAATTTGCTTTTTAAAATTCTAACAAATGCTCAGTTCTTATGAATATATATTTACTCAGATGGACACATGCTTGTGCACAGATATCATGAGTGTGCAGGAGAGGCTGCGCTGCCAGCACGTGCGACAGCCACTGGGGACGTTATTTACTTAAAAAATTGGCATGCACAGAGCTGACGTTCCCAAGAGGCCCTGAGCTAGTGACCTCTGCTTGGGGAAGCCCTGCACTGTGGTGTGATCCCTGGCTTGTGCTAGAAGGGAGCCGTCCGAGGGCTAGGGTGTGCGTGGGGCCTGAAGCGGGGAGAGGCCTGGATCGTTCCTCCTGCACCGTGTCTGCACTGCTGCATCTCCCGAGGGACAGGCCCGCAGGGGGCTGTCCATGAGCTCCTCTCCCCGGCCTTGTCCATCCTGGCCCAGGCATCAGTAGCTGCCCCTCCCAGTAGCCCTGCTCTGGGCCTCCAAAGTGCTGTTGAGCGGGGCGAGGCACTTCGGCTTGACACGGGGTCACTTTCTGCGTAACGTTTTATGGGATTGATTAAACGTTAGCACCGTAACTGTAGACTTTACAGGCCAGAAAAGAGACGGAGTGTTATACTTGGGTAATTTGTGCCTCACGGATTTGAAAAATCAAACAGAGGTGAGTTTAACATGCTTGGAAAAAAGAAACTCATCTATTTTTGTGTCTTCTATATTTAAGACCTTAGCATTTGAAATGAAATAATATCATTTAAAAAGAAGTTGTTACAGTAAAATATCATTTAAAAAGAAGTTGTTACATATATATATATAAATACAAGAAGATGGACTTTTTTTTTTTTTTTTTTTGGTACCAGGGATCAAACTCATACCTATCAGGCAGGTACATTCACCACTGAGCTAAATCACCAGCTCAAGAAAGTGGACCTTTTAATTACAGGGTGGCCATAAAGATTTGCCCATGAATGGGTGTCGGACTTTGTCAAAAGCTTTTTCTGCATCTATTGAGATGATCATATGCTTTTGTCCTGGTTCTGTTAGAAGATTGAGGTTCTACATTAAGTCATTTATATGCACTTGCTCTGTTTTCCTGATATGGTTATTCACTGTTATAAATCTCCTCCATAGGACTGCTTTCACTGTGTCCCATAAGTTCTGCTATGTTGTACTGGTATCATTTAATTGTAGAAACTGTCTAATTTTTTCTTTAATTTCATTTGTGACCCATTGGTTGTTCAAGAGGATGCTATTGAATTTCCATGTATTTATGAAGTTTTTGTGGTTTCTTTTGCCATTGACTTCCAATTTCATTGCACTGTGATCTGATAGTATGCATGGGATAATTTCAATTCCTTTGCTGTTCCTTCAGCATGTTCCATAAACTAGTGTGTGGTCTATTTAAGAGAATGTCCTCTGTGCAGCTGAGAAGAATGTGTATTGTGATGTTGTGGGGTGAAACACTCTGCAGACTTCTATTAAGTCCATTTGTTCAAAAGTTTGGTTCAGTTTTAATATTTCCTAGTTGATTTTTTTGCGTAGTTGATCTGCCTATTTGTGACAGTGGGGCATGGAGATTCCGCAATACAGTTGTATTAGTGCTTATTTGGTTTTTCATGTCCGTTAATATTTGTTTCATATAGCTGGATGTGTTAGTATTTGTTTCATACATATTTATGATTGTTATTTCTTCCTCTTGGATTGCTCCCTTTACAAGGAGGTGTGACCTTCCATGTCTCTCTTAATCAGTTCTAGCTTGAAATCCACTTTGTCTGCAAATAGATTAGCTATGCCTGCTATTTGCCAGGTTCCTGTTGCATGGAGTATTGTTTTCCACACTTTTATTTTCAGTCTAAAAATTTCTTTTTAAACTACATGTATTGTATGCAGAACATTGTGTGTTGGATCTTGCCTCTTGATCCATTCTGCCAGTCCATTTGTTTTGGTGAGTTGATGGTATAACTTCCAAGGATGGAATTATCCTTGTCGTGTTATTTTCCTATTATTGGCTCCCCATTCCCCTCCCTCCATTTAATTGTTTGCCTTGCCTGGTGGATTCCTTCTGTTGAGGTTCATGGAGTTGTAGCCCTTGTTATCTCTGTCTAGAATGTCCTTTAGAACATTTTAGTGCTGGTTTGGTGGTTATGAGTTTCCTTAGGTAATTTTGCCAAGGAAGTATCTTATTTCTCCCTCAAGTTTGAAAGATAGTTTTGTGGGCATATCAGTCTGCAATGGAGGTTATTTTCTTTTGGGGCTTGAACTACTTCACTCCAAGATCTTCTAGACTTGAGTGCCTCTGGTGAAAAGTCAGCTGTGATTCTGATAGACTTTCCTTTATAGGTAGTTTATTTCTCTTCTAACAGCTTTTAATATTATCTTTTTAAATTGAATTTCTAGATTCTCGATTATGTGCTTTGGTGTAGTTTTTTTTTAATGACTAATTGGAGATGTATGTTACTTATCTATATGTCAAATTCTTTCTTTCCTCCAGAGAAATTTTCTGCCATGACATCTGTGAGCAGGCTTTTTATATCACTTGTGCTATTTCCTGCTTTTTCATTGACTCTAATCAATCTTATGTTATTCTTTGCATCATCTAAAAATGCTAGATTGATTTCTCATGATCCCTTGCTATTTTAAAGAAATCTTTACTTTTATTTTTTTAATTTTTGTATTTTTAACATTTTTAAAATTTTATTTAAAGAGAAGAAAAGAAAACGCAAAATAGAAAAAAAAGTAGCAACAATACAGAATTCTAAAAGAAAGAAAGAAAAAGAAAGAAAAAATAGGAAAATGAGAAAAAGCTCCACTAAGAAATCAGTAATTTATAAATTACATACTGTCATCCTGGATGTAGTTGTTCAAGTTACAAAGTTAAATGGTACATAGAAAACATTCAAACAGTCGGACTACAAACAGTTCTGCTCAAAGATCCAACAAAGATTCAGCAATATGGTTATCTATTTTACACACTCAAACATACATGCAGTTATATCCCTTAGAGCCCTTTCTTTTCCTCTCTTTTTTACAATAGCAATTACACATTTTGGTTTTATTACACTTGTAGTTCTTATTTATTTTTTACATTAGGGACACAATATGATATTTATAAATATGATTCTTATTTATTTCACTAATGAGGATAGTCTCAAGTTGTCTCCATTTACCTATGAAGGCCTCAAGATCATCCTTTTTTATAGCTGAGTAATATTCCGTTGTATAAAAATGCCACATCTTTTTCATCCACTCTGCAGTTGATGGGCATCTTGGTTGTTTCCAGGATTTAGCTATCACAAATTGTGCTGCTGTGAACATGGGTGCACATATATCACTGTGATATGAACTTTTCATTTCTTCGGGGAAAATACCCAGGAGGGGAATAGCTGGATTGAATGGGGCCTTCTGAGAATTCTCCATATGGATTTCCATAATGGTTGCACCAGTCTACATTCCCACCAACAGTGGAGCAGTGTTCCTTTTTCCCCGCAGCCTTGCCAACATTTGTTATCAGTTGATTTCTTGATAGCAGCTATTCTTTCCAGAGTGAGATATTTCAGTGCTGTTTTAATTTGCATTTCTCGAATGACCAGTGATGGTGAACATTTCTTCATGTATTTATTTGCCATTTGTATATCTTCCTCTGAGAATTGTGTGTTCATCTCAGATGCCCATTTTTAGAGAAGGTCTTTGAATTTGGGGGGCTTGATGTTTTTCAATTCTTTATATGTTCTGGATATAAGTCCTTTGTCTGAGGGGTTGCTGGCTAAAATTCTTTCTCACTCTGTGGGTTTTCTTTTCACTCTGTTGGTGATTTCCTTTGAAGTGCAAAAACTTTTCAATAATATGAGATCCCATTTGTTGATTCTTTGAAGTGTTTCCCTTGCAGTTTGTGTTTTGTTCATGAATTGTCTGCCTACCCCTATGTCTCCATGACTTCTACCTACCTTGTTGTCCAGTAGATTTAGTGTTTCTGTTTTAATATTTAGGTCTTTGATCCATTTAGACTTTAGTTTTGTGCATGGTGATAGGCTTGAATCTAGTTTCAGTCTTTGGCATGTAGAGAGCCAATTTTTCCAACACCATTTATTAAAGAGATTATCCTTCTTCCAGTGGACATATTTAGCCCCTTTGTCAAATATCGGGTGGCTGAGTGTCTTTGTAGTTGTGCTTGCATCTTCTAATCTGTTCCATTGATCCTCAGGGCTATTTCTTTGTCAGTACCATGCTGATTTTATCACTGTGGCTTTATAGTACTATTTCAAGTCAGGAATTGAGATGCCTCCTGCCTTGCTTTTGTTGCCCAGAATTGCCTTTGCTATTCTAGGTTTCTTCTGTTTCCAAATGAATTTTAGGAATGTTTTCTCTAGATCTGGGAGGTATGTCAATGGTATTTTGATTGGGGTTGTGTTAAATCTGTACAACAGTTTTGGGAGTATGGCCATTTTCACAATGTTGGTTCTTCCTAACCAAGAGCAAGGAATATCCTTCCATTTTCTAATATCTTCTTCAATCTCCTTTTTAAGTGTAGTATAATTTTCAGCATATAGGTCTTTTACATTTTTAGTTAGGTTGATTCCTATGTATTTCATTTTTTTACATGTTATTGTAAAGGGCGATATTTCCATAATTTCTCTCTCAATGCATTTTTTGTTTGTGTACAGGAATGCTATTGATTTGGAGCATTGACTTCATATCCAGCTACACTGCTAAACTTTTTTATTACCTCTAGTAGTCTTTTAATGGAGATTTTTGGGTCTGCTATAGAGTATCATGTCATCTGCAAATAGTAATAATTTAACTTCTTCTTTTCCTATCTTTACTCCTTTTATTTCTCTGTCTTGTCTGATTGCCCTGGCTAGTGTTTCCAGAACTATATTGAAAAGGAGTGGTGATAGTGGACATCCTTGTCTTGTTCCTGATTTTAAAGTGAAAGCTTTCAGTTTTTGTCCATTTAGTATAATGCTGGCTGTTGGTTTGTCAAAGAGGGCCTTTATAAGGTTGAGGTAGACGCCGTGTATTCCGAGTTTGTGAAGGGTTTTTATCATGAACATGTGTTGGACTTTGTCAAAAGCTTTTTCTGCATCTATTGAGATGACCATGTGGTTTTTGTTTTTGGCTCTGTTGATGTGGTGCATTACATTTATTGATTTGCGTATGTTAAACCATCCCTGCATTCCTAGAATGAATCCCACTTTGTCATGATGTATAATCTTCTTGATGATTTGCTGCATTCTATTTGCCAGTATTTTGTTGAGAATCTGTACATCAATGTTCATTAGTGAGATTGGCCTATGGTTCTCTTTTTTGATTGGACCTTTCTCTGGTTTTGGTATCAGAGTAATACTCGACTCCAGGAATGATTTAGGGAGGATTGCTTTCTTCTCAATTTCATTGAAAATTTTAAGGAGTAATGGTATCAAATCTTCTCTAAATTTCTTGCAGAATTCACCTGTGATCCATCCAGACCTGGGCTTTTCTTTGTTGGTAAGTTTTTAATTACAATTTTAATTTCAATAGCTGATATTGGGTTGTTCAAAATTGCTATATCTTCTTGGTTGAGCTTTGTTTGTTCATATGTTTCTAGAAATCTGTCCATTTCCTCTGTGTTTTCCACTCTATGTGAGTAGAGATTTTCTAAGTAGGTATTCATGGTCTTTTGAATTTCCATGGGATCTATAGTAATTTCTCCCTTTTCAGTTCTTATTGCATGAATTTGGGTTTTTTTCTTTCTTTCTCCTGATAAAGTTAGCTAGGGGTTTGTTAATTTTGTTTATTCTCTCAAAAAAACCAGCTTTTTGATTCATTAATTCTTTGTATTTTTTTAGTTTCAATTGCATTTATTTCTGCTCTACTCTTTACAATTTCCTCTCTTCTATGAGCTTTGGGTTTAGCTTACTCTTCTTTTTCTAGAAGCTTGAGATGGAGCATTAGGTTGTTTATTTTTGCTCATTCTGTTTTTTTGATATGACAATTTATGGCTTTATATTTCCCTCTTAAGACTGCTTTCATTGCATCCCACAGATTACAGTATGTTGTTTCTATATTTTCATTGAATGGTAGGTATTGCTTTATTTCTTCTTTAATTTCATCAGTAGCTCACTGGTTGTTCAAAAAGCTGTTATTTAATTTCCATGTATTTATGCAGGTTTTACAGTTTCTTTTGCCATTAATTTCCAATTTCAGTGTACTATGGTCAGATATTATGCATGGTATGACTTCAATACCTTTGCATTTACTTAAGAATATTTTATGGGATAATATATGGTCTATTTTGGAGAATGTCCCATGTGCAGCTGAGAATATATATTCTGATGTGGTTGGGTGGAACACTCTATACATCTACTATGTCCAGTTGCTCACAGGTATGATTCAGTTCTGTTATTTCTCTGCTGATTTTTTGTCTAGTTGATCTATCTCTTTGTGACAATGGGCTGTTAAGATCTCTAGTTATAATTGTGTTCTTGTGTATTTGGTTTTTCATGTCCATTAGTACCTGTCTTATGTAGTTGGGTGCTCCTGTATTTGGTGCATATATATTTATAATTGTTAGTTCTTCCTGTTGAATTTTTCCACTAACAAATATGTAGTGACCTTCTCTATCTTTTTTAATAATTTTAGGTTTGAAGTTCATGTTGTCTGCAAATAGAATAGCTACCCCTGCTTTTTTCTGTGTTCTTGTTGCATGGAATACTGTTTTCCATCCTTTGACTTTTAATCTATGAGTTTTGTTTTGGGTCAGATGTGTTTCTTGTATACAGCATATTGTGGGATCCTGTTTCTTGATCCATTCTGTCAATCTTTTTCTTTTTATAGGTATATTGAGGCCATTTATATTTATGGATATCACTCATATGTACTGGCTTGACTTTGCCATGTTATATTCCAGTTGTTTCTTCTGTTTTTCCCCTTATTTAATTGCTTATCCTACCTGGTGGTTTCTTTCTGTTGTTGTTTTGGGGATTGTGGTCATTTTTTATCTCTGTCTAGTATGTCTTTCAGTACTCTTTCTAGGGTTTGTCAGACTCACCAAAGTCTTACAGTTAGTTGGAGGGGGTTTTACTACTGGCCCTATTTATCCACTGTACACCTCTATTTTAGGGGCATACTCACCACACGGATACAGTTAATCTGCTGTAGTCCAAGGTTCACTGCCTGGGAGCAAAGTTCCAAAGTTCTTTACACTAACTGGAGCCTGCTGAAGTCTTCTGATGTTCCAGGTGGAGGGTGGGCCCAGCAGAAGCAGTCCAGGGCAGTTTTCAGTCTGGGACGGGCTTCTGAGATGTTCCAGATGGCAGGGTGCACCCACAGGGGAGGTTCCAGGCAGCCTACGCCTGAGGCAGGCTTCCCCTACATTCCTGGTGGCAGGGTGGGCCCTCGGAGGAGGTTCCAGGCAGCTTACACCTGACTCGGGCTTCCTCTATCTCTTTCTTTTTATGATTGCTAACTGCAAGCCTGTCTCCTAGATCTGACATTCTGTTCTCACACTGGCTCATTCTGGGGAATATAATTTCAATAGAATTTTTAATCTTGTGGATATCTGCTAGTATCTGTTTTATGGATTATATTTGTTTGTTGATTATATGTGGGCATTCTGGGTTTCCATCATTTTCCTAAGTATTCCTATTTTTAAAAATCTGTATCTGCTCTAGAGTCACTAAACAAGTTCTTCATTGTGGTCACCATCTCTGTAGTTATCTGAAAAATTATTTCTGATTCAGTGTTTTCTAGAGCCGCCTTCATTTGCTTTGTTGTTATTACTTCAGAGAGGCCAGATGTGTGGATTTCAGGGTGTCCCACCTCATTGCTTCCTGAGTGTTTGGGATTGCATCTTGAGAGTGTCTTCTCATTTTCTTTCTATTGTCTTTTTAGCTTAATTCCCAGGCTGAGGCTTGTAAATTGCCTACAGAGAGTAGCTTTATTCCTAGTTTGTCGAACCCTTAGGAAATGGCTACTTCTCAGAGATGTCTTCTGGGTGTCACTGGCTTTTGAGTTTGAGTCTGTTGCAAGATCCTTCCTATTCAATTTATTGAGGATGAGAAGTTGCTGCCTACTTGACCCAGCGCCTGGTTCTTTAGCTCTGTCCCACAGTATTTGCTATATCCTAGGCAGTCTTAGTCTTGGTATATGAGGAAGAACAACTGGTTAGAACAATTATGTCACTTTGACTAATGTGGTACAATCAACAATAATATTAGCATCAGGCATAGCCTAGAAAATGACAAATTGGGGTAACCATGAATTTTCCATCTTTAACTGTATGAACTAGATTTGTGGTTATATAACAAAACCTAAATCAAGCCAGAAAATTGTAGGCAGTAATTATGGCCTCAATATGCCAATTTTATTCTCGGGAGAAAAGTTACAAGAGGTTGGGGAAAAAGCAAAGAGACAGAAGAGGGGAGAGATGAAAAGTAAGGCTGGAGGACAAAAGAGGATCATAAACTTGGAGAAACTGGTGCGGAAAACCAGAGGGAGAGAAGGAAGAAATAAAAGGATCAACAAAACAGAAGACAGCAACAACCACAGAAAACTAAAAACCCCATTCACGCTCATATAAAAACAAGTTCAACAATGAAAAACAACAACAACAACAACAACAACTCTTCCAAAACAAGAAAAGAGAGAGAAAAGTGAAAAAAAGAAAAGAAAGAAAGAAAAGGTCCACTTCCGGTGTGTGTCTGCTGTCGCTGGCGGACACCGCGTGGAGACAGAGTTCAGATCAGTGTTGTTATTCCAGCAGCAGCTTGACGGTGGGGTGGTGAATAATCTCAGTGCGGCTGCACCTTGCTTCCGCTGAGGTTCAGGCTGGGTTCTGGCTGCGAGGAAGAGGTCAGACCTGTTCAGCCTGTAGCCATCAGCGCACTTCTTGGAGCCTGAACTCGGCGGGGAGTCACTAGACAGAGCCAGCAGTTGTTCTGAGTTCCGAGCTGGCCCCCCTCCAAGGTGGCTCTTGGCCAATCGCCTCTCCTGACGGACAGCTGAATCCCCTTCACTCACCAGCCAGTGCAGTCCACAGTGCCACTGTGCCCCTCCTCTGCTGGTTCTCTCTTTGGAGGCCTCTGGTGTTGCTGGGAGTCACCGCGTGTTTGCAGATTCAAACGGCTCCTCTGGCACAGCGAGTCCCGCCTTGGGGGAATGTGCTGCTGGTTGCCTCCTCCTTCATAAAGTTTCTCTTTCTGCTCTGCTTGTGGGCTTTAATTCTCACTTCAGATGCTTCCTGGGTCCCAGGGACACACTTCCCCCTTCTCGTCTTCCTCATGTTACTATATTCCAGTGTCTGGACAACAAATCTCAGAGAGGCTGTTCCTCTGCTGCTCGCCTCTCCTCCATCTTCCCAGAAATGACCAGAAAGATTTACATTGGCTTCTCCATGCTCCCAACCTCGGTACTCATTTTCTTCCCCCTTTTATTTGTTTTTAATTTTTTTTTACATTGTACCTAGCTCTGGAGATCAAGCCGGCCTTGAACTCACTGTGTGGCTCAGGCTGGCCTCAGTCTTGCGTTGATCCTCCTGCCTTAGCCTCCTGAGTGCCGGGATGACCAGAGCGTGCTGCCACACCTGGCTTTCTTCCTTTTGCTGTTAGCAGAGGAAGGTAGCTTGCTTTTGGAGGAGTTCTGAGATTGTGAGATGATGCATGGCTAAACTGTTTATTAGACAAAGTAATGTTGGCCCAACACGCAGTGGGATCCTGCTCCAGGACAGTGATCCCCATCTGATTAAAGTGTTGTACATCCATTGACTTTTCCTGCACCTGAATTTAGACCTCCAAGCTGGGGACTTAGCCTACCGTTTAGTGTAGTGTATAGTGGCCCCTTGGTGTGGTTGATGATTAACAGACACATGTCCTGGGAAGAAAACAAACCCGAGCCAGGAAAGAGCTGAACTGTGAGCTCGTGGCAGAGGAGAGAGAGATCTGCTGCACGCCATCGCCCCCCTTCCAGGTTCTGCGCGGTTGGGGCAGGAGGACCCAGGAAAAGCTGGCCCGAGCGCAGTGAAGCCACGGCACAGGGGCACCGGCTGGCTTCGAGTCTGCACAGAAGCCCAGCTTGGGCCGCTGCCTCACTGTGGAGTGGCTGTGGCTACTGCTGCCGGAGAGGGGGCAGGTCAACAACCTCAGCTCTTGGAGTCCCGCACATGCAAACACCACAGGTTCATTCAAGCTGTGGACCTGACCTCTGCCTGTTGATGTTTTGTCTGTCTCTTGTGCAAGATGGAGCCCTAATTCTGGCAGGTTGTCTGCAAATGCGTGATAGGAAAATATGTGAGGTTATGAAACATACTGGGAAAGCAGATGCCTGCAATAGGAAGGCACTGTGTCCTCTACTTGTTTAGCAAATACAAAGTGTGTGTGTGTGTGTGTGTGTGTGTGTGTTGTCCTCAGTGTCCATGGGAGCTTGGTCGCAGGATTCTGAAATCCAGAGGCCTAGGTCTCTTAAGGTGACCCTCTGAAACCATGTAGGGGGCCAGAAATGTGACGGACCGACTGTGTAGGTTTGTGCATGTGTGTGTATGCATACGTGTGTGTGTGCACACATGCAAAACCAGAACATGTCACACCAGAACATGCAAAACCAGAACATGTCACTATCAACCAGAACATGTCACACCTTCATCTGGTTCTATGATTTTGGAATGAAGCTCATGAGATTTCCAGAAGGGAGTGGCCATTGCCCTAGTGGTAACAAACCCTGTCCCCACTGTTTTGGCCTCTGGCTCCCTATACCAAGGGACTTAGTGGTGACATCCTTTATTCCTCTGTTTCCTCCC
This sequence comes from Hydrochoerus hydrochaeris, assembly GCA_004027455.1. Taxonomy (NCBI): domain Eukaryota; kingdom Metazoa; phylum Chordata; class Mammalia; order Rodentia; family Hydrochaeridae; genus Hydrochoerus; species Hydrochoerus hydrochaeris. The sequence goes on along the minus strand of PVLA01003853.1, from coordinate 28,929 downwards.
CTTACACTCCAGCCTTCCCTGCCCATGTCCCATTATTTCCATCAAGCTCTTAATAGCTTAAGGTAAATGAAAAATTAGTCGTGACTTCCCACGTATCTGGAGACCTGTGATATAAATTCATATAGGTGTAAATACATGTAGATGTAGAGTAGATATTTCTGAACTCAAAACCTCTCCCTCCACTGTACTTGCAAGTTTTCCAAATGTGGTTCTGATAATGCCAGGTGATTTATTCTGCATAAGGACACATCTGAAAGGTGCAGCGCATTGTGATTTGCAAACCATTTAACTTGCTAAGATCAGATTGTTCTGCTTTATCTGCAAAGTTCACCCACAAGGAATTTAATATAAAGGCTCTTATTCTTGTTGTTCTGTGCATTGTGCTTTCCTGAGGTCTGATGGATGAGTTTGAAATGGATGTGTGGGGGAGGAGAGAAGGAACTGAGCTGCTCCGTGGTCTTCCGTGGGGATGCACCCCTGGCCCTGTGCTTCACCAGGTGGTTGAGTGTGTTCAAAGACTCCGTGGAGGTGACCGCAGTGTCCTGGGGGTGGAGTCCTCAGTGTAAGGGGCATGGGCCCAGGGAGCAGTGGACCAGAGCAGAGTTCTCCAGTCCTTCCCGATCCCCAGGAACTTGAGTACTTGGTGGAAGGCCCAGCACCTTGCTAAGAGCTGAGAAGACAGCACCTTCCTTGCTTTTCGTCTCCTCCGGGTCTGCTGCATGGTGGCATTGTACCAGGGAGTCACGGGCTGAGGATGTCCTTGCTTTGCCATTAACCTGTGTGATTCCCAGCATGCTGCTGAGCCTTGGATTCTTTGCGTGTGGAGTGAGTAGGGCCGAGTAGGATGTCTGCGGCCCTCACTGCTCTGCTTTGCGCCCCGCCTCCCCGAGCCATGACTCCCCTTCCTCGTGTCATTTATAAGAGACTTTTAGTTTGTAGGCACACGTGCCAGCTTTCTCCTGGAGGACGGCTTGCTTTCCTTCCACGTATACATTTAATGAAGTCTTTACCAGTCTGCCACGTGTTGGACACTGGGAAGAATGTACACTCTCAACAATACGGTCACCGGGAAGCAGCCCTGTAAACAATGAGGGTGCCAGAGGCCATGGCTGCATCTCAGTGTTGGGGTGCATGCCACCCCCAGGCCCCAGCTTGAGCCTAGTGCAGAAGAGGGGTGGGTGGGACACGGAAATTGAAATGTTTTATCGTGTAGTGAGGAACTGTGGGGACCAGGTGTGTAAAGGGACGGCCTTCCGCCTCCTGGGGGTCGGAGGGGGGCTGAGATGCGGCACCGAGGTGGAGCCTGAACGGTTAGGTAAGTGGGAGACAGCGAAGCGGATGGGAGACGCTGAGGACATCGGGGAACAGCTGATGCTCATAGGCCCTTGGGGTGGGGGAAGGACAATGAGGGTGCGGACAGTGGGGAGCTTGGGGAGACAGAGAGGACAGGAAGTGAGCTGGTGGGAGGATCCGGTGAGGGTGATTCAATTAGGAAGCCCCTGGCAGTGCGGCTTTATATGTGGGTGGTGGTTTTCAGAGCAAAGCTCTTCCCTGTACATTTCTCACCTGAACCCCAAAACCAGGCAGAATTACTCCTCCTAACACTGAGATGCTAACTTCTTCCTTCCTCCCTCCCCTCCCCTCTTCTCCCTTCTCTTCCCTCCCCTCCCCTCCTCTTCCCTCCCCTCCCCTTCCCTCCCCTCCCCTTCCCTTCCCTTTCCCTTTCCCTCACCCTCCTTCCTTTTCCCTTTCTTTTCCCTTCCTTCTTTCCTTGCTTCCTTTTTTTCCCCCCAGTACCTGGACCTTTACACTGAGCTACTTTTCTAGCCCATGTTTTTATTTTTTATTTTGAGACAGACAGAGTCTCACTAAGTTGGTCAGCTTAAACCAGGATAAGCTTGAGCTTGCAATCCTCCTGCCTCAGCCTCCCAGAGTGCTGGGACTACAGGTCTGTGCTACCACACTGGGCTCTCAGAGCCAACTTCAAAATTTGGACACAGGCAAAAAGATGACTGTGTCTTTTCAATGTTGTAACATCTAACAGGATTATCTAACTCTCTAATAGTTGGGGTATTTTAAACATTTCTATATGTTGGTGAGTAGGATGTGGGAGGGCAGAAAGTAAACAGGGACGCAAGTGAGTCCTAGTTGGTGGCGTAAGAATTTGGTTTGGTCGGTGTGCACGTAGGAAAGTGAACACTGCCGGTTCCCTTGTTCCGTGGGGCAGCAGCTTGTGGGTCTCTCTCTCTTCCTTTTTTGCCTGTGTGGGACAGGTTCTCAGCGTGCGGTTCAGGTGGGCTTTGAGCTCATTCTGTAGCCGAGGCTGGCCTGGAACCCGCTTCGATCCTCCTGCTTCAGTCTCTTGAGTGCCGGGATCACAGGCAAGTGCTACCACGTCTGGTGAGTGGTAAACTTCATTTAAGAAGCTGCCCCTAGTTTCTGTGATCCTCAGCATGTCACAGCCTCACTGTATACAATTGACCCAGTGGCTCTCAAGTCAGAAACATCTTGGTTTGTTTGTTATAGTTTTGCAAGTTATTTTATTGTCAACAGATGACTGCTCCTTCATAGTGCTTGTTATTATTATTTTCTATTTTCATTTTTACTTTACTTTTTAAGAACTTATTTTTAACAGATAAGTAAAAATATGAAACTGTGCCTATTGGGCGTGGAGGAATGTTCATTTGCTCATTAACATATCCGGCTCCCCAACCCCTTCTCATTCCTTATGCTGAGAACTGAAAGCCTGTCCTTCAGCCCGTGGGATCCCCACACCTGCTGTCACCTGTCTTAGCCCTACTGTGCAGGATACCCACTGCGAAGGGTCCTGGCTTCTTTCTAGCTGTGACTGAGTCCTGTGGATCCACCATCCCCTCCCTCTCCCTGCTCCCCACTCTCCTGGGCCTCTGGAATCTGCCTCTCTTCTCTCTACTTCTACCAGGTCAGCCTTCTGTGGGGTCTGGGTCTGTCCTTTTTCACAACATCGTGCTGTCACAGGCAGCAGGGTTCCTTTTTCATGCCTGAATAATATTCCATTGCCTCTGTGCACTGTCAGCTGATGGGTGTTAAGCTGCCTCCACGCCCTGGGTGTTGTGAACACTGGTGCAGACGTCTCCTTGGCCTCCTGATTTCATTTCCTTTGGATGCAAACCCAGTAGCAGGTGCTGGTTCCCATGGGAGTTCTGAGGAAGTCCCACTGTTGTCTGCAGTGGCTGACCTGGTTTCCATCGCTACCGGCAATACACAAGGTGCCTTCTCGCTGCCTCCTCTTTGCTGACAGTGATTCCGACCAGGGCAACGCGACACCTCCGTGATTCTGTGCAGTTTCCTGGTGATCGGGGTGTCAGGTCTTTTTCATGCAGGTTTCACACCCGTCTGTTGCTTGTAGGCCTTCGCTGGGGCCTGTTGCTCATTAAAAAGTCAAGGTCTTTGTGCATTTACTATTGTGGTTCTGTGGTTTCTTACACATTCCGGACCTCAGCTCTGTCAAGGGACAGCTTGCAGGTGTGTCGCCCTGCTCTCTAGGTCGACGCTTCCCTCTGCAGGGCACTGTTTCAACCGATGTAACCGCTTGTCTACTTTTGCTTTTGTTTTTTGTGCTTTTGATGTCTTGCCTGAAAAGTTCTTGCCTATTTTAGTGTGCTGAAGCCTCAGCCTATTTTCTTCTAGTATGTTTATGTTTAGGTCTTACGTTCAGGGTCTTAACCCATTGTGAGTATCTGTCTATCAATCAATCTATCAATCATCTATCAATCCTCTATCATCTGTCTACTATCTTCCATCTATCTCTACCCCCTTGCTCGTATTAGTTATGCAGACACCTGCTTCTCACTCGTACATGCATGTAACAGACTTGGAACACGCCCACCCTTCATGCCCTGCTTCCCTTTTCTTTCTCCTCTCCCGAGCCTCTCCCCAGCTCCTTTTCTACTTTCCTACCATCTGTCTTTTCTCCCAGATTCCACATATCAGGGGCGATGTGCCATTTGTGCCCCGAAGCCGGCCGATTTCCCTGAACGTGATGGTCTCTGTTCCATCTGTGCTTTCCCTCTTCCCTGTTTCCACTCAGCCACGGAGAGGCCCCTAACCTGATTTGAGAAGGCGGCTATTGTGTGTTGGGCCATGATAAACACGAGAATGCAAGAGTTTCTACTGCATGCTGAGTTTAATTATTTAGGGGTGTACCTAGGCGTGCCGCAGTCGGATTACACGGTAGTTCAGTTTTTAGTTTTTTGAGGCTCCTCCATGGTGATTTCCATGAGTTGGTTTTTGTAACTGGGGACAGATTGACTCTAGTTTCATTCTTCCACATGTGGTCATCCAGTTCTCTCATCACCATCTTTTGGAAAGACTGTTCTTTCTCCAAGGTGTCTTCTTAGCATCTCTGTCCAAATCCATAAGGTCATAGGGGTTTACTCCTAGGCTCTTTATTCTGGTGTTTTGATCTTCGTGTCTGTTTTACATTGTTACCATACTGTTTGGATTAGTACAGATTTCTAGTATTTTTGAAGTTAGATAGTGCCTCACTAAAGCCAGGTAATATCTGCTTTTTCCCTCAACGTGGCTTTGGCTATTTGAGTTTTTGTGGTTTTATATGTATGTTAGGATTTTTTTCTATTTCTGTGAAGAATGCCATTGATATTTTGAAAGGTATTGCATTGAATCTGTAAATCACTTTAGGTAGTAAGGACATTTTAACAATATTTGATCCTTCTAGTCCATATATAGAATCTTTTCCACTTTTGTGTGTCCTCTTCATTTTCTTTGGCCAGTGGTTTATAATTTTCACTGTAGAGATCTTTTACCTTTTTGGTTAAATTTATCCCCAGGTATTTAATATTTTTGTAGCTGTTGTAAATAGGATTGTTTTCTTGATTCCTGTTTTGGAGACTTTGTTATTAGCATACAGCAGTGCTACTGAGTTTTGCAGGTTGATTTTGTATCCTGTAACTTTACTGAATTCATTTACTGGTCCTAGTAGTTTTTTGGTGGAGTTTTGAGGCTTTTCTCTGTAAAGTCTTATCATCTGTAAATAGTGACAATTTGGCTTCTTTTCCAATTTGAATGCCCTCTATTTCTTTCTTTTGTCCAATTGCTTTGGCTAGGACTTCTACCACTCTACTGAACAAAAGAGGTTAAAGTGGGCATACTTGTCCTAGAGCTGATCTCAGAGAAAGTGTTCAGTTTTCCTCTATTTAGTGTATGTTAGCTGCTTGCTTATTGTAAATGGCTTTTGTTCTGTAGGGTATGTTCTTTCTCTACCTGATTTGTTCAGCATTTTATCATGAAGGGATGTGGATTTTATTGAGTGCCTTCACTGCATCTATTGAGATAGTCTTTGACTTTTGTCCTTATTAATTTATATATCAAACCATCCTTGCATCCCAGAATAAATCCCTGTTCATCATGGCAAATAATCTTTTTGATTTACTGTGGGATTTTTTCTTTCGCTACTCTGGAGGATTTTTGTATTTTATTCATCAAGGATATTAGCCTGTAGTTCTCTTTTTTTCTTTTCTTTGTTATGTCCTTATCTGGTTTTGGCATCAGGGTACTGCTGGCCTTGGAGAGCGTGTTTTGGGATAACTGCAGGAGAATTGGTTAGTTCTTCTGTAAGTGTTTGGAAGGATTCAGCACTGAAGAAATCTGGTCCTGAACTTTTCTGACAGATTTTTTATTACTGATTCAAACTTGTTACTTATTTTTGGATTCTTTAGGTTTTCTATTAATGAAATGCACTTCTTCCCTTTTTCCTTTTTTCATTCATCCAGATTAATTTAGAATAATGTGTAAATTTAAAAAATATAGTGGCAATTTTAACTAGAATTTCATATAAAGTCATATCTCTTTACTTACTCAAGTATTTACAAATCTATTGATAAAATTTTATACTTTTCATGTGGCTTTTTAAAAGTTATTCCTAGATATTTTATTTTTATTTATTTTCACAACTATGCATGAGATTTCTTTAAATTTGTGTATGTATTAGAAAATAGTGGTGTTCATTTGGGAATTGGTACATGTCTCTCACATACGTTTCTTATTTTTAATACCTCCCAGCTCTCTTCTGTATCTCTAAGGGTCTGTCTTCTATCTTTCATCATTGTGTTCTCTTTATTCATTCTTTATTTATATTATAGATATTTATGTAAGAGAAACTTATACAGCTTTCTGAGTTAGGCTCATTTCACTTAACTTGATGGTCTCAACTTCCATCCTTTAACGATGTGATTTAATTATTCTTTATGGCTGAATAATATTCCATTACGTATGTAGAATATTTATTGTATTCACTTGTCTGTTATGGAGGTCTAGACTGTTTCCAGGACTTAGCTGTTGTGAATTGTGCTGTTATACACCTATCACTATAGTTAGCACAAGGCTTGTAATTCTTTGGGGAATATTTACAGGAGAGATGTACCTGGGTAAAACAAAATTACTATTTTCAGTGTTTTGAGGACTCTCCGTACTGACTTCTGGTGGGTGCACTAGTTTACACTCCTGCAATGCAGGAGGGCCCCTTTTCTCCGCACTCCGGCTGGCAGTGACTGTTTTTGCACGCCTGGTGATAGCCACTCTGGCCAGGCTGAGATGGAGTTACAAAATTGTTGTACTTTTTGAACTGTAATTTTGAAGTCATTTTCCTGACACTGGAAAGTATTCAGTGTTTTGGAGGAACTTCATTTGTATTACCAGTTTTATTAGCTTTTAAAAATGGGTTTGAAATTGGACTCTCTTGAGCTTTGTCAGTATCTAGTTATGCTTCCTGGATCAATTAAGTTGGCCACATGAAGTATAGAACTTTCTTTAACCATAAATGATGCTTGAACTACTCTTGACTTAAAGGGAATTTCTTTTATTAGGTTGCGTTTCTGCTGTAGGTGGGCTTGTAATTTATTGAATGTGGACTCGGGCTTTGCATTCTAGCTTGCTATCTCTAGCTCGTGAGCCGGCTCTCAGCTCATCCGAAGCTGCCAGGCTCATAGTGTGGCACAATATGGGTCCCTCTCTTCTCAGTCTGACCAACAAGAGTGTGAAATTTCAGCTCCTTTTCCTGAGCAAACACAGATTCTTGTACCTGCTCTGCGGTGTACCAGCTTTTGCACGGCTCCTTCTGTTGCTTAATTAATACTGCTCACCCAGCTATGAATCCTGCACATTCCAGTTGATTCAGCCCCCGTTTCTCTGTCTTGAGCACAAGGATCTTAAACATTTTATTAAATGCTCTGCTGAAATCAAGATGGACTAAACCCGCCCGTCTGGTCTTTGGGGGCCTTCCCTGCCCTTGGTCTCTCAGTGTGTTGACGGTAACTGTGCAGACACCATTGTAGACTTTTCAAGACCTAGAAAGTGCAGCTAGTTCAAACCTTAGGGATTTCCTCGTGGGTTTCACCTTGCTTGGGCTTTGAGTCCTTTTAGCCACCATGGCATTTACTCTCCAGAGTGAAAGTCATGCTGTGGACACAGAGGACAGAAGCAAACGGGACTGATGGATGCTAGTGGCTGTCCCTCCCTGCCCCTGCTGTGCCATGTGGGTCATGGCATGGGCACCACACACAGAGGGGCATTTTCTCTCTGTAGGATTTTCCCACTCCTTAATCCGTTCTGAATGTTACCTTTCAAAACAGTATTCCTATCGCTCTGTGCACTTTAAAAAAGTCCTTACATGCATTTTCATTTTTTCATTTATTACACATGAAGCTTAAAATGGATTTGTAGGTGCGTACTCCTTAGTGAACTTTTCCTTTTGATTGGAATTATTTTATTGTATTGTCAGCTTTTGTTGGAAGTCCTGTGTCTTTACAAAAACATTTCCCACATAGGGCTTCTGTTTATCTACTTCCCATCAGGACTAAAGAGGCAGATTGTATGATAAGAGAGAATTCAGTGCATATTCAGTTATATCTATCTGTCTGTCTGTCTGTCATCTATCATCTGTCTATCTGATGGAGCAGAAATATTCAGAGTTTCTCTCTTTACAGATTTATACACCCAGCTGTATATGTGTAGTTTAACATAATTTTGCCTTAAAAGTAAAAATACATATTTGTATTATATGTAAATATATAAAATATATTTCTCTGTAAGCTCATATATTTATAAACTTCAAACATTAAAGGTGTTTCACAGCTGTTTTAAATAGCTTTACAACTCTACATATAAACCTTGAATTTAACTAAGCAAAAGTTTAGTGAAGAAATTGAAAACTATTCTTTTGCTAATCATCACGAAGTCTCCAAACAATTTTGAAAAATATCAGTTTTTTCCTTTTTTACTGGGAAACAGCAGTGAAAAGGAAGGGCTTACGGATTTTGGAGCAGCACCTGCTGTTGGGGGACCTGCCCGAGGAGCTGCACTTTCCTGCGTGTCACAGTCACTGCCGTGACAGATGCGCACACTGTGGCGTGGGGCGAAACTCCCTGACACGGCCACGTGAACCTTCCCTTTGACCTCTGTGAAATTCAACTCTTGGCTTGTGGTGAAATATGTGTTTCATTGACTGTGAAATTAGGAGACTCTCCAGGGAGGAAGAATGATTAGCTCTCACTTTTGGATGACAGGATGCCAAGGACAAACACGGGTCCCCGAGCTCCCCACACAGCTCTGCACCTCGTAAAGCCCTGCGACAGGCTGCCCCAACCCAAGCGGGACAGTGCCGGGCCAGGCCTTCTCTTCCACTTCATCTTTTCCCGGGTCACTTTCTAAGCCAACTTATTTATGACCCTGAATAGGAAATTTTAGGGATGATGACACAGTTATTAATGCTTCAAGTACTGGGTCTTCAGATACCCTCTATTTTTGCCTTAGGTTCTCTAAGTAGAGCTTCAAAGTACCAGGGGGCTCCTTCAGTTTAAGAGAAAATCCTGGAGTTGACATACTACTGAGTGAAATTCAAAAGCAAACACCCATTTGTTTCCCTGGGAAAGTCCCACTCCCTCGTGCAAATGTTCAAACAACCGTTTGAAAAAAACGCAATGGCCAGTGTGTCAGAAAAGGCAGCTACTGCCTCAGCATCCACCTGATACCTTTTCCCTGAAGCCAAGGAAGTGCACTGCTTTGCGTGGAGTAACTTTCTGCAGTTGTTCAGTTTTTCATTCAAGGATCTTTGATTAGGCGTCGGGGTCGTGAATGATGGAGATTCAGCAGCCGGGGACGGGATGCGCCGCTGTCAGGTAGCACACCCCACCCTCAGCTCAGCTCTGCTACCTGACCTTTCCCTCTGGCCTTCCTTCCCCACGGTGTCCCCGCCCCAGACACAACAATGTCATCGCAGGCTTCGGAAGTCAGCATTAAAATGAATACTTTTTAATTTCTGCGGATGAGATGGGGCTCTGAGCTCTGGGACAAAGCTGATGGATGATGTTTTAATGCAGCTGAAATGTTATTTTTACTGAACCAGGGAAAACTATAAATCGTGCTTCATTGCCACTGATGGCTCTATGCAGGAAACTACGGTGGCGCCCGTCGGCCGTGAATAATCACCTCCGCGTGGCAGATGTTACTTTTCGGGGAAAGCAATTCTTATGCCGAAGAATTGTGGAAAGATTAATTGTCTACAGCTGTTTCATGGCCCACAGCAATCTTGATACATTTATGATAAGTTTAAGAGCTCACTGGAGGCAACTCCTATTCCCTGTTGTGGACAGGGGGCGGGGGGAGAAGCCAGGGGCTTTATTTTGACACCTGGATTCATAGAATCTGTCAGCCCCATTACGGCCTCCATAGAAATCTGGCAGTTGGCAGTTCTGAAATGATTGTGAGCGAGGTAAGATGCAGGAATTATCCATACGTAGATAAAGAAAAGGAGACTGAGAAGAATTATTCAAATTTGTGCAAATGAATTGCTTCCATTTTTCCTTCCTCTGCCAAGTGGAAATTGAACGTGACCCGCTCTGACCTTTCTCTATTAAGTGCTGCAAATTGCAGTAAATGCACAGTTGGGAGTGCCCTAATGAGACGGAGCCCCAGCAATGCCTCGCTAATAAGGGGAGTCTGACCTTGCTGGTCAGCCCTTCATTCCATATTGAAAAGGAATAAGGAAAGAGAAGAGATGACCCTCGGTAAATTTTGAACAATATGCTTGATTTAGTTTGCATACACTCCAGGCCGGACTACCAGGCTGCTCCCTCTTGGGCTTCTCAGCAGCCTGGAGGAGGAGGAGGAGAAGGAGAAGGAAGAGGAGGAGGAGGAAGAGGAGGAGGAGGAGGAGGAGGAGGAAGAGGAGGAGGAGGAGGAGGAGGAGGAGGAAGGGGGGGCTGTGCTCACCTTTCAGGTGCCCTGGGAAGTGGCGACAGGCCAGGCATTTTGGCACAGTGAGTGCCAGGGTTCACCTGGGTGGAAAGGACGTCACCTCCTCCTCCGCCTCCCTGGCCAAATGGACGCTGAGTTCTTGTCTCTCTCCCCTCCCCCTTTCCTTTTCCCCTCCCTCTCCCTCCCCTCCCCCTCCCCCCCTTTCCTTTTCCCCTCCTCCTCCCTCCGCTTTTCAGCAGGGGAACTTCTCGGTTGTGAGGTGTGCAGCGTGTGTGTGCACAGGGCTGGCCCTCAGCTTCGTGCTGAGGATTTGTGCATACCCAGGCTGAGATGCCTTCCCCACCCCGCTCTGAGGTTCAGAAATCCAGGGCAGGGAATGAGCAGTGTGGCCGGGGGAACTGCTCAGTCTGCTCAAGAAGGAAAGGTAGCTGACAGGCCAGAAGTCCTGGGTGCTCTTTTGAAAGCCTCACCTGTTACAAATTTAGTGCTTTAGGCTTCCGATAAACCAGTGCTAATTGCCCCTGCACCCCATTCGGGGAATCTCCTGGCTACAAGGAAGCCCATGAGCAATGCAGGCGACAGGTCTTAAATTTATTCAAATCACAGCTCCTAGCAAACAGAGATTTGTGGGACTTGAAGTCATTTCAAGGTGCAAGAAAATAGCACCTGTGGAGTCTTTATGTTTGAGAGGATCTGAGAGCCATCTTCCCCAAGCTGTTAAGTCAAGGGAAGCAGCATCTACCTGAGGTGGGAGGTGGGGAAATTAGCTTGGAAGTGGCCGGTTTCATTGCATGATTCTGACTTGTGCCGGCTTCTCTCACACCTATGACAGAAGGAGCAACATTTCATTCACTCTGTCATGAGGTCCAGCTTTGTGGGCCTTCACATCCACCCAAATGAGAAGGTTCGGCCTGGGACCAGGTGCTTTCAAGTCATGCTCGGGACTCTGTGGAAGAATCCCTGGAAGTCACTGATAAAATTGGGAACACTGAAGAATTACCCACTATTTATTGCATAGGAGCCATGGAAAGCTTCCTTTTTGACGTTTTACAATAAAGAAAAGCAGGGTTTGTTCTCAAGAGCTAGTCTGATGTTACCTTAATGAATGTGTGACTTAAATGTGGTCCTGTTTCCCTCTTTGGCTGTTTGGAGGCTCAGAAAAAAATCTGTAGCCCCCACTACTGAAAACCTAGAGACTGTGGCGCAGATTAAAATGTCTTTCTAACAGGTAATATCTGGCTATTGTGCTGAATTTAAAAAAAAAAAGAGTGAACTGTGGAGAGTGTTTCTCCCAGTTCCTCCGGCCAGTGCAGTCCCCATGGGAAACACAAACCGAGGGGACCACGAGTGGCGTTCTGTGGAGACGGTGGCGAAGAACCACCGGGGAGTTTGCAGAGAGTCGGGTCCCACAGTCAGGCTCTGCCACAGCCAGCTGGGAGGCGGAGGTCGAGTCCCAGTCTGGTGCATGGAGGCGGGATCGGGCTGAATGCAGAGATTCAGGAGCTGGGAGCCCAGCGGTGACCAGACTCACAAAGCACGGAACGTCCATGCGCTCACGAGGGAGGATACTCAGGGCAAGAAGAGTGTCCATAGGAGACGGGTTTCGAAAGGTTCAAGTGTTCGCCTGCAGCACCTGTTCTTCAACCTACTTCCCAATCCCAGGGCCACGTCTGCTGCCCAGCGAGTCTTTAATCACTAAGGAAGGAATTGTTGAACTTTCTCCACCTCCATTTCTATGCACCCAAGGGATCAGTAAGGTGCCGTATTTGAGGACTGTTCAGAGGTGGGTACTTCCCTAATGTGTCTGAGACCACGGGATCAGTCCCCGGGACCTCAAGAGTGTTTGAGTGCCGTGCTTTAGGTAAGGCTGGAGGGGTCAGAGGACAAGGGGTAAAACTGACAGTGTTCCCTTGTTTACGTTAATGTATTGTGGTTGTTGGACCTGATGTCATTCTAGGGGTTTATATTTGCTTGTGAGATCCCTAAGCACTCCAGCGTAGTTTTACATAAAGCATTGCCTGGTATGTTTGTCTAAGCTTTAAAAATTGGGTTTAACAACATAAATGAGTTTATAGTTAGAAATGAAATATGTCAGGTCTTAGTGAATGATGCCAACCTGTTTTTCTGCATGATGGCACAAATGATCTCCACAATGACACAGGAATTTGTAGTTTTGCTTATCTTTATCAGCATGGGATATCATCAGACCCTGCGTTCCAGCCATCCGGGAGGGTGTGCGGTAGTAGCCATATGGCTTACACATATCTGTCCAGGACGGTTAACAAGACTGAGCACCTTTCATAGATTTTCATTATTTGAAAACCCTGTATTTCTATTGGGTTGCCAGTGATTCTGTAACATTGCATAAGGCTACACATTTTGTATAAAAGCCCTTTGTCAGTTAGTACTATCGTTTCCAAGTATCTAGAATGTGTATTCATGTAAGCTGTGGGATACTCCTGTGACAGAATATTACGTAGCAATGAAATGAACATCAGCTATGTGCAGTCACATAAATGAATGACACAAAACACTGCGGACCCCAGAGTGTACGGCTCTATTTCTATAAAGAAGCAGAATTAGTAAACCCAACTATGGTGTGAGGTGCTGGGACAGGGTTGCTTTTGGAGAGGGAGTGGGAGTGGTGGGGGGCTCCACAATGTCGCTGATCTTCAGTGTGACTTGGGCAGTGGCTGGACAGGTCTGTAAATTTTTTTTTTTTTTTTTTTTGGTACTGGGAATCAAACTCACTACCTTCCACTTGCCAGGCAGACACTTATGCTGCTGAGCTAAATCCCTGGCCCAGGCCTGTAAATTTTTGATAATTAATGGACTTGCCTATTTTTTAATGAGATGCTCTTGGTGCATTTTAGATAAACACAATGACACATTTACCGTAAAGAATTTGTACCTGTAAATGGCATAACTTGTTTTTCCCCATTTATCTCCCCTCCCTTCAACCCTCCTCCTCTTCTTATTTACAAAAGCTTTGCTTCCATTTTTCCCTTTTCTCACTTTTTTTTTTTTACTTTTCCCTTCTTTCCTTCTCCTCCCTTGTTCCTCTCCCCATTTGAAATCTTCTTCCTATTTCACAATCTATCATATACATTTTGGACTTGCATACTTTCGATTTGTGTACTTTTCTGTTTAAAATAATTTTCTGTTTAAAATAATTTACTCACGAAAAGTAAAACTAACGGTATTGGATTGTAGACTTTGAGAACTGCTTGTGGCGAGGACCTTCCCACGATGCTGGATTCCCTCTCTGAGAAAAGGTAACGCGTGCGAGTTCCCCCGGGTCACAGCGGGATGAGGGTGAAGGGGCAGCGGGAAGGTGAAGTTGAACAGAAGCCGCACCTGCCTGGGTCCCCACTGTGCATAAAAGTCCTGAAGAGAAGCACAGAAAAGGAAACAGCTCTGAAAAGACAATGTATCTGACTATTCCAACAGGCAAAAGCGTTAGATCCCCCTCCCCACCACGGGGTGAAGCGGGGAACAGTTCCCAAATAGTTTTTACATAATTAAATCTCTGCCTAAAGGAAGCCAAGCAGTTCGGAGAGTCGGGTCTGGGGGGAATGCGGCTCCTTGGTTTACCATGAGGATGGCATTCATGGAGGGTCCTAATGGCCCACGCCTTCTTGTGTGGCTGAGTGTGGCCTGTGCAGTCAGCCTGCGGGAGCTCAGGTTTGCATTCCACAAGCCTACGACTGCGCACATTGTTCATTTTCTCTGCAAAATGAGGATGGAAACAATATGTCCCTTCTCCTTCCAGGGATGTATGGAGACATGTGTGGCAGATGCTGTGACAGTAGGTGCTGCCTGGCAATGCCACAATCAGAGTTAGTGTCAGTTAATATTAGCAGTCTGAACAGTATTAATTACCATTTGCTCCTTCCATATGTTGACGAGGAAGTCTCTGGTTGGGACTGGCCTCAAGCATGCTACTATTGCTTCTGGGGCTCCTCTTATTTCGGGGTTCTGGCATTTTCTATGCCCTGTACCTCGAGCCATGGTTTTCTAAGGGAGCAGAACTGATAGAAGGTACCTATAATTACACAAAGGGACTTAATAGACTGGCTTACACTCACGGAGACTGGTCACCCGCCACAGCGGTCCTCTGCAGGCTGGAGCCCGTGTGAGAAGCTCAGAGCCTCAGAATAAGAGGGACCCAGGATGTAGCCCCGAGTTCTGGCCGAAGGCCTGGACACTCCCTGGAGACTGGTGCGCGTCTGCACTCAAAGGCTGAGGAATCTGGAGTCTGAGTCCCTGGGAGGTGGTGGCGCCAGGAGATGCAGCACTGATGAAGACAGCGCTGGGCGTGTGTGCGAGCTCCTCTCCTTCCCCTTTCTCAGCCTGTTGGACGTGGTGCCACCCGTGTGGCTTCAGGGCTGGTCTTCCCTCCTCACATGGCAGTGCTCTCTGGAAACACCCCACATTTCACCCATTTTCTAGGTGTTTCTCAATCCAGCTAACATCAGCCGTCAGGTCTGGCAACTCTGTCCCTTCTCCTCCTTGCAGATGTGGGGAGAGGCTGGAGCCCTGCTGTGCTCATCCCTGGAGGCCTCACCGCCTGCAGTGTGTTCCCGGCCTCCTTCACTGCTTCAGACTCAAGTCTGAAGTCCGATCTTCTGAGCCTGCCGCCTGCTAGGAGCCAGGGCCCTCAGGAATACATCTGGGTCACATTTAAATAACTTTGAGCATCAGAGGAGGAAATGGCATATGTCAGTTTTAATTCAATTAAAACTAAAAGTGTAAAATTACAAGTTTAATTTTGAAGAGCAGCAGCAGAATGAATGTCCTCACGCACAGGCACGCAGCTGGTGCGGATTAAACAGAACCACGTGGTTATCCCAATTTTGTAGTCTGGTAGCAGCACACTGACTCACAGGAAGAAACTTTTTATCTCCTGAATCAATTGGTTGTTTTGACTTGTGTCTAGTGTCCCCCAAGCCTCATGCCATTATAGATGGGGCTTTTCAGAGTGGCTGGATCTAGGATATATGAATGTGGATCTAGGGTGTGTGAATATGGGTTAAGTGTGTGTGCTAACTAAATTAGTCCACTGATTGGTTTAGTGCAGTTCTGGGGGTGAATAATGGGAGGGCCCACTTTGGGCATGGGTGGTGGCATCCTGTAGAGTTGTAGCCTGGATGGAACAAATTTCAAAAGTTTCACCGCATGCCACTTTCTGCTTGCCCTGACATGGACTGTCCCTCCTCTGCAGTGCTGCCTTAACTTGGAGGCAGCTGACTATGGACTTCAAGAAACTTCTACAAGCTGTGAGCTAAATAAATCTTTCCTCCTTTAATTTATGGGTGTTGGGTATTTTGTCCCAGCAACAAGGAAGTAACTAAGATACCCTTTATTTATGGTTTTACTGTCTAGTTTTTTCTACCCATGATCACCAGGGATCTGAAAATATTAAGTGGGAAGTTTCAGAAATGAACAATTTATAGATTTTACATTGAATGCCATTGTGAGTACCATGTTGAAACTCACTGCTGTCTGCTTTTTCCTGCCTGGGACACGATCATTCTTTGCCCAGTGTATCCGTGTTGTATGTGCTATTAGTCACTCAGTGCCTTCTCAGGCACAAGACCCCAGCTGTGTGACATTGCAGCTGGCCCTTACCTACTCCACTTAAGAAGGGACCCAAACTGCAGAAGTGACCCTGGCACTTTGGAGATGCCAGACAGCCATAAAGCACTTCCTAGAAGCGAAAGGTTGACAGAGGAGAGAGAGAAAGAACATAGTTTACCTAACTTCATTACAGTATATTGTTACAATTGTTCTATTTTATTATTGATTATTATTCATAAATTCATCACAGACATGCATATATGGAGAAAGACAATGCATAGGAGATTTGGTGCTACCTGAAGTTGATGCACTCACTGGGGTGTCTTGGAATGTATCCCCTAAAGATAAGAGGGGACAATAGTCTAGCAATAAGGCAACCCCTCCAGCACAGGAGACACACAGGGTGACAGATGAGCCCTGCCTTTCCATATGATATGACACTGTTTTTCTCCAAGAACATCACAAACAATCTCCACACGCGCTCTAAGGAACGTTTGTGAATAGATTGGTTTCTCTTGGTTGCTGGATCACCTGGAGTCAGTGGAGTCACAGCCTCTCCTAGGCTGGGGAGAAGAAAGCAGGGTCAAGCTCCAGACACGTCTGTGGTTCCACCTCCTTGGCTTAGAGAACTGTTTCCCTAAAATAATTCAGGAGGATGTGGTCAGGCAATGGCACCCTAAAAAGGATCTCTCAGCAAATCTGTAAGTTTTCTTGGCCTTCGATGTGCTGGGTCACCTGCGAGGGGTTTATGGTAGCTAGGAGTGGATTTATTGGGTCCCTGGGCTTTGGCCGTGTGTGTCTCTGGCACTTCTGTGGGTCCCTGCACACTGTGGGAAGTGCTGACCTAAGGACCGCAGATGCGCCTGTGTCATCTGGCATTGGGAGTCCAGTGGGATTGTGGGAAGAACTTGTTTTTGGTGTTGTCCACGGCTGGGATTTGTGTCGTCACCAAGGCCAACCATTCTCTGTGCGTTCCTTTTCCAGCACGCTCCTGGGGTACAGGTGGGACCGCCAGACAGAGGACCCGACAGTCCTCATCAGAGACTGTCCAGATCCGCACTCTCTCCCTCTCTAATCTGCCCTCGACTGTATCTCAAATTTCCCCTTGCTGTCACTGGTCATCTAATAGTACGGTAGCTGTACACTTGAGAGGGCACAGGCATGCCGTAGCAGGACCCATCTTTGGAGGTCTTGATTTAGTATGTCTGGAAAGGAGCCTTTTGGGGAGATGGGGTGTCTTCTAAGTCCTCAACTGCTGTGCTGCCTTGAGGGCAAAACTAAAATGAATTGCCTGGTCTGTCCTTTTGAGAGAGAGAGAGAAAGAGAGAGAAAGAGAGAGAGGGAATCCCCATAAGTGGAGGTATGAATTTCTCTTTAAAAAGATTGCTGAGCTTCTGCTGGTGCTGAAGTATCTCAAAATCACCAGCTCCTTACAAACCTGTACCAGAAAGCAATTCTAGGCTCCTGCATACATATTTTGGGTTGCATGTCTAGAACCCATTAATCGTCGGGATGTGAAAAGACACGGAATACTCCTTCCCTGCAGATAGTAACATAAAACCAATAGATTACACAGTGAAGAGCATGGGTTTTGGAGGCAGAAAGGACTATATCTGAATTCCAAGCTATGTGTTTAAGCTGCATAATATAGGGCAAGCTTTATAAGATGTTTTATACCTTGGGCTGGGGTATCGCTCACTGGTAGAGAGCTTGTCTCATGTGTGTGAAACCCTGGCTTCAGTCTCCAGCATTGAAAAAACAAACCTCATAATTTTGTTTCCTTACACAATTATAATGCTGCTTCCACATCTTGACACTATTATACTTAAAATTGTTGGGAGACTAAATTAGAATAGATAGAAAATGCCCATCTCAAGGTCTGGCGCACAGTACGCACTCAGTTCATGAATGCACGTTTTGTGACTGTAGAGAGTAACTTGTCCACATTGATCATGTGGATACTTTTGTAAGTAAATATGACACTTTATATTTATTATCATTCCAAAAATATAATTTGGATGTTTCAATGGAGTAGTTGCTACATGATTGCTTCAGATAAAGTGTGATGGCAAGGTCAGTTGGCTGGTCACTCTCTCGCCAAGGACCGACATGTGCTGTTTTCCCGTTGTGGTATTTGAAGCATAAAAAGTTTTATTTCATTTTATTTTATTTTAAAGAGAATAAAAAAGAGGACAGAACAAAGCAGCTCAGAACAGAACAATGTAAGCAACACAGCACTTCATAACAAAACAACTGGATATTTATAGCTACCATAATGTCTCTTTCTTTGAAATAGTTGAGCTTAGCTTCACACACAATAATACCAAACATAACAAAATAGTATAAAACCATTCAAGAGAATTAAAGTATTATAGGGCATTCTGAACCAAATAACATAAAATAAACAATGGCTACTATAATATCTCATTTTCCATAAAACATTTGTTTATAATATCACACATATTAAAATCCAATAAGACACAACATGATAAAACCAATGGTAATAGAAGAACAAAAGCGTGGTAGGACTTCAGAGCAAGATGATATTAAATCAGCAATGGCTGCCATAATGTTTGTTTTCTTCAGAGTAGCTGTTCATACCATCACACATAATAAAATCAAACAAAACAGAATAAAACCATTCCAAATAATGAATGAAAACATTATAAGGTTTCAAAGCAATGTAATGGGGAACCATGATTACCATAAAATCTTATGTACTCTTACCATTTCTTACACTAGGGAGACTATACGGTATTTATACATGTGAGTTTGGTTTATTTCATTTATAAGTGTCGTCTCAAGTTGCATCCATTTATTTATAAATATCTCCATGTGATCATTCTTTATAGCTGAGTAGTACTCCATTGTATAAAAATACCAAAACTTTTTTATCCATTCCTCAGTTGATGGGCACTTAGGTTGTTTCCAAGATCTGGCTATTACAAATTGTGCTGCTATAAACATGGGTACACATATATCACTGTGGTATGATGTTTTCAGTTCTTCTGGGAATATGCCCAGAAGTGGAATAGCTGAGTCAAATGGGACCTCCAATCCCAGCTTTTTGAGGAATCTTCAGACTGACCTCCACAGTGGTTGCACCAGTCTACACTCCCACCAACAGTGCAGAAGTGTTCCTTTTCCCTCACAGCCTCTCCAGCATTTGTTGTTGGTAGTTTTCTTGATCCTGGTTATTCTTTCTGAAGTGAAATGGAATCTCAGTGTGGTTTTAACTTGCATTTCTCTAATGACCAATGATGATTAACACTTTTTCATATATTTATTTGCCATTTGTATTTCTTCATCTGGGAACTGTGTATTCATCTTGGATGCCCATTTTAGGATTGGGTCTTCGAGTTTCGGGGGTCTGATTTTTTAAAAATTCTTTATAAGTTCTTCACAGAACTCCTTTGTCTGAGGGACAGTTCACTAAGATTTTTTCTCAGTTTGTGGATATTCTTTTCACTATACTGGAGATTTTGTTCAACATGCAGAAACTCTTTAATAAGTTGTGATCCCAGTTATTGATTCTGGGAGGTATTTCCTGTGCGGTCTGATTCTTCTTCTTTTTTTTTTTAAATTTTATTTTGAAGGTAGTAGAAATACAACAGAATAAGACAGAACAAAGCCAGTTGAGACAATGCAGAGAATTTGGTACAGAACTTCACAGCAGGTTACTGGGATAACAGTAATAGGTACCATAGTGTATCTCCTTATCTTCGCGTAGGTGTCTAGTCAATTAGGTATACCAAAAACAGAACATTATAAAATCAATCGAAAGAGAATAATGAAAAGAGTAAAGTAATTAATCACAATGAATCAAAATTGAAAACAACACTTGCTCTCAAAGAGAAAATAGAGGATCCCCCCCACATTTGCTATTTTGTATACAATCATCCTGCCAAGAGATGCTCAGACCTCTGTCCCCAGTTGCTAATGGCAAGGGGTGAGGGTGGGGGTGGATGTTGGATTCCAAGCCCATGCGCCACCGGTAGGCTCACAGGAAATACTACTGGGCCTGCTCCTGGCTGATGCCCGAGGAAGGCACTCACCAAGAGGGCGGGCAAATGGCTTCTTTGTGCAGCTTCCTGGGTTCCGGCATGGCTGTGGCAGGATCTTGGGGGCCGCTCTCTGATTCTCCTTCTGGCTGACGCCCTGGGAAGGCGCTCACCAAGAGCGCGGTCTGATTCTTGTTCATGAGTTCTCTACCTACCCCTATGTCTTCGAGATTTTTACCCACTTTGTCTTTCAATGGATTTAGTCTTTTTTTGGAGGGGTACTGGGGATTGAACTTGCGACCTTGCACTTGCCAGGCAGGTGCTTACACTGCTGAGCTAAATCCCCAGCTCCAGATTTAGTCTTTCTGTTTTAATATTTAGATCTTTGATCCATTTAGATTTTAGGTTAGTACATGGTGATAGGTATGGGTCTAGTTTTAGTTTTTGGCATATGGATAGCCAGTTTTTCCAGCACCATTTATGAAAGAGACTATTGTTCTTCCAGTGAACATGTTTGGCTCTTTTATCAAAGATAAGGTGGTTTAGTGTGCTCGTAGTTGTGGTTGTATCTTCTAGTCTATTCCATTGGTCTTTGGATCTGTTTTTATTCCAGTACCATGTTGATTTCATTACGGTAGCTTTGTAGTATAACTTCAAGTCAGGGATTGTGATACCTCCTGCCTTGGCTTTGCTGCTTAGAATTGTCTTTGCTATTCTATGCCTCTTCTGGTTCCAGATGAATTTTAAGAGTGATTTCTTTATATCTATGAGGTGTGTTAGTGGTATTTTCATTGGGATTGCATTGAATCTGTATAACAATTTTGGGAGAATGGCCATTTTCACAATGTTTGCTCTTCCTATCCATGAAAAATGTATGTCTTTCCATTTTCTGAGGTCCTCTTCAATTTCTTTTTTCAGGGTATTATATTATATTTTAGATTAATTCCTAAGTATTTCATTTTTTTGGATGCTAGTGCGAAGGGTGTGGCTTCTGTTATTTCTCAGCAATTTTGTTGTTAATGTATAGGAATGCTATTGATTTTTGAGTATTGACTTTATATCCAGCTACATTGCTGAATTTACTTATTATATCTAGGAGTCTTTCAATGGAGTTTTGGGGGTCTTCTATGTAGAGTATCATGTCATCTGCAAATAATGATAATTTAACTTCCTCTTTTTCTATCTTTACTCCTTTTATTTCTCCCTCTTGTCTAATTGCTCTGGCTAGTATTTGTAGTACTGTGTTGAATAGGAGCAGTGATAAGGGACATCCTTGTCTTGTGCCTAATTTTAAGGTAAAGGCTTTCAGTTTTTGGCCATTTAAATGACACTGGCTGTTGGTTTGTCGTAGATGTCCTTTATCATATTGAGGTAGAGACCATCTATTTCAATTCTCTGTAAGGTTCTTATCATGAATGAGTGTTGGACCTTATCAAATTTTTTTCTGCATCTATAGAAATGATCATGTGATTCTTACTTTTGGCTCTATTTGATATAATGGATTACATTTATTGATTTATATATGTTGACCCATCTGAATCCCACTTGGTCATGGTGTATAATCTTCTTGATGATTTGCTGCATCCTTTCTGCCAATATTTTATTGAGAATTTTTGCATCTATGTTCATTAGGGAGATTGACCTGTAGTTCTCTGTTTTAGTTGGGTCTTTCTCAGGTTTTGGTACTAGAGTAATATTTGCTTCCAGGAGTGACTTAGGAAGAATCACTTCCCTTTTCATTTCATTGAAGAGTTTGAGGTGTGTCAACATTAAGTCTTTGTATTTCTTGTATAATTCCACAATGAATCCGTCTGGGCCTGGGCTCTTCTTTGTTGGTAAGGACTTAATTATATTTTCAATTTCATTAATAGAAATTGGATTATTCAGCAGTTTTACATCGTCTTGACCCAGCTTTGGTAGTTCATATTTCTAGGAATCTGTCCATTTCTTCTGTTTTATCGAACCTATGAGAGTAGAGGATTTTGAAATAGATGTTGATGATCATCTGTATTTCCACAGAGTCGGTAGTGATTTGGGGGCCTTTTTCATTCTGTATTGCATGAATTTGAGTCTTTTCTTTCCTTTTTAAAATTAGGTTGGCTAGGGGCTTATCCATTTTATTTATTCTTTCAAAGAGCCAACTCTTTGATTCATTGATTCTTTGTATTGTTTTCTTAGTCTCTATTGCATTAATTTCTGCTCTGATCTTTATAATTTCCTCCCTTCTTTTGGGTTTGGGCTTGGCTTGCTCTTCTTTTTCTAGCTGTTTGAGGTGTAGCATCAGGTTGTTTATTTGTGTTCATTCTGTTTTCCTAATGTGGGAGCTCAGTGCAATAAATTTTCCTCTGAGGACCACTTTCATTGCATCCCACAGGTTCTGGTAAGTTGTATTTTCGTTCGCTTGTAGATATTGTTTAATTTCTTCTTTAATTTCCTCTGTGACCCACTGATTGCTCCAGAGTGTATTATTCAGTTTCATGTGTTTGTGGGATTTTTGCAGTTACTTTTATTATTAATTTCTAGTTTCATGTCGCTATGATCCGATAACATGCATGGGATAATTTCAATTCTTTTGCATTTACTTAAATATGTTCTGTGGGCTAGTATATGGTCTGTTTTAGAGAATGTACCATGTATTTGTGAGAAGAATGTATATTCTGATGTTGTTGGATAGAACACTCTGTATACGTCTATCAAGTCCATTTGTTCACAGGTGTGATTCAGTTCTGTTATTTCTTTGCTGATTTTCTGCCTAATTGATCTGTCCATTTGTGTCAGTGGCACATTAAGGTCTCCTGTTATAATTGTGTTATTGCTGATTTGATTTTTCATTTCTGTTAATACTTGCTTTGTATAGCTGGGTGCTCTGGAGTTTGGTGCTTATATATTTAAGACTGTTATCTCTTCCTCTTACAGTTTTCCCCTAACTAGTATGTAGTGACCTTCTTTATCTCTTTGGATCATTCTTGGTTTGACATTCACATTGTTTGCTACCCCTGCTTTTTTTTTTTTTGGTACCTGTTGCATGAAGTATTATTTTCCATCCTTTGACTTTCAGTCTATGAGTTTCCTTTTGGGTTAGATGGGTTTCTTGTAGACAGCATATGGTTGGATGTTGTTTCTTGATCTATTCTGCCAGTTTGTTTGTTTTAATTGGTGAATTGAGGTCATTTACATTAATGGTTATAACTGTTATATATTGGTTTACTGTTGCATGTTATCTTTCTGCTGTTGATTCTTTACCTTTCCACTCTCTTTAATTGTCTGCCTTGCTTAGTGGTTTTTTCCTATGTGTATCTAGAACATCTTTCAGTATTCTTTGTAGGGTGGGTTTTGTGACCATAAAGTTCTTCAGCTGTTGACATGGAAGTATCTTATTTCTCCATCCATTTTGAAGGACAGTTTTGCAGGGTACATCAGTCTGGGTTGGAAGTCATTTTCCTTTAGGATCTGAAATACTTCACTTCATGTTCTTCTTGACTTCGTTGTTTGTGTTGAGAAGTCTGCTGTGATTCTGATAGGTTTTCCTTTATAGGTGATCTGTCTTTTATCTCTAACAGCTTTTAATATTCTGTTCTTACATTGGATTTCTGGGATGGTGATTATTATATGTCTGAGTGTAGTTTTATTTTGGTTATGGCTATTTGGAGCTCTATATGTGAAACATAAAAAGTTAAAAACGCTTCTGGTTTGTACAGTTTATGTGCCAATGGCATCTAGCACTATCTAAATGTCTAATTGTGTACAATAACCAAAATAAGAGTAATACATTCTGGCTTCATAGAAGAGCAAACATTAACTGGAAAATGTTGGAATGTAAGTGAAACTGATCAATATCAGGTTTTAGCTTTTAGAGATGTCGAGGATGAGGGAACCAACACTGCTGAGTACAGGGAATTCGGCTGCAGGCTTCTGCTTGGTTCCTGTCATGACACGGCGCCTCGGTGCCATTCTCTCCTTGGTACTGATGAGGAAATGGTTCTGAGTCATCCTGTGGCTCACATGAGTCAGCTGGCAAAACAGTGCCTGAAATCCACTTTGGACCCCTCAACTCTGAAATTCTTCCCACAGCTTTGTATGGCCTTACAGAGTAAAAACACTGGACTTACCACTTCCTACTTATTTGTGTACATCTGGTTTTTGGGGCAGCTGGGGAATAATCTAGAGGCTCTTCCTTCCCCTCTCCTGTTTCTTTTAGTTTTCTCTTTCTCTCCTTTCCTTGCACTCCGTTTTCCTTCTATTTTCATTTTTCTTTTTGGTCTATAACTTCCTCCCTTCTGTCCATTTTCTCTTTTTCTTTTCTAATACCTGGATTTCTTTGCAAGAAATCACTATGCAGTATCCAGCTCAGTGTCACTGTAGTGATGTAAGCTGTCCTTGCAGAAATAGTGTTGGGAACTGCTATGGTTTGGATGTTGAAATTTGTTCCCCAGCATGGCAGTGCTGAGAGGTGGTGATGCCTGTGTGTGAGGCAGCTGGTCCATCAGAGGGATGCCAGGAGAGCAGGGGAGCAGTGGGTCCTTCTCATGCTTTCTTCTTCCACGCGGACCACCTGCCCTTTCGTCTTGCTGAATTCAAGCTGAACGGCGCTTCTGTCGGCCTCATGCTCTTGGACCCTGAGTCCCCAGAAACATAAACCAAATATTTTTCTTTGTAAATTACCCAGTATGAGGTAGTGTCAGGAATTTTTTTCAGCAACAGAAAATAAAGTAGGGCAAGAATAAATTCAACCAAAAGAGAAGGATAGGAAATAAATCAAAGATAAGACAGTGGGATGCGAGTGAGTGAGGAAATGAAGAAAAATTAAGAACAGGAATAGAGAGAACATAGTCTGAGTTAGTTCAGTTGTAAAAAATCACAGCCGATGGCTTTCTAAATTGTTTAGATTTAAATGTCTACAGTTCAGTGTGTTCATGAATCACCACTCGCACACCTAAAGCTAGATTCAAAAGTAGGTCAATCTTATTTACTACTGTAAATATACAAGTGTTTACATGAAATTTCATTTATGTTCCATATTTGAATCTATTAGAAGGGCAAGTTTTACCATACACACTCATTTTTTACAATTCAAAAGCAATTTTGAACTTGTATACCTAGTACCTGGAAAATGCCAATTTGTTCTGTCTCTATCAGTAAACATCTGAGAAGAAGAATCCCTGCTTAGGGCCATGTCCCTTATGTGACAGAAACTCTCCTTAAAATGCTAGTCCCAGATAGCTCAGCGTTGCCAGAGGAATTGCTGATGGTTCCTGCCAAAACCTGCCCTTACTTTAGGAAACTTGCAATGATAAATCCTTTCTCTGTCCCTTTGCCCCCCTGAGATATAAGTCTACTACCCCGAAGTGTGTCCTTTTGTTATAGGGGCATGAAACTCCCAACCACCAGATGTCAGGTACAAGTCTGTGTTTTCTAAAACTGAAGAATGAATTTTAGGAACAAAGGAGGTTAAGAGGTGTCTTAGTTACTTTTTACTTGTCGTTGAGACAAAATAGCTGACAGCTAAAATGAGGTAAGAAAAGGTTTATTTCATACAGTTCTTGGAGGTTTCAGTCCATACTCAATTGGCTCCAAGGCAGGGTGGCCTGGCAGGGCCACAGTTCCTGGCAGCTGCAAACAGCAAGGCAGAAACCAGCAAGAGAGAGACACGCCTTCATCACATCACTATTACCTCACATCCTGGCTCCACCCCGAGGCCGGTGTAGCACTCACACCCCCAATCCAAGCGCTGGACAATGAACCAGTCACAAATGCATAATGCAAACGCAAGAGGTTGGGGGCCTCTGACAAACCATTACAGGAGCAGAATATATTCATTGAGAGAAAGAAAGCTTCTGTCTGAGAGAGACAGGAGGGGTCCCGAGTGGTTTGCCCAGGTCTCTGTTGTTTCTAGGGACATTTATAGAACAAAACCACAAGGTGAGACGGGTCCAAAATGAGGAAAACCTGAGAACTTGCAAGGTGGGCATAAGGTGGGACAGAACTATGGTTAACCAATAAGATTGACTGCTCAGGTAAAATTGATTAAATTGGGGACAAATGGGGAAGCGAGTCATGTAGGAAGTGGGCATTCTTATGGAGCAGTGACTCTTTTCGTAGGGAGTTGGGATGGTGACTTCTAGCTTTCTCAGGGTAGGTCTCTATCAGTACTTAGGCTGTGGGTCCGTTTGTTGGATCTTTTGTCTTGAGGCCTGGCCCACAGCAGGAGGTGCCTGTCTCCCCTATAGTTGCAAGGTGTCTGGGCTTCTGCACTGGCTCCTTCCAGGACCTAGTCCTGCCTCACTGCCTATAGTATTTCTAACTAACTCAGCTGCCTGTAACACTTTGAAATGGAAACCTCTGAAAAGGCAGAACTGCTCTCGTGTCTCCTTCCTTCCTTGTTTTTCTCCTCCTCTCTCCTCCTCCTCTTCTCCTTCCTTCCTTCCTTCCTTCCTTCCTTCCTTCCTTCCTTCCTTCCTTCCTCTCTCTCCTCTCTCCATTCTGTCACTCTTGCCTCTCTCTCCTCTCTCTGTCTCTCTGTCTCTGTTTTTCTGTCTTGCCTCCCAGTAGGATAGTAAAGTCAAATTTTCCAATCTGCAGAGCGACTTCCTGTCCTGAACATCTGAGGTTTTTCCCTCCACATTGTGCCAACTGATTACTGCCTATTGTTTGGAGTTTTTCACTTCCCTGGTCCTGATTCTCCTTCTTGCTTGCTCATTTTCTCTTTAAAACACCCAGTCATCTTTATACCATCAGAGTCATGTATGTGTCTCCCTTTTTATGAATAAAATCTGTCTTTACTACCTTTAGCCTCTGCCTGTTTTTGTTTTTGTTTTGCTTTAACAGCACTCAGTGAATGAGCACTTTGATAGAGCATCTCTTTAGCAAAGAGAAGTGAAGTTGATTTATCTGTGGGAACTGAGACTCCTCTACACCCTGTTTTCTTTATATTTCAGAGGTGGTTACTAGCCTAAGAGACTTTTCCTCAACACTACCTTGAAATTTATTGATGACAAAGAGAGTAAGATGAATTTTCTCGGAAGAAAAATTTAGTAACCTTCTTTAAAAACAAATTCCAACTCTCTTAGTCTCAAGGGTTACCAGACCCTTTCAGAGTCTGCTCATCTGAATGGAGAAAACATTGCAGAGAGAAAGAAGTCCTACAGGGAAGAGAAATTAAGGAAAACACTTTTGCCTTTAGTTTGAAATGTTGAACTGTTATCTGCTGACTGTGAGGAAGTTCTACTTTTAATTCTGCTTCAGAAGTTCTTCCAAAGGAAAGTGGAGGAACTGAGATTACAGAAGAAACTGTGAGACAGAAAACATTGGTAGCAGCTACTCTGAAGATAACAATACCCAATGTACTGACCATTGTTACTCTCTTACAATCTTATTTTGAAATTTTGTACCATTGGTTTTTTTTCTTTAAAATTATTTATAAAGAAGACAGTGTAGTAGTGGCTGCCTCGGCCTGAAAGGGGGAGGCGGGGAAAGGGGGTGACTGCTGATGGATGCTGTGTTTCTCTTGGGAGTGATGGAAATGCTCTAGAATTGATAATGGTGATAGTCGTGGAGCTCTGCAAATATGTAGTAAAACTGATTGGATTTTACATTTAAAAAAAGAAAAATCCTAAAGCAATGTCAACACTAATAATGCAACAAGAACCCATCCTTAATTAAAACTGATATGTAAACATTTGAATTTATGGAAAATATAAGTTGGAGACAGAATGCGATTTCTCCAAATAGTTTTCTTGTATAATTGAAACCTTATTTGAGGTGCAATCAAAATATACAGGGGATGTTTAAATTAAAAAAAATTCATTATAGAAATAGACACATTGCCGTTAATCTGCCTCAAAACCCACCCCATTACCTCAAGCACACTATGCCAAGGTTCTTACACTTTCCGGAGCAATCCTGGAAGTCCTCCTGCACGAGTGTCTGCAAAGTGTGAGGGGAAGTCCAGTGAAAAATGCCGCCGAGTGCCGCCCAGTGGTAAGACGGGTGTGAGACTGTGAAGGTGCACCGTTACCCACCTTCCTGATGCCTCTGACACTGTGCAACTCCTGGCTCCTCCCTAAAGTCAAAATGACCACGAAAGGTGAATGTTTTGAATGGGTTCAAGGCACTGAGGCAGCCAGGACAGTGCAAATAAAGGCACTCAGGAACAATGAGTGAGGAATTCAAGACACTCAAGAACACTGATACCTGTGTGTTTGAGTGAAAGGGGAGACTTTTGCTGTCATGAATGTTTAGAATTTAAATGTTCACCATGTTTTTGATCACATTTCATATATTTTTTTATTTTTTAAATTTATTTATTTTTTATTTAAAGAGAAAAAAAAAGCAAAACAGGAAAAGGGGTAGAAACAATACAGAATTTCAGGAAAAAAAGCAGTAAGAAATCACTAGTTGATGAATTAGATATTGTCTTCTTAGACCTAGTTGTTAAAGTTACAAAATTAAAGCATACAAAGTGGACATTCAAACAGTGAGACTGCAAAGAAGTTCAATGATCCCGTAACAACTTAGCAACATGGTTATCAATCCTACACACTTAAACATACATGCAGCCATATCCTCTAGAGCATTTTCTTATCTTCTTTTTACTTTTTAAGTCCATTATCTGCTTAGTTATATCCTGTTTAAGGTTGCTCAGTACCTTACTGACTTGTTTTGTTGTTATATACTTTTAATCACCTTATATAATTCTGTTGCCTTGTTTTTGAGTTTCTCCTCATCCATGATCCATGGATCAGCTTTGGTGGAGTTGGGAGATTGTTGGAGGTATTTTGTTACTTTCTTATCTACTTTTTTTTTTTGAAGGCAGCAAAACACAGCAGAACAAGACAGAACAAACCCATGCGACAGCAGTGCAGTAAAACTACCACAGAACCTCAGAGCAGGTCACCAGGACACAAGCAATGGGCTCAATAGTACAGCCCATTCTGTTCACATTAGCTGTCCTTTCAATCAGGTAGAGGAAAATGGAAGGAAATATCAAACTTTTAAAAACAGAATATTGAATAAAGCAGTACCATTAATCAAAACTGAGCAAAACAGTGATAAAAATATTTGCCTTCAAAGAGATGGTAGAAGGAAATTCCCCTTACTT
>PVLA01003852.1:125585-196555 GCA_004027455.1 Hydrochoerus hydrochaeris | reverse complement strand
GTGTTGGAAAAATTGGCTCTCTACATGCTGAAGACTGAAACTAGATCCATGCATATCACCATGCACAAAACTAAAGTCTAAATGGATCAAAGACCTCAATATTAAAACAGAAATACTAAATCTACTGGAAGACAAGGTAGGTGGAAGTCTTGGAGACATAAGGGTAAGCGGAGAATTCATGAACCAAATGCAAACTGCACGGGAAACTCTTCAAAGAATCAACAAATGGGATCTCACATTATTGAAAAGTTTCTGCACTTCAAAGGAAATCACCAACAGAGTGAAAAGAAAACCAACAGAGTGGGAAAGAATTTTAGCCAGCAACCCCTCAGACAAAGGACTTGTGTCCAGAATATATAAAGAATTGAAAAACATCAAGCCCCCCAAATTCAAAGACCCTCTCCAAAAATGGGCATCTGAGATGAACACACAGTTCTCAGAGAAAGATATACAAATGGCAAATAAATACTTGAAGAAATGTTTGCCAACACTGGTCATTTGAGAAATGCAAATTAAAACAGCATTGAGATTTCACCTTACTGTGGAAAGAATAGCTGCCATCAAAAAAATCAACTGATAACAAATGTTGGCAAGGCTGCAGGGAAAAAGGAACACTGCTCCACTGTTGGTGGGAATGTAGACTGGTGCAACCATTATGGAAATCCATATGGAGAATTCTCAGAAGACTAGGATTGGAAGCCCCATTCAATCCAGCTCTTCCCCTCCTGGTATTTTCCCCAAAGAACTGAAAAGTTCTTTTCACAGTGATATATGTGCACCCATGTTCATAGCCGCACAATTTATGATAGCTAAATGTTGGAAACAACCAAGATGCCCATCAACTGCAGAGTGGATGAAAAAGATGTGACATTTTCATACAATGGAATATTACTCAGCTATAAAAAAGGATGACCTTGAGGCATTCATAGGTAAATGGAGACAACTTGAGACTATCCTCATTAGTGAAATAAATAAGAATCATATTTATAAATATCATATTGTTTCTTGTGTAAAAAGTAAATAAGAACTACAAGTGTAATAAAAGCAAAATGTGTAATAGCTATTGTAAAAAAGAGAGGAAAAGAAAGTGCTCTAAGGGATATAACTACATATATGCTTGAGTGTGTAAAATACATGACCATATTGCTGAATCTTTGTTGGATCTTTGAGCAGAACTGTTTGTAGTCTGACTGTTTGAATATTTACTATGTACCCTTTAACTTTGTAACTTGAACAACTACATCCAGGATGACAGTATGTAATTTATAAATTACTGATTTTTTTAGTGGGGCTTTTTCTCATTCTCCTTTTTCTTTCTTTCTTTTAGAATTCTGTATTGTTGCTACCCTTTTTTTTTCTTCTCTTTAAATAAAATTTAAAAATGTATAATTGCTATTGTAAAAAAAGAAGAAATAGGAATCACAATAAAAGATACAGCTGCATGTATGTTTAGATGTGTGGGATTGTTGACCATATTTCTAGGTTCTTGTTGGATTGTTGAACAGATCTGTTTGCACTCTCACTACTTGAGTGTCCACTTTGTGTGCTTTAATCCTGTAACTTGCATAACTATTTCTAAAAGAACAATATGTAATGTATCAACTAGTGATTTCTTACTATTTATCTTCTTTTCTTGAAAGTCTGTAATATTTCTACCTTTTTCCTGTTTTTTTTCTCTTTAAATAAAAAAAAAAGAGAGCAAGAGAGACAATTGCAAAAGAGACACAGTCCATGGCATGGCAGGCAGGAAGCACAGAAAAATCAAGACAATAAGGAGGATGTTTACTTCCAGGCCACACCCTCAGTGAGCTACCTCTTCCCACCAGGTTTCATGTACCAACATCAAGCCCAGCTATAAACCCATCAGTGGACTAATGCAGTGATGAGTCACACAGCCGTGATCCAGTCACTTCCCAAAAGCTGCACCAATGAGCACCTGAACCTTTGGTGGGACATCTAGATATAAATCATAACACCTAGTACTGCTGTTATTTCTTGTCTAAAACTAATTTCCAAAGGAAAGGAAACAAACGTTGTAACTGGAGCAACCTAAGAAAAAGAATCAAAATACCTTAGGCTATTCAACCACCGTTTTACCTTTAAGTCACTTAATAATGCTAGGTGAGAGAAACAAAATACAAAAAGTCATATATTATCCCATTTGCATATGTGAATATGTAGAAAAAGCAAATCTATAGAAACAAAAGGGCAATCAATTACCAGTTGTCTAAGGACAAGGACTTGAAATAGAAATTGACAGCAAATGAGCATAAGAAATATTCAAGGGGTGATAGAAATGTTATAAAATCAGATTGTGGTAATGGCTGCACAAGTTTATAAATTTACTAAGGTAATAGAAATGTACATTTAAAAATGGGTGCATTCTATTTTATGTAAATTATATTCCAAAAAACAGAAGAAATATTTTGAGGTAAAATTTAAAATCCTTAAGTTTAGACATAGTGTTTAAATTTCTAAATGACACAAATATATCCATGCTATAAAAAGTAAGTTTTATGTATTGCTACCCTTTTTAATATTAAAAAAACTATATTTTAAAATATAAAAGCAACATAATTAAAAAAGAATATAGTTAATCTTGAAAATGCATGGAAAAATATAATGAATGTTTTAGTAGGTAAGACTGAAGTTACCTTGAAAGGAACATTTTACTTCTTACATTATGCATTTTTGTACCATCAAAAATTTTTATAAGCAACCATCCCCTTTATTTAAAAATACATGAATTATCTTCAGTGTCTGTGTTTTCCATTGGGTTTCAAATAGGCTTGTCACCAAAGTTGTCAGAACATAAGTTATTTATGAGTAAATATTTCAATTCCAGAATAAAAAGGTGAAGCATTGTCTGGTTCTGGAAATAAAGTATTAAGGGTTTAAAGCAGTGTCTTTTAACAAATGCATGGGAACAATGTTTTACAGGGTGTATGTTCTGTTGATAATATAAAGATAATTGTAGGTCAAGGATTAGCGAACTTATTCTCAAAAAGTCAAATAATAACCATGGTACTATTCACAAGTCTCTGTCTCAACAACTCTGACATAGCATGAAAGTAGCCAAATAATAGAATAGCTCTGCCATATTAGGTGATGGAATAAAATTTTCTTTATTATTTGCAATATTTTTACTAATAATAAATCTTCAGAGGAAAAACAAAAACAACCTCTCCAAACTAAGTAATTCTTCTAAGTTATCTAATTCAGTATTTGAGACAAAGCTCCTTGAAAGAAATATCAAACTTTAGGCCAATAATGTCCAAAACAAGTGGTCCTTAGTACTCACTGTATTGTGGAAGATACAGACCCACTCTATAGAAAAAAACACACTTAAACCTGTGCTCCCTGAGTGCAAACATTCAGAGGCCTCAAAGCAGATGGAAATTGCAGATACAAGGGAATCATTCATATTCTTTTTCCAGTGATTCTGTGTATGGCATCTGTCCCACAATGAACTCAACAAAAGAAACCAGCAGCCCTCTTTGAAGCCCAGTTATGAGAGTACAGAAAACTAGCAGTGACCAGAGAAGAATGGCTGCTGCCAAGCACCAACTCCTTTCAGTTAAACAAACCTATCACTGCTGTGTTTTTGATCCAAATGTCCTCTAAAGTCCATATACTAAAGGCATGGTCACCAGCTCTGGCAGTATTTGGAGGAGGTAGAATCTTAGAAGGTGGTGCTTTATTAGAAGAATGTTAAGTCATTGGATTGGGGGAAGGCCCCTGAAGGATATTTGGGGACCCCATCATTTTTTTGTTTCCCAGACATGAGTTGAGCAGCTTTGTCATATCACACTTTCCCACTCTGATGTTCTGCATCATCAGGAGCCCAAAAGCAATGGAGCCAGTAAGTCATGGACAGAATCATCCAAAACTGTGAGCCATAATAAACTTTTACACCTTGTAAGTTGATTAGCTCAGGTATTTTGTCACAGCAATGGAGAGATAACTAACACAGCAACCATTCAGGTCAGAAAAACAAAAAGTGCATACCTTAATAGAGCCGTCAACTTAATTAATTTAACTTGTTAACTTGATTATCACAGAATATTTTCTACTTTGAAAAATTAGAAGTAAGAAAGGACAGGAGACAGGGTAGAGGGTAGAGAAAAAAGGAGGGTAGAGAAAAAAGGAAGAGCATATATATATATATATATATATATATATGCTAGATACTTTACATATGATGCTTTTCAAAATTTATTATTATTATTTTGATTGTATAATTTTATGGAATACAGATTTATGATTGATATACATGTACAATGTCTAATAATGAAATCAGGGTTGCTAGTGTTGCCACTTCCTTCAGTATTCTTTAAAATTTTTAATTAACACAGTAATTTTATATATTTGTGAGGTACAGTGTTATATCAATACATGAATACAACGTGTACTGATCAAGGGGGGATAATTAATCTTTCTGCTTCTTTATTGCTTTGTGTTTGGAGGCTTTGAGTTATTTAATGTGTGCAACAAATCCACGGGGTAGATACAATCATCTCCATTTTAGAGAAAAGCAAATAGTAATACTCGTCTAAGTTTTCTTCACCTTCTCAAGATGCAGTCTTCACGACAATAATTCTGAACAGCAGTCACTGACTGTAAGCACATTTTATTGCATGTTTCCTTGCCAGTTGTCCTCATACTACAAAGCATTGTACCACATTCTGGTGCATCTACCTATACAGAGCCATTCAGACAAGCTTTTTGGCTTCTCAGTTAAAAACTCTGGGGAAAACTTTTTAGGACGATCTCCTGTAGGTAATGCCAGTGCTCAGCTTTTATAATTCAAAGGTTAAGGCACAATTGGGAGACTTGTAAACCATTAAAATATAAAGAATTGCCTTTCATTTTTATATAGAATATATATTTTCAGTGACTATTAATATCTACTCTCTATGACACTAACTTTTAAATAGCACTGTGCTTGGTTAACTCAAATGTTAATTATAAGGTTGTTTAGAAAAAACATATCTGGAGGAAAATAGAACTGGGTAATTTTTAAGATTATTGTATGAAACATTTAACCATATCCATCCCCAAATTGTGTACAGACCAAATCTCCTCATCCTTGCAACATGCCTTTTTCTTGCATACAGATGTCAGCTCCTTTCATACAAACATCTTTTGTTAAAAACCAACACCATTACATAATGCAAACTGAACTGTGGAACAATTAAATAAATTACAGTTTTCATTTACAAGCATCTTTAAATGGTGTGATCAAAAATACCAAGTATGTTTCAATGAGGGCTGCTACCAAGTTCCATCCAGTGGAGAGGCAGGCTCATAAAAACACAGTGGCATCTCCTCATTCACCTTATTCACACGATCTGGCTCCGTGCAATTCTGGCTCTTCTCCAAAGTCAAAATGACCATAAAAGGTAAATGGTTTTTAACTGATTATGAACATCAAGACAGCCACAACGGTGCAACTAAAGATGCTCATGAAAGGACTTCCAGAGCTGCTTCAGAAAGTGGCAAGGACAATGGAGCAAGTCTGTTCAAAGGGAGGGAGTATTTTAAGAAAGATTAATGGCAATGTGTCTTTCACTTTAATACATTTTTAAAATTTAAACGTTCACCATAGCTGTCAGTCACACCTTTGTATGCTCCCATTTTGCTGCCTTAAAGATACATCCTGTTCACTTTACTGGACTTACACATTGCCCGACTCTATAACAGGAACACATTTAGAAACTCTTAGGGTAGATAATGGCCACAGATGCAGTTAACTAATTTAATAAGCATTTACTGAGTGTTATGATTTGGATTGTAAATGCTCCCCAAAGGCTCATATGGTAAAGGCTTGGTGGCCAATATGTAGCACTACTGGGAGTCACTGGAAATGTTAAAAGGTCAGGCCTAACAGAGGAAAGCGAGACCACAGGGCGCACGGCCTTGCAGGGAATGTTGGAATCCTGAACTCTTCCTTTCCTCTCTGTGCTTCTTAGATGCCATGAGGTGAACAGCTTTGCCCTACCCCATGTTCCTACCTCACCAGGCCCCAAAGCAATGAAACCAGCTGCACTGGACTAAAGTTCCTGAAACCATTAACCAAATAAGGTTTTCTTCCTTTAAGTTGGTGTTTCTCAGGTATTTGTCACAACAACAGAGACCTGACTAATACAGTAAGCATAAGTGCAGAAGATTGTCCCCGGTACTAGAAGTGCAGGCAAAGATATTACCGGGGTAGGCAAATGGCTCAGGGAAAAACAGTCAGTATAGACAGGACTATGACTGAAAGAAGCACATCATGAACAATCAAGAAAATTTCCTGATCTTGAAAAAAATATTGTGAAGTAAGTAGTTGAAAAATCATGCTAAGCTCATCTATGTGGAAGAATTAAAGTATTTTCCCACTCAATTTGTGATCTTTTACTAGCATTCACCCTTTGAATAGTTTCCATAGGAGATACTACAAACAGTAAATCTCTATTTCTTCTTGGGCCTATAATCTAATTAAGATAACAAATATGCACATAAAATGGTGCTGCAGTAGAAGAGCAAAAAACTTGAGACATAAACTTAGATATGTTACTTACAAATTGGGTGATTTTGAACAAGTTAGCAAATCAAACCCTCAAGTCTAGAACTACTACAAGATACAATAATATTACATATTTCACAAATTTGCTATAAAGATGAAATAATGCAAGGAAAGCATTTAACTGTAGCCAAAGGGCTCAAATATATTCAATTCTATGAAAACGTAATTAATGTGTGATTAATATTATAGTAAATACACAAATATTTTTAGAAGGCAGCAATCACCTGATGTGGTGGTGCATGCCCGGAATCTTAATACCTGAGAGGCTAAGGCAGGAGGATTATGAATTCAAGTCCAGTCAATATTACATAGTGAGTTCATGGCTAGCATCAACTACATAGAAAGAGCCTGTCTCAAAAACAAAAACACAGCAACCATTCTCAGGCATAGTTGTTTCAAAAAGATTTAGCAGTGATGATGATATTTAAATTAAAACTTAAAATACACACAAAAATGTTTATATATGATAGAGTGAACAGCAATGAAAAAAGCCAAGAAAATTACAATTTATTCAGAAGGCAATCAGGAGACAATTTGCATGCAGAGCAGAATTTATACAACAAAGAGATGAGAAATAGGGTCTGGAAGGTAAGCTGGTCCCAGATCACAACAGACTTCTGAAGACAAGCAAACAATTTGAGCTTTTTCCCATGTGTGACAGGAGCTGCTGAGAGGTTCTGTTCATTAATGCACAATGATCAAAGCAGCTTTATAAGAAAAATCAGAAAAGGGGAGACAAGTTGGATGAATTGGTTGGAATGAGGCTTTCCTGCTCCTTCGGCACAGCAAGGACATCCTGGATCCTGGCAGAGTAGAAACAGGGAGACAGGAACATTTGAACAATAAGTAAGCAAGTTGTAGTTACCGGATTCCAGTATTAGTCCCAGTTCTAATCTAAAAAATGTTGTCAAGTCATGTTTTCCTAATGAGTAATTAATTCTAAAATCAAGTTATGAAGTTCCAGTGATTCACTGATTTGTATTACATGGTTGGTGCTCACAATAAGGTGAACACGTATTTGTACATCGATGTTCATAGCATCTTTATTCATACTATCCAAAAGGTGGCAATTACCTTCCAATAGATGAATGGTTAAGACAGACAGACAGATAGATAGACAGACAGACAGACAGACAGACAGACAGATAGGTAGACAGACAGATAGATTATTTCAAACTTAAAAAGGAACAAATTCTCACATATGCTACAACTTGAAAGAACTTGGGAAAACATCATGCCATGGTGAGATAAGCCAGACACAAAAGAACAAATATATGATTCTATGTATGTGAGGTTTCCAGACTACTCAAATTCAAAAAAGCAGAAATAGAATATTTACCATGGTTGGGGGTATGAAGGAATAAGTTGTTGCTTAATGGGTATAAGGTTTCAGTTAGGAATGATAAAAACACAAGTTCTAGAGATAAATGGTGGTTATTGCTATATAATAATAAGAATACGCAATGCCACTAAACTTCAAACTGAAAACTAGTTAAAATGGTAGCTTTTGCATTATGTATATTTTACCACAATAACAAAATATGTATCTGGTGCACTGAGAAATACCCTCAGTCAAAACGAGAGAAAGGTAAGTCCTGCCAATCCATTTAGCCTAGCTGTCCAGCCAAGTGACGTCCCTGCCCCTCAGGTCAGATTCTACCCACTGGTTTGTCCACTTGGAGAAATGAAGAAGAAAACATGCCAACCATCATCTACATCATCTCAATAACGATAACACAATGGCTTATGCCTCTCCGTTTTACATCTGCCCAGGTCTGACATTAAAGAAAAAAGACAAAGTTACTTTTCTGAGCAAAGCAATCCCTCACCTTGGTTTTTCCACTTGATGAAACACTCCTTGAGGAAGTGAAGAGCAATACCTGTCTCTGTGTCCTTAATTTCAGAGCCATGACAGGTGCTCTAAGATATAGTCACTGAGATTCAAGGATGTAGAATCTCTTAGTGTACATCTTCCAATAAACGATCTCCTAAGTGGATAGTGTATTCAATACTATACTAGTTTGAAAGTGAATCTAAAAGTATCAGACAAGGTCTCTGACTTTTAAGATCATTTAATATACTTAAAGGACAGAATTTCATAATGATATAATAATGAGCAAAATAAGATGAAATATAATCAGGTGCTAAATTGTGTAATACAGATTATAAGTACTCTAGGAGGACATAAAAATGCTTTACATCATGTAGAAATGAGTATGAGTCATGAGATCCTCACTGGATATGCACTTATAGGAGCAAGCTGGGAACCTATGAAGTAGACTAAAGGCTTTTAAAAAGATCCATTATGTTTTAATTTTATGTGTAATGCATAATCTCTACCCAGTAGTCTCTTTCTTAACATTTTGCCCAATTGTTCTTTGTCAGTCGTGTTGCAAGTAATTAGAAAATTTGTCAAAGGAAATAAATAAATGTGCCCACAACCATTTGAAAGAATGTACAAATTACTTTAAAACAGAAGTACTCATAAAAATTAGTAAATTCAACCCTCATGAAAGTAAAACTTTAATTTGAACACTGATACATTCAGACCAAGTCAAGAGAAAATTAGTCATCCTGATTTCCCTCCTTCCTACATAAGGGTTAATGAGACCCAAGGAAATTTTTATTCATTTAGTATCATAATTCAGACCGTTTGCTTTAAAATGGAAATTTCAAATCCCTCTTCATGACATAGATCAAAGAAAACGTGGATCTTATTTCTATAAAACTCAAACTGTGAGTATGCGTACCTTTTTCTTCTAGCAAGCCTCAAACAGTGAAACTTATATAACTATGTAGTTATGAAAAAACAAGGCATAAAATTCTGTTTCCTGCCACTCACTATCATCTCTATCCCTTACTTTTATCATCCTTTCACTCTACTTGGTTATCAAACATATTCAACTATCCACCACATTTAGCTCTATCAAAACTCAATCAAGAGTGGAAATTGGAGTTTGTCAAACAAGTATAGGCTCTTATAATACTGGCAAGGCTTGGTAGTATTTTGGTTAATGTGTTGTTGCATATAAAACCCAATACTTAGTGGTTCACAACAACCATTTGATTTGGCTCATGACTTTGAGGATCAGGTGTTCAGAAGGCTTAGGTCAGTGGATTATCCTGAATGTCTCAGGGCCCGCTATTGGCTGGAGCCAAGGAACGGATATCCAAAATGGCTTCCTCTGAGTAAGCCTCTAAAATCATGACTTTCTTTGGAAATATGGTGTTCTCAGATGTGTTCAGAGTAAGACAAGGTTGCACTGGGTTAGACCAGGTCCTAATCCAATGAGGTGTGTCTTTATAAGAAAATGGAGAGAGAGAGAGTGATTTGGACACAGACATATACATGAAAGAAGGGCATGTGAAGACACAAGCAGAGATTGGAGTGCTGTCTTAGGCAAAGAATGACAAAGATTGCAGTGAATTTAAAGTTAGGGAAAGATTTTAAAAGGACATTTCCCAGGAGACTTTAGAGGGAGTAAGGTACTGCCCACACCTTGATTTTGGACTTCTGACTTCCTATCAAGAAACAAACTTCTACTGTTTTAAACCACAATTTGAGGTAATTTGTTACAGTAGCCATAAGGAACTAATAAATCCTTTCTCATAGGATTTGCACTCACCCTTTATTTAGGCAGAAATCTTTTCCATATCTCTCTCTCCCAGTGAATCATTACACACATCTTTGCCCTGTTCTTGTAGTATCAGAAGCAAAACAGTGTACACACCTGTAAACTGAGACTGGGTTATAATCGGCTTCTTCTAGTACTCTGCTAACTAGGGTTACTTATCTCAAATGCTGATTCAGAGTACATCTGATTCAAAAAGAGCTTTAGCCATTTGAAAATAAAAAGAAAAAAAGCAAAAAATACTAAGTTTCTTAGTAACTGCTGAAAGTTGTAAGTAAAGTGATTCTCTCACTGTCATATTCTTTGTTCCTCCAAAGTGGGGACAGTTTATCAAGATAGTAAAGAAATGTATCATCCAAAGCCATAGAAGTTCTTCCTTGGAAACATACATCTTAGCTGTCAGAATTATATAAATCACTGTGAAGTTACTTACTGAAACAAAAATTACCCCCCAAATGGTAATTAAATAAGCTACAGTGCTGGAAAATGTGCCTTCACCATTGTGCCCATTTTGATGGTGGGAAGAATGAACCATGAGCCTCTCAAGAAATTATTGAGGCCATCTATCCTTTCCCAAAAGAAAAAAAAATCTTATATGATAATAGGTGCAAAATAAGTTGTTTTTTAAATTATAGCACAAACAAGGCCTCTTGTAATACACATTGATCAGATGATTTTGACTATGGCAGTACCACAGATTTAAAGGACTATTTCTGGCTACAGGAAATGATCATTCTACAGAGGTTGCTCTGCACTCAGGGCCCTGGTTCCCTGCTGAGGACCGCACCATCAGAGACAAGCAGATTCCCTGGCAGGCATTCAAGGGCAGGAGCAAATTAGAATAAAGGTTTAAAGAGCAGCAGATGAATGCAGGGATATTAAACTTGAAAGCCAAAAGTTTCACAAGAAACTCAACTAGTTTACTATATAAGAAAGACTTTTCTAGTAAAGAATCACATCCCTTTTTTGTGCCTCCCAAAGAAAGCTGAATCAACCAATGAAAGTTGTAGAAAGACAAATATCAAATTGTCATGAAAGGTGGGGCTGGGGATTTAGCTCAGCAGCACAAGCACCTGCCTGGCAAGCATGAAGTCATGATTTCAATCCCTGGTACAAAAAAAAATTGTAATGAAAGAGATTTCTAAAAAAGTAATGCGAATAATTGATTGTGAATTATTCCTGGACATGTTCATGCAAAGACTTGTAATTTCTCAACAAGTATATTTTATTTATTTGTATCACTAGTAATTATCACAGTTACCACATAATAACTGAACAATACATCTCTGGGAAATATAGGAAAATGCAAGTATCTAGTGGTGGCTTAGATAAATGTTCCCTTCCAAAGCTAGGATTACAGTATTTTAAGATACTGAAAAGAAGCTCAACTGTAAATCACTAATTTTTTCTTTTCAATATATATCACAGTCATAATTTTCTTTATTCCATTGCAAAATAAACCTTAACATTTTCTTAGGAGTATTTTAGGTATTATGCACAAATTAATTGTAAAATGGGATGCATTAGCCTTCAGAAGGCACACATTTACACACATGCTATTAATCTCTCTAAAATTCCCCTTGCTTAAGGCAAAAATGAGCTGCAAGTCATCAAACCTTTTTTGACTGACATCACTCAGTGCTTTCGTATTCATTCAAGAGTATTTTCTGAGTACTGACCCTAGGCTGGGGATATCTACTACTTAAACAATTTAGTAAGGTAGGCATTAATATTTTAAATTCAGGCTGCTATGCTGAGCATGCTCCAAAAACCCATATGAAAGCCTTGGTCTGCAGATAGGTGGAAATGGGAGGCTCTGAGGGCCTATGAAGTGTGGTGGTCCAGTGAGAGATACTTAGCTCTGTGGGAATATGTTCTCAAAGGGGTTCTCTTACCCTCTCTCCAGTTTAAAATGTGACCATTTGCTCCAAGGTGCATTCTCACAATGATGGGCCAGCACCCATCACACACCCTAGGGGCCAAACTGAAGGGGTCCCCTAATCTCAGACTTTCAACCTCCAGAACTGTATGAACTAAATAAACTTTCTGTTTTTAAAGTTAGCTGCCTGGGGTATTTGTCATAGTAATGCAAATGCTGACTGATACAAAGTGCAGTAGAATTCTGTAACTTAATCCAGGTTCAGGTGACCACTAGCCTATACAGAACTTTTGTTCAACTTTAAAAAATAGGGCACCTATTCTTCAAGATATCTTACTTCCTTTTGTCATAAAAACATGTTACAACATACTGAGGTTATGAAAATAAGAAACTTTACTGCCCATAAAATTGTGTCTATAAAAATTCAAACTTATAATGCCTCTAATATAAATCATGTGCACTTTAAATGTGTTTCTTTTTTGCAGTGCTCAGTCTGCTCAATAATATATGACAAATGGGATATAGCTCAATGCCACAGCACCTGCCTGCCAAGTACAAGGTCCTGAGTTCGATTCCTGATATTAAAAAAAAACAATAAATGACAATTCTGAAGGAGTTATATAAGTACAGAGACAGAATTCTGCTCCAGTGTACTGCCACTTGTTCCTACTCTACCTGAGGTTGTCCAGGAGTTTCACATGAATTACAGAACCTTCTGTCTACATATAAGAGCTGTATCCTTTCAGCACTGTTTTATACTCAGAATTTTAATAAAATGTATTTACATGGACATAAACTAACTCACTGAAAACTTAGAAAGCAACTAATCTTGGATGACTCTGAAAGAGAACCCATCATCAGTACATCCTAGATACAAACCATTTCTTCAGTCTAATTTTGCCTACCAGGCAGACTGGAAAACATTCTTAAGATTAATATAAAATAGTCTCATAAATATCAACCAAACACTCAAGCTGAACATGAAGATTTAACTGCAAAAATGATTTGAATCAGATTTCATGATTGTGCTAAGAGGCTTCAGATCAATATTCAATCAAATTCTGGAAGATACAACAGGAGTTTTTAAAGAAAACATTTTGCCTTGTCCTAAAAGATACATTGAGAATATGAAATGGCCTTAACACTCAAGGAAAGCAAGGACAGGAAAAGCAAATAGCTTCAGAGAGAGCAATGAATGTTTACATGCTACTCTGTTGGTCCTATCCACCTTTCTGAGGCTCCATTATATAGCAGGTTTTGAGTTAGATGCAATGTTAATATTGAAAAACCAAAGTTCTACAACAGAGATCTTGTCCAAGGGTGAAGGGCTCATTCCATGGGGCACTGATCTCTTCTACACACAGGATTTCTTGGAATTTAGGCAAACAGAACTCACAATAATGTAAGTAAGCTTTACTATTACCTTAAAATCAAACCTCACTATCAGAGCTTGCTCACAGTAAATATGTAGCTGTGAAATAAACAAATAAATGAAATTTCCTTCTTGCAAATTAGAGTTGGGCTATAAGCTAATACCCACATCTATTATAAAAGAAGCTTCATGAATACAAAATACTTTTAAATACCCAGAAGCCTAAGACAATTATTAATGGAAGAAGATGCCATTTAAATACAAATCTCATATGGATCAGTTTAAAACAAAATTGTTCATGTCTATCAAGGATATCTAATGATATATTTTCAGCATCTCGGTAGCGCTATTTTTTTGATCAAGTGGAGTATTTTTCTAAATGCTCAACGTATCTACCTACATGTCCTTGCAAGAATGAATAGCCATGAGGTACTCTAGTTATCTCCGTGGTCAGGCGCAGGTGTGCGCACGGGTGGACACCTCCACCCCGGAAACAACCCTGATCTCTTTTAGCACTGCAGACCATCAAGGAAATCCTCTATCAGTCTCTCGGCCTGTGCACCTGTGTACTGCATCCAAAGCTCCCAGCCATACCCTAATATTTCTGAGAAATTTTCATGGTCAATCCCAGAAACAAAGAAACCGCCGCACAGAAGGCTCGCCACTGGCCTTTCTGCGGGCCAGTTTCTGCCCAGCTCCCTGAGAAGGCAAACCACCAACCCACCCAGGGATGAACTGCCTCACGCTGGTTGCATGTAAGCTATTCGTTTTCCCTTCCTTGTGTACATTTTGCTCTCCACTTTCTTCTGTCTAGTCTTTGCTCTGTCTTTATCAATTTATCTCAAAATTGTCTCATTGCCGTGTACACAGCTCCTCTCAAAACTTTTAAAGGGAAACTGGATTCATCAGCCACAAAAAGGAATCAGATTTTTTTTGACATACCAGAGAATAGGCAAAGCAACTTTTTAAATTCATTCGATGCCCAGAATCACTTCTATAACGCAATCCTTTAAGGTGCTCTTTTTAAATTTTGGAACTCCTTACGCTATGCTTAGTGGCTAAGAAAGCCTTGATTTCTATCGTCAGTACTCCTGTGAGAACAGCAGAGGGCAATAGCGCACCAAGAATTGTGGGCACTGTCCCGGCGGAAACACAGAATTGCTGTATTGGGTCTGTGTATGGCCCTACCATGATCTCAGCTCCCTCGAGTGAAGTCTTTTGTTTTGTGTCCTACTTTACAATGCACCGTTCAGTGAGTGTTCTATGAGTTGTGACTTAGACAGTATTTCACTGTGACAGCTTGGCTTAAGAAAAAGAAAGTGAAGCGAGGAAACAGGAAAGAGAAAAATTAAAATGCTTCCAAATGAACCATTAACGATAAGGAAGAAATAATCCTCCCTGTAGACATAGTTTGCCTCTTGTCTGTTCCCACCCAGGACACTGTTTTTCTGGATTATGACTGACTTCTTCTCTATTCACCATTCACACACCCAAACCCATTTCATTCTACTTTCTCTGCCATGCAATATTCTGTCAAAACACAGATTTCTTTTAGAAAAGATATATATTTTTTATGGCAAATACTTGGTTTTATAAAAGAATTAAAAAAATTCTATAATTTTTTGAACATTTCCCAAGCTTCTAAATACAGCAGTTTAATGCATTCTGCATTTTAAACGATAGTCAAGATACATTTCATTAATATGTATGCCAAAATAAACTTCTTCACACGTAAACACAGGGATTCAGATAAATTGCCCAAAACTATAATCATTATTTATAGCTTCTGTTTTTGGAGGTAGAATAAAAAGCACAGACTGAGATATCAAAAATTTTCTACAATTTCTAAAGTTGTTTACTAATCCAGTATTCGAAGTCAGAAAATAAGGAGCTATCATGCATTCCAAAATAAAATTCTCCAAGCCTGCCCTTTGTGCTTA
Source organism: Hydrochoerus hydrochaeris (assembly GCA_004027455.1). Taxonomy (NCBI): domain Eukaryota; kingdom Metazoa; phylum Chordata; class Mammalia; order Rodentia; family Hydrochaeridae; genus Hydrochoerus; species Hydrochoerus hydrochaeris. The sequence continues at coordinate 181,164 of PVLA01003852.1, read as the reverse complement.
CCAAAGCTGATTTGTCCAGGGTTATTAATGTATTCCCATAGTAATTAATGTAATACTATGGTATGATAGCAGTAGTAGCATTTCAATATCTGGCCCCCAAATTCTTCTTGAAACAGGTGGTCTTCTCACTTCCCTAGCATGATAAGGCTGTCTTACACCTTCCTGGCTTCTCAGCCCTGGGCTTCTCTCCTTGGTCACTGTCTGCTTCACTCTAATTCCCTCACACTGGCTGCTCTGGACAACACACTGAAACTCTCCTGTTTCAGCGCCATTGCCCAGTTTTGTTTTGGTTTTTGTGGTTGTTGTTTTTTCTCTCTCAGAAATAGTCTTACCTTATTTATCCAAATGATTTGCTCCTTCACCTTCTTAAATTATTTGTGCAGGTCTTCTCTGACCTCCTATTTAAACTGGAATATTCCACTAGCATTTCCTAGTCCTCTTTTATTTTCCTCAAAAACACTTATCTCCATCAAATATGCAACATAAATTTGAAAACATGAAACAAAGAAACCTAGATAGATTAGATTGCACTAGGCACTCTTATATTACTTTTAATATAAGGGGGAAAGGAAATAATCATTATAATATTAGGAGCTATGCTTTTCACGATGAGAAATGCAATATTAAATCAAATAAAGTTTAAAATCTTATAATTTTTCATTAGAACTTGACTAGCATCACAAATTTATGCTTTACTTTCTTTTCCTTTTACAAATAACATATTTTCTAGATCTACTATTGAAAAGGCTGCAAAGTAATGGCAAATCATTTAACAATAAACACTCTTAAGTGCACAGATGGTAGTCTCCAAATATCATTTTCACTGAAAGCAATGAGTGCTCCTCCAGCAATAGTTACATTCTAGATCTGGAGCAGTGATTATAAAATCCCACACAGGTATGAGACTGGGAGTCCAGCAAGCCAGAAAGCAAGGACACAACTGAGACATTTGAGGTTGTGCCAAATGAGCAGAAGGGTTAAAGATGAACAATTTGAGTTTCAAAATGAGTAATCATTGCAATTAAATAAAAGTATAAATAGAGATGCCAATAGAATAAATGGAAAACTCATAGCATCAATAGGAGATTAAATATAGTAACAAGATATAAAGTTACATGTAAAAATCAGAATGTTCTTTTTTAGGCAATAAGCAATTATAGGAAGAAATGACTGCGTTTACACTACATATATAAATGCCATGAGAATAAATTTTACAAGAACTGTGAAAAACCTATAAGAGGAAAACTTTAACATTTTTCTGAAAGACACAAAACTGGGACTACTTGAATGAAAGGAAAAATAAACCCGCTCTTCAATAGGAAAATCCAACATCACAAATTGTTGCTAGCTTTTTTTAAAACCTTTTTTTTATGGAGTTAGACTTCATTGTTTTAGGAGGAAAGAAAACAATAATGTAAAAGAGGAGCAGCAGTATTATCAAAGAAGCCTAACTTCATGAGACACTGGAATCATTAGAATCTCTATAGTTAAAACTGCAAATTTTGCAAATGTGTAGAATAATCAGTGGGAATGATATAAAGTATTGAACTAAGTACAATGTGGACTTACCTGTATGAGAAAAACAGTATCTCAAACCTCAAACTTTAGTTAAAATTGAAATTAAATAGTATTAGGACAACAAAATAGTCATTTGAAAATAAGTAAAATTAAATATGACAGAATAGTCTAGACTTCCCAAAAATGTCAATTCCAGGAAAAACTACAAACAAACAAGACTCGGGATTTATATTTTATCAACAAACAAAACACAGATATTTTGGGAACAATTAAGGAAATAAAGTTTCTGAATGAACGCTATACGGGGTGGATGAATGAGCAGTGTTTCTCTGCTTATTGTGATTCTGGGGGGCAGAAGACTGTGCCCCTCCTACCTCCTCCACAGGCAGACACTTGGCAGAATTAGAGGCGGAAATCCAACCGGCATCTAGCCGGAGAGGTCAGGGCTGCTACCCGACTGGTTTTTGTTGTTGTTGGTGGTGGTGGTGGTGTTTTTGTTGTTTCGTTGTTTTTTAGCAATTTTGAAGCACAGCACATTGCATTCACACACAGTCCAAACCGCGTTCTGTTGAAAACAGCAATGGACGAGTGGTTAGAAACCCTGAAATAAGGAAGTCTCTTAGGGAATACATTTGCATTGCTCAGATATCATAAATATTTAATTGTTTAAATATTTAAAGGTGAAGTGCAGTAATGTTCACGACTAACGCTCCCAGTACGGTGAGGACCCATGGGCACTCCAGCAGGCCTGAGAGCCAGCACCTCTACCCTGGGCGCGGAGGGTGGAGCCTGCATGAGGGGAACAGACTTGCGGTGGGAGGAGCCCGCGCGGTGGGAGGAGCCCACGCGGTGGGTGGGGCCTTGCAGGAGACGACGGTCGGGGTGGGGGGGCTGCAGTTCTTCACACGCATGCGCATAGCTGCTGGCCGCACCCACGCCGCACTTCTCCAGAAGTTCCAGACCTGCGGACGCGCCCATGTGAAGTGCGCTGCTGCCGGCGTCGGGCAAGGCAGAGGCTCTTTTGCCGCTTCCCGGATGGCGGTGCTTTGTGGCGGGAAGACCGGAGCACCGCTCCTTGCCGTCTGCAGTGAGCATCCTTTTTGCTTTGGATCCCGGCCTGGAAGACCCCGGCGGTCCTCTCTCTGGGTCTGTTTCCTCAGAGGCGGAACCGGACTCTCTTCTGAGTAGATTCGGACTTCGGGGTTCGTGGAACGCGTCCCTTCTCCCTCGCATGGGACAAGTGTTCCCGGTCACAATCGTTCCACACACAGCTTCTTTCCAGGAAGCGCAAACTCAGGTAAAATGTTTGAGTGCTTTACGATTTTTCCGTGCAAGGTCTGTGATTCTGGAGTCGGCAGACTTGTTTCTGTGCAGAGCCAGAGAGCAGTTAGTTTAGGATTTGCAGGCCAGGAGCTGCCCCTGTCTCGCAGTATTCTCTTTTGGTTCCAGCAACCTGGTGAAAACAAGAAGAGCGCTCTGAGCCGCAGGCCGTGCAGACGCGTGAGGACGGCGGTGCCCGAGGCTGGGTTCCCGGGGCCTGCGTGCTCGGCACCGAGCCCCGTGCAGCCAGGAGGGCGGCGGCGACCCCGGTGCCTTCCAGCCTCGCCTGCTCCTGCATCTGACACCTGCGCCTCACCTCCTTCCGGGGCGCTTACCCTACCGACTCCCGGTCCTCGTCTAGGCTCCCGGAAACCCCAGACCTGCAGCCGGACCTGAGGCTTCTGTACTCCAAAGGGATAGTTGCTTCCCATCTAAGCATAAAAGCCAAAGTTCCGAAATTTTGAATAAATTTGAGTAAAAGTAGTACGAGCTATTCCAAATTAGTGTGTTTCGATTACTTATTCTCTGATGATGCATTAATGTTTGTTCACAATAGTAATTTTGAAAGTATAGAAGAAAATAAGGATTCTCCATAATGCCAACTCACGTACAGTAAAGAAATATTTAGGTATTCTTTGAGTCCTGTTGTTAGTGCACACTGGTTGGACAACTTATCAAACCAGTAGATTAAAAAAAAAAACTCCTTAAAACTTCTGTTGAAGTACAGCATGGGGGAAGTGCACACATTATAAATATAATTTAATAACCTTTTGGACTCATACAGACTTCCAACCACAATTCAGATAAAGAAATAAATTTCTGTATGCATCCTAGTGATCCATCTATGCAGGTAGAAACAACTTCTCCCAAAATATAGCCTCAATTTTATTCTTAAATATGTAGGTGAGTTGTGTCTGTTCTTGACGTTCAGTGAATTATTCAACGACTATTTTATAGTACTTAGTTTCTTTCATCCTATATTTTGAGTTCCTGCATATTGTTGCAAGAAGCAGGTCTTTTTCTTGAAATTTATATGCTGTATGGCATTGAATCCATACAATTCATCCTTAGTATTGCTATTTTTCTTACTCTGTTGGAATACTCAAATACCATACAATTCACGCATTTAGTTATGTTAGTATATTTTTGTTAGTATATTTTGTTAGTATATTTACAGATATTTGTAGCTATTAACCACAGTCAAATCTAGAACATTTTCATTGCTTAAGCAACTCTAAACTCTCAAATCCAACACCACCTTCTTTTGTTTTTCAGTCCCAATCAACCACTATCTTTTCTATAACGAACTCCCTGGTGTATTCATAAGGATTGAATCATAGGACTAAGAGGTCTTTGTAGGTGGCTCCTCATACTGATAATAGGCATTCAGATTATTTCCAAGTTTGGGTTTATTAACAAAAAATGCTCATGCAAATATTATTTTTTCTCTGTTTGTTCATATGGATACTTTTTTTTTTCTTTGAAACCTGAAAGTAGAATGTCTGAGGTACACGGTATGCTTATGGATCAGCTGTGTTTATATTACCAAGCAGTTTTTCAGATTTATAATGCCAGTGGCCTATGACATGAGTTCTCCCTGCTCCACACCTTCACCAGCACTCAGTGGTTGTATAGTCCTGTCTTAATTTCTGTGATGACTATTGATAAAGAGCATCTTTCCTAAGAACATTTTTCTCTAAGATGGTTTCTTTAGTAAAGGGGATTTTTAGGTATTTCTTTAGGTTTTTGTCATTTTGTACTTGACTTTATACTTGACTTAATATATTTTAGATAAATTCTACAAACACATTTCCCTAACCTAAGGTTTGCATTGTAACTATCTCATTGTACATTTTGATAAATGTAAATTTTAAAACTTTGTTAATTGTTTGTGCTTTTGCTGACCTGTAAGGAATTGTTGCTCATTTCCAGTCACCAGGACATTCTCCTATGTTACCATTTAAAAGCTTGTTTTTCTCTGAATATTTTCAATGTACTAACCACTTAACAGTTGGTTTTTCCTGTGTGATGTGAAGTAAGGATTTTGTTTTATTTATCTAGCCAGTTGATCTGAATCTTTCTTGAAAAAAATCCTTTTCCACTGCTCTACAGTATCACCTTTGTTATGAATCAAAAGGAAATTACCTGAAGATGTTGGAATTAGTAGATAATTAATAAAATAAAATAGTAGAAAATTAATAAAATAATCTTGACAGATACAGTGAGTATTTTGCCAAGGTGAATACGTAGAAAATTTCAAGAAAAATACAAATAACATTTTAGAAAAAGAAATAGAAATCCTAGAAGATAAAATGTAGTAACTGAAATCTTTGATGAGATTATCAATAAATTCTACACTCACAAGAGGACCTGTAAATCTGAAGACAGATCAGTACAGATCATCTAAATTTGAAGTATACAGATAAACAAAGGGTTTTTTGTTTTTGTTTTTTAATAATGAGGACACCAATAACTTGTGAAGTATCATCAGGCAGGCAAATACACATGAAATTAGATTTCCAGAAGACAGAGACTGAGAATATGAGGCAAAAAAATGCTGGCAAATCTTTCCTATTTGATCAAATACATTTCATCTAGAACCTTTACCTGTTTTCAGTGGAGAATTGATACTGATCATCTAGAGTTTGTCATAAATAGAAAGTAGAAGTTATATAAGCAATCACAAAATTTTACATATATGTGAATGATCCATCGGGCATTTTGAAGTCATGCAGTCTATAGAAAAATACATTGTCAGATGAAGCTGTCCTGACTATAGTTGTGATTGCAATATGAATGTTCTGTATCACGAAAAAAGGCCAGTAGTATTGCCCCAATCTTGGTAGTGTCAAAATAGCCTCACCATTTTTCAAAATATCCCTGTGTGTGCAGTGTGGCCCACATGAATTGAGAATTTTTCTCTAGCTGACTGCCACCACGTCTTTATGCAGGCCCTTTCCTCTTCTCATGCTCCTGTTCCACTAACCACTTTAGCCTCCCCAACTCAGGGCTTTAGGGGTTGCTTTTCCCTCTTCCAGAATGCTTCTTCCCCAAATACCCTATGGCTAGTTCTTTTCTTATCCTCAGATCTCTGTTCAAATGTCATTTTCTCAATGATACCCATAGATAAAACCAAAAGCCTGCATAACCCTACATAAGTAGTAGTTTGCTAGGTCACCATAATTACTGAGTGGCTTAAACAGCAAAATTTTTTTCTCTCAGATGTGGGAGCTAAAAATCCAAGATCAAGGTGTCAGTAGGTTTGGTTTCTTCTGAGGCCTCTGCCCTGGGTTTGCAATTAGCCGCCAATGACTGTGTCCTCCAGTGGTTTTTTCCCTCTGTGTTTGAGAACTCCTGATGTCTCTGTCCAAATATCCTCCTGTAAGTATACTATCCTAACTACGTTAGACTAGACTACACCTTGGGGGCCTTTTTTTAACTTACCCACCTCTTTAAAAGCCTTATCTCCAAATGTACTTACATTATGAGGAACTAGGGGTTAGAACTGCAACATATAGATTTTTTGCACAAAATATCATTCACCCCATATCACAGTCCTTGATTTGTTTTTATGTATAGCCCATACTTTAATACAGTGAATTTAAATTATATAATTTGCTTATTGTCTCACCTTCTGTTCCACTAGAATGTAAGTTCTGTAAGGAAGAGATTTTAATAGATTTTGTTCCTTCTAGTGTCTCAGAGAAAATCTCAGATAAGTAAATAATTATAATTGTTAATATTTTTACTCAGGGTTAGCCAAAAGCAACTTTAATGTATTCCTAGTAATAACTCCCTATATTTTTTAGGACATTTCTCCATTTCTCATGACTGAGGAAATCCCTATCAGTATTCTTCTTATTTATAGCATATGTTTTTAAAGCATGTTCAAATTTCTTAGCAAAAAAGATTATAAAAGTAAAAAATTCCAACTTTTTACCAAAGAACATAAAAAGTGTTATATGCTTGTTTCCAAAACAACAAAAAATCTTATTTGATTAAGTAGATTGAGGGCTTTCCATATTATATTGGTATATCCCTCCAAACTGCAGAGGACCCTCACACCAAACAAATTCTTAACCATTATCACAGAGAAATTTGCTTGTATTTTATTATAAGCTAATTTGTACCACCTTTTTTCTTCTTTAGGTGGTCAGCCTCAGGATGGATGATGAGCTTTCAAAAAGAAAAAAATGGAAATCACCAGCCATGCTGCCACCCGAATCAGTGTTTCTTTATAGCAATCATACAGAATAAAAGAAAATTATATTCCTGCATTCTGTAATCTACCAACAACCTAGTTACTTACTGTTTTAATCTGGGTTAGTCTTGAAAGTGGAGCCAAAAACAAATATAGATGCATTCTTTTGGGGAATCTAATTTCAGGGAATAGAAATAAAAGAGGAGCAGGGAAAAAGGGGAAAGACAATCCAACCAAAATAAGGTAGTGTTCTCTAAAGATCCATTACTATTAATGGTTATATAATACAGAAACGTCCCGATTCTTACTAAATTTTGTTTCAGAACTCTTCTCTCAGGGGAGTGAGAGTAAACTTTTATCTATCACAGGTATTTCAGCCCTGCAAAAGGCTGGTCCCAGGGGGTTTTAATTCCCCTAACCTTCTGTGTTACAAAACAGTGTATGTAGGACTATGGCATCATACACTACTAAATTGGAGAAGCCTTGGAACAAGCCAGGGCTCTTGGTACATGCGGAACTCTGGTGAGGTACTGTCAGCACAGATCAGGGTTTAAAACCTTCTAGAACTGCTTAACAGAGCTATGGCTAGAAACAGAAGTTGAAAAGATATAAGACAGTACATTAGAGGCGTAAGTTGACATAATATGCTGTTAGACCTGCCTGAATCTGTCTCCTTCCTTTTTTCTGTAATCAGGAGTCAGTGAGTATAATAAGGTTGACAGAAGGGTGAAATGAGAAGGTTAGAAGTACTAGAAGTGGTTCACTATGGCAGTTTTACCCTTGAGTCATGTTTATAATTATGAAAAAAAGTAACAGTGATGGGAAGCATATCAGATGTCTTCTAATGTTACCTGGTTTCACAAACAGTTGTAAATTGTTTGGTGAAAAAATGAAAAAATAAAATTAACCATTTCTTGTGTCTTCTGTGACCTTCATGATCAATGTCATTAACTCTTCCTAGGGTAGTATTTTCTACTGTTGTGCAGCACTGGTGATACAATCCTTGTTACTAATGAAGAGAAACTGGTAGTAATAAGAAGAAACTATTGATTGGCATAATTTCTGTCCAAGGGTCAGCATTAATATTGGTTGGAACATGGGGAAACGTACCTAATTTGGCATTCTTCTGTGCAGATCATCTTACCGGAAATAATAGTGGTATCATCATTATTCTCTTACTTAGTCAGGAATTGCTTTGGGGGAGAGGGGAAGGTACTAGGGATTGAACTCATGACCTCGCATTTGCTAAGTAGGTGCTTATGCCGCTGAGCTAAATCCCTGGCCCAGGAATTGCTTTTCATATAAAGCTTTTGAGTCATTCAGCTCAGTACATTTTAAATTCCACTTAAATGCTATGTATTGTTATTACATACATATAAATAAGATATAAAATGCTACATCCAAAAACTTCAGAATTTGTGTTTTTTGAAGGTTTACCCAAGAATATTTACCAAAATTGACCATAGATTGAATCACACAGATCAAGTCTAAATATTTCAGAAGATTAAAATAATATTTAGTATGAATTAAACCAGAAAGGAATTACATAAAGGTAACAAAAAACTTCCCAAATTTCTATAATTTAAGGAACATACTCTTAATGATCCATGAACCAAATAGTGAATCATGATGGATTTAAAAAATATGTTGAAATGAATTCTAATGAAAAGATACACCAAAACTCCCAATGCTGTAAAAGCAAGAGCTTACAGAAAATTTATAGCTCTAAAAATATATATTAGAACTTTTATAAAAAGGTTGGCAGTATTTCATGAAGCAGGGAAAATAATTGTTCGAGCACTTTTTAGACACTAGTCACCTGGTAGCAAAGAACTGATCACTAAGACATGGTAGCAAGCTGCGGCAACAGTGACTATCTTCAGCAGGCATGCACAATATCACTGTGCAGGAGGGTGGAGGATAGTTGAGCTGAGCAGTGTTGCTGAATTGAGACAAGCACTGAATGTGAGACTAGGGTAGCTTGGATCTTCAGAGTATCAGTGAAAAAATTATGCAGAGAAAAAAATTTCCAGAGAATTATACAGTGTTCCCTTTGTGTCCATTGCTGAACACCAAACTTAAAAAGCTAACAAGAACCATGTGGTGATACACCCCTGAAATCCTGGCTTCTTGAGGGACTGAGACTGGATAATCATAAATTCAAGCCTAGGCTAAGCAACTTACCTAGACTTTATCTCAAAAGTAAGAAGTCTGGATTTGATCCTCAGTACTGAAGAAAAAAAAAAAAAGCAAAACATTTCATTACATCCAGCAATAGTGGAATAACCCAGGAACTCCAGGCATTCACTGATGATCCATGAGAGGGAGTATGGTTATATACCTCAGTAGGGCTAAACTGACTTGACAAAATCTACACTTCTCCAAAAATCTTTAAAGCAATCCTGAATAATGCAAAGCTCGTAACTATCTGCCAAAACAAAATCCAAGTTTGTTCTAATCCTCTAAGTAGCACATACAAAGAGACAAGAGATTTATTTGGGGAAATAGTTGTAAAGGATGAAACAGGAAGCCAGAGGAAGTAGAGAGACTCTTGAGACTATTCCTGTCTGCCCCTTAGGAAGATCTAACAATTAATTTCATGTGCTTGTCTGTTTCGTCTGTAGGGGTGTTACCTTAAATTAATCTCCTCCCAAACACCCTATGAGTCAAGCCCACTTAACTACCCCTCCAATTTCACCAGTAGTTACAGTAATTATGGCCTCTTGGCTTTTCCTAGTTAAGTGCCTGTCCTTCAGGGCCTGCTATTACTTCAGGGTCCATTACCCCTGAATGATATTAGCAAGCCCAGCTCTGTGAACACTCATCATCAGTTGCGTTTAAAATTAGTGTGACTGGTGCCTTCTTATAGGCACATTCTTGGTGACCTTAGTGAATTGTGTGGCTTCTGGGCCCTTCCTTGAAACAAGACCATGTCCCTCAACCTCTTTATTCCTTCTCCTTCCTACCATTTATGAGAATAATGTGGGCATTTCCATTTGATTCAGTGATTAATGTCCCCATTTTTAGGCTTCCTAGAAGTACTCTTCCAGTGAATGAACTTCTATTTCCTGGGGTTCCAGTTAGAATGATTTTTGTGCTGCTATAACAAAATATCTGAGACTGGGTAATTTACAAAGAACAGGAATTTATTTTTCACAATTGTGGAGGATAGGAAATCCAAGATCATAATGCTGGCAGGTTCTAGGTCCAGCGAGGGCCCAGTCTCAGCATCCAGGCCACATCCTCTGGAGGAGTGAAACATTGTGTCTTCACATGGCAGAAGGAGTGGACAAGCAAAAGGGCCTCTCTTATTCCTTGTAGCCTTTTCAGAAGGGATGAATCATGTTCATGAAAGTTCCACCCCCATAATTTAATCACCTTGGAAAGACACCACCTCTTGATGCTATCACATCAGCAATTAAATTTCGGCAAGTGAATTTTGGAAGACAATGACATCACAACACATAAAAAACACTGCACCCCAATAAAATGTCTCTAAATAAATGTTATTTTTCTAGATTTACATTCTACCCCTTAGGTAAAGTATCATTAAAATTTAGCCCTAAGAATAATGCCTCAGTTCTTAACTGAAAATCCTTTTTCCTTTTTTTTTTCATTACTGAGGGTCTAATCAGTGGTGCTTCACCACTGAGTGATATCCCCAGCCTGTTTTATCTTTTATTTTGAGATAAGGTCTTCTTAAGTTGCTCAGGTGGGCCATGGGATCCTCCTACCTCAGCCTCACAAGTAGCTGGGATTACAGGCATGTACCACCATGTCCAGAACAATATGCTATTTCTTGCTATTCCTTCAGCTTAAATTCTTTTTTTTCCCCATCAGGACCCACAACTTCACACATTTTTATGAAGAATTTAACTGTAGTCATCTTCCTAGAAGAAGGTAAAAAAAAAAAAAACTGGAGAAATCTCATGAGTACACGCCTATCACCTTGTCAAGAAGGGACCTGTTATGGGGTCTTCCAAACTAGGGGAAGTACATAGCTTTGCACAAAGTGCTATTAAAGTCTATCTGACTTTATTGACAAATTCATCCAAAATTTTAAGAGGAAAATACCACGCTTGGACAATTTGAATAGGAAAATGTAAATACTTCCCACCTTGTTATAAGAAGCAATCCTAACTTTGATGCCAAAATGACCAAACATTGCAAAAAAGGAAAATTGTAGACAGAACCAACATAAAAGATAGTATGGTCATATTAGACTCAGAGACTCAAAAGATTAAGGAATCTTATTCTTTATAAAGTTTTACAAATCTTTAATTTATAATCATGAGGCACAGACAGAGCAAACAAAAGTCTTGAACATTGCCTGTGAATTACAAGATCCTTCCTTCTTGCTTTGAATGAGCTATTTGTCCAGGCTGGAAAATATGAACCTCGTTCTATAATATAAAGCAGATTAGGTTTTGATGTGTATATTTTTTACACAGATAATTATATAACATTTTCCTAGAAGCTCCGTGCCATCCATTTATAGACTATGGCTTTGTTTATCATAGTCCTAAGTCATAAAGATTTACTTACTAGGAATTAATAGTACTTCATTTACATGAAGTTCAGTATCAATATATAGACAACGATATTTACCTAGGTTAGTTACCTTCTTTCCTGGAAGCATCCCCTAAGATATCCCCAAGAAAAAAATTTAGGAGGCTACCCAAGCCAATAAGTCTTGCAGGAGTAGATGTTCAGATAGTAAACAAATATTACCTAGTAAAACCTGAAATATATAAAGAAACTAATAAATCATGAAATTTAACATTTGAATATAATTAATATAATTCATCATATAAGTATATATATGAAAACCCCATGTTATTGGATGATGAGAGAGAAATAAATCAACACTTATTAACTGGATAAATTATCAGCAAACTAGGAACAGAGGGAACTTTTCTAACCTGATACAGTCACCTGTTAAAAACCTAGATATAAATTGGCCGCTGTGGCACATGTATGTAATCCAGCGCTCAGAGGTGATTGCAAGTTCAAGCCCAGCCTGATCAATTTAGCAACTTTGTGAAAACCTGTTTTAAAATTAGAAACAAAAAAATTTAATAGTAAATAAAAGCTGGGGAGGTAGCTCAGGGCAAAGACCTTGAGATCAATCTTCTGTGCAGGACGGGGGGATCTATAAGTAGTGTCATACTTCATGGTAAAACATAGAATCCATCCTCATTATTGTGATGTTTACTGTCACCACCCTGTTCAATCTCACACTTGATATCTTAGCCACAGTAGTGAAGGAGTGGGAGGAAAGAAAGCAGGAATAAATAAGAGGAAAATAAAATTGTCACTAATTGCATGTTTATTTACATAGAAAACCTGGAATCTATAAACTGTGAAAAGGACAGTAGATCTAGCAATGTCAAAATATCAAATGATTGCATACTCTTGTGCTGGATCAATTGGACAAGTAAAAATATTTAAGATTTATAGTAGTATCGAAAACAGCAAATACATAAGAGGAAATTAATTCTAAAATTTAAAATTTTAACATGCTGATAACCAGAAAATATTGCTAAGACAAGTTATAGAAGATTTAAATAAATGGAAGTATGATAATGGATGAAGACTTCATATTTTAAAGATCAATGTTTTGAACTTACTCCAAATTTATAGAGCCAGTGTAATTCCAATCAAAAACTATGTGAGATTTTTGTTGTTTGAGGAAGCTAATAAATATATATGGAAATATAACTTTGTATAAAATAGCCAAGAAAGTCCTGAAGAACAAGAAGCTATGGTATTTACTAGGACCATATATCAGCACTCATCTTACTGAAATTGAGATGGTGCCATATTTGTGCAAAGGTATACTAACAGACTGATGGGAATAAAATAGAGTAAAATTATGGGTATTATTCTCTAGAGTTTAAAACTTTGTTTCTATGCCAGTACCTACACAAGTTCATCCCTGATTCAGACTAGTTCATAAGCTTAATGTCTTAGGGAAGAGAAACCACAGAAGATCCATCAAAAGAAATATGCAAAGGAAAATTTAATTATTGTCTTTTGAGTTTTCAAGGATCAAAGTCACAGCATTAAATTTAGAGTTGGGGAGGAATACTTGGTGAGCCAGTTCTCTTCATGCCTTGCCTCCCTCAAACTCAGAAGAAAACAGTAACAATCTCAGCACCAAGTGAGAAACGATCTAAATCACCCTTGAAGGAAAAGCAGGAGAGTTAATTATTGGTGATGGTTTCTGAAGATAATTTCAATATTCTAAGTTAAAGCATCAATTATCTCCCAGATAAAACATGTACATGGTATAAGACTGAAGAGACTAATCCTCTGTCTGGTTAACCTGCTAGATAAAGTTCCACGGCATTGATTTTGGCACTGTGAAATTAGATGTTGGTAGAAGCACCTGCATTTAGCAAGTAGGCACATGGTTCCTGCACTGCGCTGTGGTCATTATGGGCCCAGGGGATCAATGAAATGTTTTTTTCTTGATGGGGTTAAGAATTCGCAGAGACAATAAAAACTTTTTTTGAAGAGATCCTGAATTTCATTAGATGACAGCATGGGGGGGAAATATCATTGAGGACCAGAAAGCACCCTGTTTCTGCCTGTTGATGCCAACCATAGACAGATGCCAATCAGGAATCAGATACTATGATATCACCTATATCCTTAGAAGCACTGATAATCCTTGCATGGAAGAGGATTGCTATGGCCTGAATGTTTTTGTCCTCACCCCTCAATTTATATATTAAAGCTGTAACTCCCAAAGTGATGATATTAGAAATGAGGTACTTAGGAAGTAAATGGGATTTGCCCTTATAAAATAGACCCAGGGAGCTCATTTACTCCTCTCCTGTGAGAACACAGTGAAAAGACAGTGATCCATGAACTTTTAGTGACCTTTTGTACCAGACTCTATCAGCATCTTCACCTTGGTTCTCTTGGCTTTCAGAAGTGTGAGAAATAAATTTCCGTTATTTATAATCAACACAGGATATGGCATTTTGTTGTAATAGCCCGGCAAAAAATAAGACAGAGCAAAAAACATCTAAAGGTAGTGATTTGGTGGTGGTTGTGGCAGTAGGCGTATGTGTGTGTGTGTGTGTGTGGCATCAGTGAATGAGAGTTTAAGAAATAAACTAAATTCAGTTATGGAAAAATAAAGCCAGTTTTCCAAACACCTAAATATATGCCTTGCAAGTCCACAGCAAATCTTCAGATCTACCTAATAGGTGGTGGTTGAAGGGCAGATGATCCTGGAGCAAATCATCTTGATCTAGTTATTTCAACACTGCCTACAAGGCATTGTATGATTGGGAAGATATTTATCAAATTAGGTTTGCAAAAAAAAAACTAGTTTATAGGGTATAAATTGATGCTAGGAGAGAAATGAAACTGGAGAGATTTTTAGTGCTACATTTTCAAATCCATTCCTATGTGAATGTTTAGTGTACCTTGCCAAGAGATTTGATCTATCTCATTTGGCAACAGTATGTTGTGCAACTCAAAGCTCCCCGCAAAGCAAGATTTACTCCCCATTTGCTGGGTGAATTGTTATTAAGAAGCCTACAGTTATACTGCCTGTCCCAGAACTGCCTCATCTACAGAGAACCACTTCACCTAAGATATCTCCAGCCTGTGGCGGCTCATATCAGTGATTGATCAGTGCAGGAATACAAAGTTGTTTTCCAGCCTATTTTAGGACAGCTCTGAAGACCATTCCAACTCCAGAGCTCCCTGTGATGTTGGCTGAGGTTGTTGCAGGACCTGTATTACAACTCAGCTTCTCATTTTACCCAGTTCTGCCTCTTCTCTACTACAAGTGCCTATCCAAAGAAAATTCTTAAAAATTGTCCAGCAGGTTAAATATTATCTCAGAAAATGCATTCTGAAGAATGAAGTCTGAGACCCCCCCCCATTTCCCAATTCTGTTTTCCCACAAAAGGCTTTTATAGAGTACTAACAAGCATAGGAGTTAAAAGTCCGTGCTGGCTGCTGGTAATTGCAAATGTAAGAACTGGATAAGTAGTTTTATGAAAGGGAGGGTGGGGACTGAATTTTGAATCTCAGCCCACGAATTTCTTTAAATTTTGAAACTGATCCAATGTTGAGATGTCACTCTCCAATGTTCAAACTGTAATATGAAACGTCTATTAAGGTAGATGACAAGCTAAATATTATATGATCTATGCAAATAAAGTTCCTTTTCTCTGTAAAATGTTTAAATCTCTAAGATGATCAGTGGTTGTTTGATACAATGCACTCATTTCTGTCCAACAGATATTTTGTGTTTTGTATTTATAGTTACCTTAGATATTTAATGGGAAAAGAAAAAGGAAAGTATAATGAAAACCTCTGAAAAATTGTTTCCAAGAAATAAGCATGCAGTAGGAATTCCACAAAACAAAGAAAAATCCTCTAAACTGGAAGATCCATCAAAAAAAAAAAATCTAGTGGATTACAATGCACTGAATTTATTAAAATATTCTTGTTTGGCAAGGCAGTGGCTTGGTGTAATTTCAATACATGCTTCTACCACCAAAAAAAAAAAAAAAAAAAGAATGGGATGAATTTTTTAAACAAATCTTTGAAATATTTGTATTTATATTTTGGTGCTACTTTAAAACAAAAGCTGGATTGAAAGACTAACAAACATCTAAATAATCAAAGGCAATGAGGTATCAGACTCCACGATTGGCATAGAGCAGTTTCCAAATAAAATGAGATGCATGCATCCTCTACAAATTTGGCTTGGGGAGGAGTTTGCTCCAGCTCACTTGAATAAGCTACTGTCTATGGCTCACAAGGGTCCTGCTCTTAATGAGGTGGTGCATAGCAGCAGCACACTGTGAATCCAAATAGCAGATGGCAACGCTGTTGAGTAGGCTGGCAGTCTGATGTCTAGCCACCAACTGGCAGCAATCATTATTAAACTGATTCACGTGCCCAGAGAAAATCTTCATAAGAGTCTTAGCAAATCTGAGCAGCAAGAAGCAAATGATCTGCTATTCCTATCTGTTGTGAATGCTACATACATTTTTAAAAATTTTCTCTGAGGCCATCTATGCATAAAGAAATGATGTGATATGTGAGCCTGAGTCCTGTTCCTTTACTGTGTACTCATGTACCATTAAACATTACACTATGATTTCTCCACTTGGTAAATACCTTTTACTTGAAGGAGATAGCTTCACAGCATTTCACCCTAAAGACTTATTGCAAATACCCAAAGATAGGCAAGTACTCTAAAACTCTCTTTTAAAATATTTTGTGTAAATATTCTTGTGAATCTTATAACTTAATGCATTCTGTATCATGTACCAAAGCAGTACAATTCATTCAGGTCCATCCACCTGAGGCAGGTAATTCATCCCTCAGTGAAACCCTCCTTTAATAGCAATAGGGTAGGGAAGAAGATAAAGAGATCTTTAGAAAACTGTTCTCCTATAAACACATTTCCACAAGAAAAAAAAAACTTGAGGGTATTAATTTTAAAAGTTCTGTCTTTACAAGTCAAAATGCTGAGCAAATGGCATCTTTTCTTTTCAAATGTTGAAATAATCTACTGTTTGTAACAAAAATAATTCATCTTTATATATTAATTATGAAGCCACAAAGTGAGGTTTTTATGGGGGGGGGAGCCCTGCTTGATTGACTTAGAAAACACTTGTATTTAAAATTAAAAACAAAAACCCTACCTGTTCTCAAACCTTCATTAAATTTTCTTCCTAAAATTGGTCTTGGATTTCCTTTTATATCCCATGCTTACAATAAAGAAAAAAACACTACAGGAAAATGGCCAAATATGTACATATTACAAATGCAGATCTCACTGTATATTGTTTATAGTTTTTGCCAGTACTAGACTTGAGCTGAGGAAGTGCTAAACTGCATTCCCAGCCCCACCCCACTTTTGCTAAGTGGTCCCAGCAGGTCTCAAACTTATTATCCTCCTGACTTAGACTCCCAGTAGCTGTGATCCACAGACACATGCCACCATGTTTAGTTCAATGTAATTTTTAAGTGGAAGCAAAATATAAAGCTTTTTAAAAGCTTTTCAAAATACTCCGAATGAATTCTCTTTGGTTTTAGCAATTGGATAAACCAACCCAGGCTGTAATATGATTTGTAACTTCTAAAGCAATTTTGTATGTCAAATACAAGGGTAACTCTCTTCCAGAGTTAGAATGCCCAGTCCAAACAACAGTGCTCAAAAGCAAGTTCATACATCATCATTCAAATCTTTCAATATTCTTTGTAAACAAGAAGTAAAATGTCAGAATTGATCATGTACTTTTTAATTTGAGAACAAAAAAGGCAGATCAATGAGAAATCTACTTATTGCTTGTCCCCTGGTCACCATTCAAGAAATAAATTAAAGCAATGTCAAAAAATAAGATGTCTATACCTTGTTTTGTGTAGGAAAACACTGCCATTTGTAAAGGAAGTCTAAAAATTGGTGACACATGAGTTCATAAAAATAATTGGAATCTCTAAAACTATTGAGCAGTTTATCAGACCACCAATGGCTGTATTTTTATCAAATATTGCCACACAAACCATGCAGGGCTCAGGAAGATAGAAGCTAGTTCACCCTTCCTATGAGCCGACTAGCACATGGGCTGAGAATCAAGAAGCACCCACACCTCACCCTCTACACTCCACCCACCCCCGCCACATAACCTTACCTGGTAAGCAGTCAGCTAGTTGGGAGGAAGGCCTGAGTTGATAGCAATTGAGGCACAAAAACAACTAAATTCTTGGATTGTCTGATTGACTTTTCAGGCCTAAGGCCAGTAGTCTGAGCATCTATTAGGAGGATAACAATATGCAGTATTAGCAAATATAGAACATTTCCTTCTGTCTTGTTTTCAAAATCCAATATTGTTGGATTTTGAACTTATTGTTTTGTTTTATTTAATGTTTGTGTTGATTGGTTTTATTCTGTTTTGTTTTATTTGATTTTACTATGTTTGATGGTATGGACAACTATTGTGAAGGTAACAAAATACGTAAGGGTAGCCATTGCTGATTTCCTATTATCCTATTTTGAAGTTCTGCATCACTTTCACTGTTTCGTTTTTAATGACTTTTATTGTGTTGTGTTTTATGTTCTCTAAAATAAAAGAATACAACTTTACAAAATGCTAGATGGTAAGGATATAAATTAGAATGTATTAAGTATAAAAAATCAATAATGAGTTTAAGGCTAGTTTAAAGAATATATTTCCCAATATTCTGATACAGTGATAAAGACTTAAAAATGAGCAATTATATTGATCTCAGTATTGCAAATGCTCTGTTTGAGTCAATCAATCCACTATTAAAAGATGATTATTCTTTTCTGAGAACAGAAGAATGCTGGTGATTATTATCTAAGAATGCTAGAAATTCATTCCTGAAATTTTATAGTACCAAGCAGTTGTGTTCTGTTCTGCCATTCTTCTTAGAAACTACCCTCATCAAGGGTATCTGTGATGTTCATTTTGCCAAAAGTCTCATTCTCAGGTTCTCATTTAATCTCTAAGAGGCACTTAATCAATTGGTAACTACCACAGTCTTAAAATACCTCCTTGGCTTGGTCTCTAGAACAGCAGTGTACATGCCTGATTTTTCTCATTCCACACTAGAAGTTGATTGTCCTGTCCTGTTTAGTGCCCATTCAAAACTCAAGCCTTTGACACCTGCATGTTCTTAGCTCTTCTGCTTGGTACCCTTTGATCTTGAAATGAACTTAAGACATTCTGTTATGTATGCTCTATGTGTATGCCTGGCTTCCTGCACAATTCAAATACTTAATGAACCCTCATATATTTGGCAAAAGAATAAATGAATTACATACTCAGGTTTGAATACATGCACCTACATATAATGATGACCAATTGGAGATTAAATAGTTCCTGACATTTCTTTTAGGTAGGCATACTGCCATCCTCATCTTTTAGAATAGGAAATTGAGGTTTAGATAGGTCAAATAACTTTCTAAAGAACATGTCTATAATTAGCCAAGAGTGGTGGCACTTGACTCTCATCTCAGTACTCTGCAAGGCTGAGGTTGAAAGACTGTAAGTTAGAACCCAGCATGGACAACTTGGTAACCTAGTGTGACCCTGTCTCAAATTAAAAAATAAAAAAGGGCTAGGGATGTACAACAGTGCAAAGGGCCTAGGTCAATCCCTAGTACCAAAGGAGGGTAAAAAAACACATTTGCTAAGTATCAGAGGTGGAACTTGTACTCCTGACGCTCTTGACTTAGTGCTGTACTTATTGATAAGTACACAAGAAAATAAGGGTAAAAATCCTCGTTCAACTTATCTCCTGATCCTCTGCTACAACAATCGAATCTTGAGGTTGGTGACTCTGATTGTAGCAAGACAACAAATTCTGTTTTTCTTACATTTGAAAAAAAAAAGTATTTCCATCTATAAAATGGAAATGAAAATATTGTGTCTACTCATTAAGTGGTTATTTGTAAACTAAAATAAGATAAAGGATATGCAAAATATAAATTCCCATATCAAAAATATAGATGATTCTACTCCTTCATTATTGCCAATAAGAGATACCTAAAGAACAGCTAAAGTGGGGAAACCAGAAATATCTTCTCACAGACTAAATTTATGTGCAAGAGGAAAACAAGAAAGAGCTGGGACATCCTTTTCTTAACTACCTCTGTTATCTGTGGAAGTGGAAGGAAAAAGAAGCAATGTAATATAGTACACAACTGCAGAATTAAAACACCCAGTACACAACTGCAGAATTAAAAGCTCATCTGCTTAGCTATATGGTATTTTCTTTTCAAAAAAGATTATCATGAAGACAAAAGTCTACTGATACTCTGAAATAAAACCGGTAGTTCAGCAACTAATTAGTTTTGTAACTATGTGGTTTACCTTCCATTGATCCCAGAGACAGTACAATTATCATATCCCAGGGATCACTGCAGATGGAGTAGGCAGGAAATTGGGTTAATAAGGAAGCATGGAGGAAGGTAATCTTGGGAGCTCTTATTCCTCACACTACTGGTTTTTAAACTGTAACTAGGTAGCTCAGCTCAGAATATACTCAAAATTCACTTTCACCATTGGATTCCAGGTTTTAACATTAAACTATTACAAAAATAGTGATCAAGATGAACTTTAGTTGTAAGACTTCACATAAAATCTTTACTAAGGGCATGATCTTCCTTTCATAGCACTAGAGATATCGTATCTTCTTAGAGAGAAAAAGGCTTGCCATTGCGTATTCCCAGGTTTCTTGATCATGTTTGTGTCTACTGTGAATATCAGAAGACCTTTAATTTAGTTAATCAAAAATGCTCCTAAACAGTGCTGAGGGATAGCCTACTGTGCAGAGTTTGGGAATCCAATCAATATTTTAAATCTCAGTTTAGTTTCTTTGCAAATAAAAAACCCAGACTCAACTCTGTTGTGCTCATTTTTTAAATTTATATAGTCCTTGCAAGATTGTTTTGAAGGTCCTAGAAAAATATGCTTAAGCAATTAGATTGCCTGGCACAAAGTCAGTTTTCAAGAAAGCATGGCTATTATTATTGTTAGTGTCATTAATCATTAGTATGATAATACCAAAATTGGCTGTAATTTTATTTTCACTAGTTTTTATTTTTGAAAATAAAAAGAAATTCATATGTGCATAAATAGGACCTATTTTAGAGATTTAGGAATTCATTGTTTTGTTTTAGTCTGTTTTTGTGCTGCTTTAACCAAATACATGGGCTGAATAATTTGTAATGAACAGAGATTTCTCACAGTTCTGAAAACTGGGAAGTCCAATATCAAGGCTCCAGCATCTGCACAGTTTGTTGCACCATCACCTGGGAGAGTTGGTGAGAAAGAGAGTAAGAAGGAGCCAAACTTGCTTTTTGATAATAGAACTGATCCCACCTTTGTGGGTGAGATCCTCATGGCCTAATCATCTTTTAAAGGTCCCATCTCATACAATTATTACAGTGGCACTTAAGTTTTAACATGAATTTGGAGGGGACAGGCAATCAAACCATAGCATACCTCCAAGTCCTTTTTTTAGTTTTAATAATAAATTAATGGGCCCAGGGAACATTTATTGAGCATTTATTATGTGCTAAGCACCTTGAGTCTTGAATCTAGAGTAAGTTCAAAAATAACTATGAAGCCCCTTTTTGGAGTTTATGTAGGATGTAAAAATAATTTCATAAAGAAAATAAACATCACAAAAGTGACATGAATAAAATGTGTTAAGAATTCAGATCAAATGATTCTGTGTGAAAGAATCTGTGAAAGCATCAAGGAAGATGTATTTGATCTGAGTCTTAGAATAGGCACAGAATTTAGACATGCAAAGATTGAGGAGAAAATTGTCAGACCATGAATGATGCATAAATAATATTCATTTATTATTTCAAAACCTTGCCATCACTTTAATCTTTGAAGATCAGCATGATTATGTGAAAAATAAACACGATCACTGAAGGGGAGGATAGCTGATGACAAATTTGCAACAAGTTGGTAGATGATGCAAAGCTTTAACATTTGGACTTTATGCAGTTCTTTTGAAGAGAAATTTCAAAAACACTAACCCTAAGTGAAGTTAAAAACAATAGCTAGAAGTATGGTTGTAAATACAGAGTGACACAGAACATGCATATTGTGAAGACTGGATGGGTGGTTTCTAAAGTACTTTCTAATAGTGTTTGAAATGAACTCAAAGGAAGTAAGTTTGGAAATACGGTCTTATTGGCAGGAAGCTCTTTAAGTAAGTCTGGAGTGATGTAAAGAGGGCCTGCATTGAGACAGAAAGACAAATGAGATACAGTGATGCTCTGAATCTTCATAACCATCGTCTACCTTCCAAAAAAAGATGGGTGAGTGCGTTAAATTTTTAAAAATAGCAGTGATGAACCCCATCTCTGTCATCATTTGTGCATACAGATGTGTAAATATTTCAACTGTAAAACTATACCCAAAATAAATGGCAAAGCAAATGAAAGCACAGTTAATCTGACACACTCTCTTACAAGCCACAAATCTGGGTGAGTAGTCTCTTAAAGCATTCACTGTTTTCCATTTTGACCTCCTATCTGTCTGCCTTATGTCACCTGTTTTCCTCAAGAATTTTCAGTAATTCCTCCACTGGGCTACAAATCAGTTGACAGTTTCTGACCCTATTTCATAGCTGCAACCAGCAAGGCATATTCTTCTAATTTTCAGTTTGGCCCTTTTTCATGTGATGGTATTGTCTTGAAGAGACTAATGTTATTTCTATAAGAAACAGCTCTGTATGTACATTTCATTATAAATATACCAATTGAGTATATAACAATTCTCAAGAAAACATAAAAGGTTATAGAATAAGTAAAGGGCTGAAAGAGCAGCAAGACAAGACAAATATTTTCTTAAAAAAATGGGAATATTTATCTGTGAGATTCAGAGAGGTTATCCTAAGAGATATCTATAGTTAAAAAATAATATGAGAGATATACATAACTGTAGGTAATATATAGAGGTATATAAGTATGAAATTTGTCACACTGACATTACTCCAAAGCTCAATCCTTTCCATCCCCCAATTCCATTCTGTCATTATCCATGTATTAAAATCAGACAGGACACATAACATGTCCTTTCCCATAAAACCCTAAAAAACATTTCTGGTTATGTTCCAACTAAATTTCTCTTACTCTTACCCATTATCACCCAGTGGTTAGAGGGAACGTTGCTTGTTTGTTGTTTTTCTGCTCCAATATAAGATACAATGCAAAATGTTTATCATGGTATAAAGGTCCATTACAGCTCTTCTGTCCTTTTCCCATACACCTTTGTGCTTGCCGTGCCCTCTGCTGCCCAAGCGTGCTTTTTAAAAGTATTTATTGCATACTTTAAATAATTTTTATAACTTTACTGTCTCTACCACTAAACCTAATAAAGTTCTTGAAATTAGACACTTGCTTCATCTATCACAACATGAAAATCAAAACCATCTGCCACCTTTATGAATACATTCAGTTTACTGTCAATATTAACATAACTCTACTACTCAACTGTCTCATTAGTGTGACTTTACTATTCCAGAAATTCTTACCCAGGAAGATCACTTTGCAGGTGAAAATATTGTTCATTCCAGCAACTTTTCTAGAATCCATCAACTCTTCTAAACCAATAGTATGTAAACTAACAATTATAAACTAACAAAATTATAATAATGGTAGTGCCATAATGAATAGAGGAGGTATGTTACTGAGTTAAATGTACAAATTAATTACAGTACATTCTATTCTTTTTTTTCTAAAGTGTCGACAATTATTTCCCCTACTTAACATAAGGGGAATATTTTACTAAGAAGATATCTTCACATTCTTAATTCTATGAAGAAACAGTCTCCAAGTAAATCTTTGATCAAAACAAAGAGATGGCCAACAAATATCCTCAAATAACTCCTATGTTTAAGTCTATGCAATTACCAGTAATAAAGGAATTGTTAATGGTGAATTTTATATGTGAAAATCTGTATTTTAGGATAAAAATTGACATACACTAATTTTTTAAAAGGATAAGTCTTCTCAAAAGACAAAATTACAACAAATTTAAAGATCTTAATTGACTTTACTTGCAACTCTAGAACCATGTAATACTTCATTCTAAAAGCTAGAATTAGGGTTCTGATGGTTGCTCTTTGTAGACATAAAGGCTGAAGAAAGCACAAGCAAGCAACAAAAAGTGAATTGATCATTTCAAAGTTATTTTCATTGTAAAGCAAGAACAGAGACAGAGCAATAGGGTAGAAAAAGTGAATACCAAGTTATCCCAAGTTACTCTTTTTGTAAATGTTAAAACACAGAAAATTTCATTTTCATGCCAAATAAACCTAGCCTATTTAGGAAATTTGGTAATAATGTATCTGTCTTGATTTTTCAGAAGGTCAGTTTAGTGACATGGATCTTTAGTTTGAGTGACTTCATTTGATTTTTTAGCACTCAGCAGAAACTTGGTCAAAAATATAATTCTTGTTTAACAGGCTTTCATTCTCCTTGTCTTTTTTTCTATTTTTGAATTCACTTTATCCAATCTCTGTTTTTCTACCTCCATGAGTCTTTCCATTTGACCTGTAGAAATCATGAAATTACTATCAGAACAATTGTCTGTATCACCACCTCTTCCTCTAGTTGTCTCTACCTTCACAATTTGACTTACACTTAACAGTGCCCTAAAAACTTACTTTAAAAAAAATAACTATAATTTTTATTTGAATTTGCCATTTACTTTTACATGTATTGTTTATTTTTGTTTTTATTTTATTAGTACATGTGTTATACATGAAATTTACATTCATCTTGGGAAGTAGTTTCATGTATATAACAGAGTTTCTTTCTTTTGACCCCTTACCCCTTCATATCCACCTCCCTTCATCTCTACATCTCCTTTCCCTATTTGCATCAGTATTGTTTTAATTGTTATTCTTAGCTCATATTTATGACATAAAATGTTTATATTCATTGTAGTTACTGGTTTCCTGTACATGACGTATTTTAATTTTACTTATTTTTCTTCCTCTCCCCATCTCCTCTCGGCCTCCTAGACTCCTTCTCATTTGCAAGAGATCTATCCCATAGATTCCTTCTATCCAACTTTTATTTTGTTTTTTGTCTGTATTTTGCATGCTGAAATGAGAGATTTCATATGGTATTTAAGATTGTGTGTCTAATTTATTTCACTCAACATTATACTGTCCAAGTGCATTCATTCATTTCACTATAAAAGTCTCAAATTATGGATAAATAGCACAGTTTCATTATCCAGTTGTCTGTTATTGGGCATGCATTTTGATTCCAGGGTTTAGCTATAATGAATTGTGCTGCTATAAACATTGGTATACATGTATCATTGTAATACGATGTCTTTAGCTCTTTGGAGAAAACATTTAGAAGGGGAATAGCTGGGTCATTTGGAGAGGAATTTCTCATTTTAGTTCTCTGACAGATCTCCGTACTGATTTCCATAATGGTTGTACTAGTTTATACTCCCACCAGCAATATGAGAGCATTCTTTTTTCACTGAAACTAAGCCAACATTTGTTATTCTTTGGCTTCTTAATGGTTACTATTCTTTCTGATTTAAAATGAATTTAGCATTATTTAATTTACATTTTTCTAAAGCCCAGAGATATAGAATATTTTTTCACATGTTTGTTAGCCATTTGTACTTCTTATTTTGAGACATGTCTGTTTATTTCACTTGACCATGTCTTGATTGGGTCTTTTATTTTAAGTGATTTAATTTTTCTGAGTTCTTTATATGTTGGAGAGCACTATGAAGTGGCTCTGAGCAGGATTTAAAATTAACTATTTGGCTCTCTATGTTTATCTGTGAGTCTGTCCTAAGCCTAGGCCCCTTGCCTGGTGACGAGAGCTGATTCATACCAAATGAACCTCTATGAATCACTGGTCCTGGCTGAGGCCTGCAGTGGCCTGTGGGGCCAGAGATATCTCAAAAGGCAAGATAAGGCTACAGCTGAGGACATTGTGGCTCCAGCACTAATTAAATAAGTAAAGACTGCAGCGGAAGGAATCTCACTCCTGCAGTCTCACTACCATAAATGTCATCCTCGAAATAAGATGGTCCTCCTAAATTGGCATAATTTACTAGTTGGAGAAATCTCTGAAGTGATTCCCAAGGTCCTGCTTATTTCCTATGCTTTCCTCAGTTTCCCTGCCCTTTGTTTTGGACCTAATAAATATGGGCGGTCCAGAGGAGTCTCTGTCTTAGCCCTGAGTCTCAAACTCAGCTAAAGGGTTTTGACCCTCCTGGAGCTCTAAAATCATACCACTTGTCTCATTTATTTAAGCCTTCCCCTTATACTCGTTTGGGAGATTGGGGATCTAGGCCAGGACCCGATATTTATATATTCTAGATAGTAGTCCCCTGTTTGAGGAACAGCTTGCAAAACTTTTTTTCACATTCTATAGGTGGTCTCCACTGTCGTATTTCCTTTGCTATGCAGAAGATTTTTAATTTGATGTAATCCCATTTGTTGCATCTTGCTCTTATTTCTTGTGCAACTGGACTTCTGTTTAGAAAGTCCTTGCCTGTTCCTGTAACTTCAAGTGTTTTACATAGTTTATGTTCCAGTGAGTTCAGTGTTTCTGTTTTAGTATATGGAAAGAGATATAATCCAGCTTCAATCTTCTGTAATTAGTCAGTTTTCCCAACAATATTTTTTGAATAGGCTATCTTTCTGCCAACATGAGTTTTTGACCTCTTTGTCAAAGATCCAACACCTGAATATGTCTGCTGATGTTTCTGTATCCTCAGTTCTAATTCCACTGATCAAGATGTCTGTTCTATGTCCGTACTATACAGTTTTAACCTCTGTTGCTTTCTGCTACAACTTGAAATTCAGAAGATAGTTAATAATGACTATGAAAACTTGTATTCTGATGGATTGGAAAATCAAATGGACAGATTCTTAGACACAGACAAAATCAACCCAAGAAGACACAACAAGGCTGAATAACCCAAAGTATTTTGTCAAGTATCGTGATACCTGCTTTGCCCTTTTTGCTCAAGACTACTTTTGCTATTCAGGGTCTATTCTGGTTCCATATGAATTTTAGGATTATTTTTTCTAGCTCTGTAAAGAATACTGTTGGTATTTTGCTTGGAATGGAATTGAATGTGTATACCAGTTTTGAGAGTGTGGCCATTTTGACAATATTGGCTCTGACAATCCAGAAGTTGGTATATCTTTTCATTTTCTGATAGAAACTTCTTTTTCAGAGTACTGTGTTTTTCTTTGTGGTGGTTTTCCACTTCTTTGTTTAGGTTAATTCCTAAGTACTATTAATTTTTCTTGATGCTATTGTGATATTGTTTTCATAATTTTTTTCTCATTGATTTCATTATAGGTGTACACAAATGTTATTGAGTTTTGTGCGTTGGTTTTACATCCTGATCCATTGCTGAATTCTAAGAGTTTCTGGTGGAATTGTTTGGGTTCTCTATGTGAAGCATCATGTCATCTGAAACTAATGATAATTTGAATTTTTCTTTTCTTATATATGTATATTACTTTTGTTTGTTTCTCTTGCCTGATTATTCTGGCTAATGTTTCAACTACTGTGTTAAATAGAAGTGATGATAATGGACATTCTTGTCTTATTCCTGATTTTAGAGAGAGTGCTTTCAATTTTTCTATGTTTAATGTTGGCCATTGGTTTGTCACATATAGCTTTTATCCAATTCAGTTATGTTCCTTCTATACTTATTTTTTCAGGGTTCTTATCATGAAGGGCTACCGGATTTTGCCAAAAGTCTTTTATGCATTTACTGATATCATCATAAGTTTTTGTCCTTGCTTGGATTTATGTGTTATATTACATTTACTGATTTCTATATGTTGAACCATCCTTGCAACTTAGAGGTGAACTTACTTGCTCATGATGTGTGATTTTTTGATAATGTGTTACATTTTATTTGCTAACATCTTGTTGAGAATTTTTGCATCTGTGTTCGTTGAAGAAACTGACCTATAGTTTTCTATAGTTTTCTTTTTTAGTTGGATCTTTGTCTAGTATTAAGATCAGAGTTTTATTGGCTTCCATAAATAAGTTTGGAAGCACTGGATCTCTTAATTTCTTTCTCCTTCTTCTTCTTCTTCTTCTTCTTCTTCTTCTTCTTCTTCTTCTTCTTCTTCTTCTTCTTCTCCTTCTCCTTCTCCTTCTTCCTCTTCTTCCTCTTCTTCTTTTTTTTTTTGTACCAGGTATCAAACTCACAACCTCTCACCAGGGAAGTGTTTGAGCCACTGAGCTAAGTCCCCAGCCCAAGCCATCTCTTAATTTCATTGAAGAGTTTGAGTGGTATTGGTACTATAATGTCCCTTAAGATTTTGTAGAATTCAGCAGTGAAACCATCAAGTCTTGAACTATCTTTTTTTATTATTATTCTTTTGATTTTCTTGCTTGTTTTGAGGTTATTTAGCCTTGTTGTGTCTTCTTGGGTTGACTTCGTCTGTGTCTAAGAATCTGTCCATTTCTTCAAGATTTTCCAATCCATCAGAATACAAGTTATCATAGTCGTTATTAACTACCTTCTGAATTTCAATTTTGTCTGTCGTGATTTTGCCCTTTTTATTTCTAACTGCACTGATGTGAATGTTTTTTCTGCTTTTTTTGGTAAGTTTGGCTGAAGGTTTATCTAGGTTGTTTATAGCTCTTTGATTCATTAATTCCTCGTATCTTTTTTAGTCTCAATTTCTTTGATTTCCACTCGAATCTTTATGTTTTTTCCTCCTTAATTTCAGTTTGAGCCTGGATTGTTTAGTTTCTAGTGTTTTAAGATCCTTCATTGGGTTATTTATTTTAGCTCACTGTTTTACTAACATGAATATTGATTGCAATAAACTTCTTTCTTAGGTCTGCTTTCATTGTGTCCCACAGGTTCCAGTGTGTTGCACAGCATTGTAATTAACTTCCAGAAATTGTTTAATATTTTCTTTGCTTTCTTCTGTGACTCATTGGGTGTTCAAGAGTATGTTATTAGGTCTCTAAGTGTTTCTAAATTTTCTGTAGCTTCTTCTGTGATTGATCTCTATTTTCATTGTGCTATGATCTGAAGTAAGTCTGGGGTGATTTTGATTTATTTTTGTACTTATTTAAACAGACTTTGGACGAATTTGGTGATGTATTTTGGAGAAAGTAGTGTGTTCTTAAAGAAAAGGATGAATATGCTTTTGCAGTAGGGTGGAACACTGTAAATATGTATTAAGCCAATATATTCATGAGTGTGGTTCAGCTCTAATATTCCTTTATTGATTCTTTCTATAGTTAATCTATTTCTTTGTGCAACTGAATCAAGATCCCCCATGATCATGTTAGTATTAATTTGATCTTTTATATTCACTAGTATTTGTCTTATGAAGATAGGTGCTCCAGTATTTGCTGTATAAATATTTATATGTATTATCTCTTCTGGTTGGATTGTTCCCTTAAGTAGTATGTAGTGACTTTTTCTTGTCTGATAGGTTCATCTTGAAGTTTATATTGTTTAAGATTAAGATTGCTACCTCTGCTCATTTCAGGGTCCTGGTGTCTGAAATACTATTTCGATCCTTTGATTTTTAATCTATGAAGATTTTTTTTGTATTAGTTTCTTGAATGCAGCAAATTGTTGGATTCTGTTTTTTTGATTCAGCTTGCCAATCTGTATTTTTTAATTGGAGAGTCGACACTGACATTGAAAGATATTACTAAGAGGTGTTGATTAATTATTATCATTATGCTCTTTCTCTTTTATTTATTTTTGTTGTTGTTGTTTATCCATCAACCTTGCTTGGAACTTTCATTCCATCTGAGGTTTTTTTGGGGGGAGTGTTGTTTTGTTTTGTTTTTCATTTTTTTGGATTTATCATTTCTGGACAAGATGTTATTGAGTATTTCCTGGAGTACTGGTTTAGTATTCATAAATCTCTTGAGCTGTTCTTTTTTATGAAATGTCCTTATTTTGCCATCTATTTGATGGAAAGTTTTAATATGTTAATCTGGGTTGGAAGTTGTCTGTTTTAGGAATCAAAATGCTTACCTTGTGTCCATTGAGTAAATAGCTGATTCTGTATTTAGGGAGGAAAATTACACAGTATAAGTCTAAATTATCCTATTATACATATAACAACAAAAAAAATAAATATTACCCAGGGTCATGTAAAAAGACTCAGAAGAGATCAACATTTGAAAAAGTTGAACTACATTAAGAACAATACCTATAATGAATTAATGCACAGCAAATATGTTTAAATCTATAATCTTCATAATTATACTAAAAATAATAAATAGTCAACATTAGAGGATACTAGGGCATAATTTTATTATTTTAAAGAACATAATTTTGTAATACATTTACACAAGTTATGTTGCTTGTGCACCAAATATTAGGTGACAAAAATTTCTGTTTACAAAAATATTCTAAGGGATTTTCAGTTTCTGCCACATGTGATAAAATAGCTGGCATTCCACTAACCCTCCTGCCAAAAACAGCTATAAAAGCTGAATAACATGTATAAATCAACTGGTTGAAATGTTGGCTCTAGGCTGGATGTTCCAGGTCCCTGAGAAAAAGGAAGTACATGTGGTGAGTTCTATATTCCTGCAGTGGCTTTTTCTGAGGACATTTTTCAAATTGTGATGAAGGGAAAGATAGCTAAAATTGAAAGTGACAATCTTATTGAATGAAAGAAGGAAAGGTCAGGGTTCAGAGTTGCCAAACTGGTTGGAAATGAGCCTCAAAAACTTAGGCAGAAAAGAAATTGAGGGAAAGATATAAAAGCTACATTCCTCTTAACTTGTATTAATGTCTAGTGATTTTAAAATATAAGACAACACTAGCAAACTAGTGGCAAGTGGGTAAATGGAATTAAATTTCTGAGGGCTCTGTTCAGTAGCCAGTAGTTATTAATTTAAAATAGATTGCAATAAAATACAGATGTGTATAAGTAAATTTAAAACACTAAAAGAATAATTTTAATTATATAACAAAAAAGCCAATATTTGATTAATATAAAATAGTTAAATAAAAGAATAAGTGTCAGGAACAGATAGGACACACACTCAAAAAAATGGCATGTTGGTAGACTCAATCCAACTGTACCAGTAGTTAGGTGAGATGTAAATGGACCCTAGACTCCAAAGACTGTCAGACTGAACATAAAAAGAAAAGAACAAAGACACAACTATATTCTGTTTATAAGAGACATTCTTCAAATACATAAAGGACGTAGAAAACTTTAAAGTAAAAGGAATGGAAAATCTATGCAAAAAAGAAACATGGAAGACTAGTATTAGTTTAATACCAAGCAAAGCAGACTTTAAAATAAGTATTATTGAAAAATTAGTGATTTCCAAAATTTTAAAAGAATCCATTAAACAGGAAGATAAAAAATTCCTAATTTTGTATCCTCTCATATAAAGACAAAATGACAAATCTATAGTCATACTTGGAAATGTTACAATAAATGACAACAAGCAAAAAAATTGAAGTCAGTAAGAAATAGATTTAAACACAACCATGTTCACCTAATTAACATATACACAAGTGATACACCCAATTTATAAGGCATGTCAACAAAACCAAAATGTAGCAAAGAAAATGATAGCAAATTTCAAAGAACTGAAATCATAGACTGCTTTCTGGCTAAAATGAACTTAAACTAAAGAATATAACATAAGCATAATTAGAAAAATTCCTATATGTTTGGAAATTAAGCAACATATCTCTAAGTAACTTATGAGTAAAAAAAAAAATTGCAATGGAGAAAACAGAAATACCAGTTCTTATAAATTGCTTTCATAAATGGAGTTGCCTTTGAATTACCCATTTCATAAAACTTCAGAAAAATTTAGAGGAAGCTTATGGGTGTACTGCATTGAATTAACCTAAAATAGACATTTTTCAACCACATCTCCAGCAATTACTAAACTTACATTTGTGAAGAACTGAGAAATGAGTATAATTTTTCTGTTTGCTACCCAACAATTTAGTCTACCACAGTTTTAAGTATTCTAAAAGAAAACACAAAACTTCTAAATCAGGACTAATGAACTTGATTTCTCACAGCTCCAGCATGAGATTGAAGTTTTCATTAGTTTCCCTGTCTCCCAAATCTCAAGTGGACACAGCTCATTAGGATGATAAGATACCCAGGACGGAGGGGTTTCCTGGTATTCAGCACTTTCTGTGCTATACATCATGAAAGAGTCTGATGAACTAGAAAAATTTGGATGCTCTGGTTATGAAACAGCAAATTTATAAAGGATACCGCCAGCAAACATTCCTATGCGTTACTCTGGAAAGGGACAGCATCTTTATTATCCTGGACAACAAACTAAACCTACCCTTTATCTTGGAGGAGATACTACGTTTATCTTCCAAAGCAGTTTGTATGTAAATACACCTGAAAAGATAGGCCAGAGCAAAAGCTGTTCACGTGGTCAAATGATGTGCAGAAATGCAAGAGATTTATTGATAATTATAATTACAATACAAAAATAAGTAAGCATATTCGAACAAAGTTATAGTGCCTTGAAAGAGCTCCTCTGATTCAGTAGGCCCACCTGAGTAATCACCATAAGATTAACTAACTTGAGACTTTAATTATATCTCCAAAACTTTTCAAATAAGTATCAAGATTGGTGTTTGAATGGGTAACCAGGGTTCAGAAATCTTGGGGTGAAGGTCACCTTCAGAATCCTGCCCATTGTTGTTATGGTGTGGGAGAGACTCTGTTGCCCACCCCATCCCAGTGTTTGACAGTGCTGCAGGAAAGCACTGTGCATCTGTATTTGAGAAAACGAGATCTTGGGGGATTTATGCATTTGCCGCAGGATTTAAGCCTAAATCCAGTGAGGTTTTGACTATAGGTCAAATGAAGGTGCAACTTTTGATGCTATTTTCAGAATCTCACATCCATCCAAACAACCAAAAATATGTTACAGGGTCAAACTCTTTAGGACAAATATTTCTCAGTCTTTCAGAAAAACTCCTTAAGTTTACACCAGGTGTGAGCAGACTTGTCTGAATTGTAGTTTAGTCTATGGCCACATTTATATACTCTTGACAGGGAATCGCAAAGCTTCTTAGCCACGAGGACACCGAGTATAGAGCAGCTGCTCTCTAAAAAAAGCACATATGGTTCTCACTGAGCAGCTAAATGTCTAAGTTTTAATTTGAGGCAAATGAAGATATATACTTCCCTAATGTATGTTCATTCTTTCTTTTCTTTCTTTCTTTCTTTCTTTCTTTCTTTCTTTCTTTCTTTCTTTTTTCTTTCTTTCTTTTTCTTCTTTCTTTCTTTTCTTCTTACTTTTAATTTTTTTATTTAAAGAGAAAAACAGATAAAAGGTAGAAATATTACAGAATTTCAAAAAACAGGATAAACAGGAAGAGATCACTGGTTGATAAATTACATATTGTCCTTTTAGAAATAGTTATTCAAGTTACAAAATTAGAGCATACACAGTAGACATTCAAGCAGTGAGACTGCAAACAGATCTGTTCAACAATCCAACAAGAACTTAGAAGTATGGTTATCAATCCTACACACTTAAATATTCATGCAGTTATATCTTTTATAGCACTTCCTATTTCCTCTATTTTTTACAATAGCAATTATACATTTTTTAAAAATTTTAAAGACAAAAAAATGCAAAAGAAAAAGGGTAGCAACAATACAGAATTCTAAAAGAAAAAAGAAAAAAGAGAAAAAAATTAAGAAATCACTAGTTGATAAATTACATATTGTCATCTTGAATGTAGTTGTTCAAGTTACAAAATTAACGGATACATAGTAGACATTCAAACAGTGAGACTACAAACAACTCTGCTCAAAGATCCAACAAAAATTCAACAATATGGTCATTTATTTTACACACTCAAACATACATACAGTTATATCCCTTAGAGCCCTTTCTTTTCCTCTGTTTTTTACAATAGCTATTACACATTTTAGGTTTTATTACTCTTATAGCTCTTGTCACTTTTTACACTAAAATGTGATATTTACAAATATGATTCTTATTTATTTCACTAATGAGGATAGTCTCAAGTTGTCTCCATTTACCTATGAAGGCCTCAAGATCACCCTTTTTTATAGCTGAGTAATATTCCATTGTGTAAAAATCCACATCTTTTTCATCCACTCTGCAGTTGATGGACATCTGGGTTGTTTCCAATATTACAAATTGTGCTGCTATGAACATGAGTGCAAATATATCACTGTGATATGAAGTTGTCTTCTTCTGGGAAAATACCCAGGAGGGGAATAGCTGGATTGAATGGAACTTCCAATCCTAGTCTTCTGAGAATTCTCCATATGGATTTCCATAATGGTTGCACCAGTCTATATTCTCACCAACAGTGGAGCAGTGTCCCTTTTCCCCCACAGTCTTGCCAACATTTGTTATCAGTTGATTTCTTGATGGCAGCTATTCTTTACAGAGTGAAGTGGAATCTCAGTGTTGTTTTAATTTGCATTTCTCAAATGACCAGTGATGGTGAACATTTCTTCATGTATTTATTTGCCATTTATATATCTTTCTCTGAGAACTGTGTGTTCATCTCAGATGCCCATTTTTGAAGAGGGTCTTTGAATATGGGGAGCTTGATGTTTTTCAATTCTTTATATGTTCTAGACACAAGTCCTTTGTCTGAGGGGTTGCTGGCTAAAATTCTTTCCCACTCTTTGGTTTTCTTTTCACTCTGTTGGTGATTTCCTTTGAGGTGCAGAAACTTTTCAATAATATGAGATCCCAGTTGTTCATTCTTTGAAGTGTTTCCCGTGCAGTTTGCATTTTGTTCATAGATTCTCTGCCTACCCCTATGTCTCCAAGACTTCTACCTACCTTGTCTTCCAGTAGATTTAGTGTTTCTGTTTTAATATTGAGGTCTTTGATCCATTTAGACTTTAGTTTTGTGCATGGTGATATGCATGGATCTAGTTTCAGTCTTCAGCATGTAGAGAGCCAATTTTTCCAGCACCATTTATTAAAGAGGCTGTCCTTCTTCCAGTGGACATATTTAGCCCCTTTTTCAAATATCAGGTGGCTGAGTGTCTTTGTAGTTGTGCTTGCATCTTCTAATCTGTTCCATTGATCCTCAGGTCTATTTCTTTGCCAGTACCAAGCTGATTTTATCACTGTGGCTTTATAGTACTGTTTTAAGTCAGGAATTGAGATGCCTCCTGCCTTGCTTTTGTTGCCTAGAATTGCCTTTGCTATTCTAGGTTTCTTCTGTTTCCAAATGAATTTTAGGAGTGTTTTCTCTAGATCTGAGAGGTATGTCAATGGTATTTTGATTGGGATTGTATTAAATCTGTATAACAGTTTTGGGAATACGGCCATTTTCACAATGTTGGTTCTTCCTAGCCAAGAGCAAGGAATGTCCTTCCATTTTCTAATATCCTCTTCAATCTCCTTTTTCAGTGTAGTATAATTTTCATCATAGAGGTCTTTTACCATTTTCGTTAGGTTGATTCCTAAGTTTTTCATTTTTTAGATGTTTTTATAAAGGGCGATATTTCCATAATTTCTATCTCGGTGAGTTTTTTGTTTGTGGAAGGCAGCTATGCTCACCACTATACCACCAATGCAGTTTTTTGTTTGTGTACAGGGATGCTATTGATTTTTGAGCATTGACTTTGTATATAGCTACACTGCTGAACTTGTTTATTACTTCTAGTAGTCTTTTAATGAAGTATCATGTCATCTGCAAATAGTGATAATTTAACTTCTTCCTTTCCTATCTTTATTCCTTTCATTTCTCTCTCTTGTCTGATTTCCTGGCTAGTGTTTCCAGAACTATATTGAAAAGGAGAGGTGATAGTGGACATCCTTGTCTTGTTGCTGATTTTAAAGTGAAAGCCTTCAGTTTTTGTCCATTTAGTATAATGTTGACTGTTGGTTTGTCATAGATGGCTTTTATAAGATAAATGGTGTCCATATATTCTGAGTTCCTGAAGGATTTTTATCATGAATGTGTGTTAGACTTTGTTGAAAGCTTGTTCTGTGTCTATTGAGATGACCATGTGGTTTTGTTTTTGGCTCTGTTGATGTGGTGTATTACATTTATTGATTTGTGTATGTTAAACCATCCTTGCATTCCTGGAATGAACCCCACTTGGTCATGATGTATAATCTTCTTGATGATTTGCTTCATTCTATTTGCCAGTATTTTATTGAGAATCTTTGCATCAATGTTCATTAATGAGATTGGTCTATAGTTCTCCTTTTTGGTTGGGTCTTTCTCTGGTTTTGGTATCAGAGTAATACTTGCCTTCAGGCATGATTAAGGGAAAATTGCTTTCTTCTCAATTTCATTGTAGAATTCAGCTGTGAATCCATCAGGGCCTGGGCTTTTCTTCATTGGTAAGTTTTTAATTATATTTTCAATTTCAAAAGCTGATATTGGGTTGTTCAAAATTGCTTCTTGGTTGAGCTTTGCTAGTTCGTATGTTTCTAAAAATCTGTCCATTTTATCTGTGTTTTCCACTCTATGTGAGTAGAGATTTTCAAAGTAGGCATTCATGATCTTTTGAATTTCCATGGGATCTGTAGTACTTTCCCCCTTTTCAGTTCTTATTGCATGAATTTGGGTTTTTTCTTTCTTTCTCCTGATAAGGTTAGCTAGGGGTTTGTCAATTTTATTTATTCTCTCAAAAAGCCAGCTTTTGATTCATTAATTCTTTGTATTTTTTTTTAGTTTCAATTGCATTGATTTCTGCTCTAATCTTTACAATTTCCTCTCTTCTATGAGCTTTGGGTTTAGCTTGCTCTTCTTTTTGTAGAAGCTTGAGATGGAGCATTAGGTTGTTTATTTGTACTCCTACTATTTCCTTTTTTTAATTTTTTTTATTTAAAGAGAAACAAAAGCATGTAAAGGGTAGAGATAATACAGGATTTCAAAAAAAAGATAAACAATTAGAAATCACTAGTTGATAAATTACATATTGTCCTCTTAGAAATAGTTGTTCAAGTTACAAAATTAAAGCATACAAAGTAGATATTCAAACAGTGAGAGTATAAACAGCTACACATGCATGAGTCTCTACATGTATTTCCATCCTTTGTGTATTAGAGGGAAAAACAAAACTTAGCAAGATAGAGCAAAACAAATTCCTATAAAAACATGTAACCAAAAAGTCATATAAAACCACAGTACAAGGTGATCTACAATGATTGCTGTGTTGTTTCTTATTATGTTCAATAGAATTGTCTATATCATCAGGCATAAATGAATATAGCAGTATAATTGAATAGAGCAGAACATAACAATATTAGTAAAAATAAAACATTGTAGACAGTATAAAACTTCAAAAGCAGGTAATAGTCAAACCAGAGTGGATATTGTAGTTAATCTTGTCATCTTAAGTGCAGTTGCTTATACTCTCAGACTTGATACTATCAATCATAACAGGTTTGACTAAAATCTATCAATACAAAACAGTGATCTAACAGGCCAGATTCAATTACAATCAGTCATGGTAAAACAGTGTAGGTTTTACAGAGCTTTAGATTAACTTAATAGGAAATTAAGGATGATTACCGCATTATATCCTGTTATTTTGGGGATTACTGTCTGTGCCCTCAAATCTAGTACAGGTAGAATGACTGGAACAGAATATAATACATCTAAGCAGAGTAGTGTGAGTAATGTGGGTTTTAAATCCTGGTGCACTATTAACAATATAGTGTATCAAGGCCATCTATGTTAAAGATTCTAGTCATCCTTACCTGCCTCGTTTCTGCTATGCTATTTTTCTGCTTGTTTGTCTAGTTTTCTCCTTCATTCTACTGCCTGTCCCACTCATTGAGGCCTTTCTGTCACTGTCCTAAAATCCCCAATTTTTTTCTCTCTCTCTAGAATGTCCTTCAGTATTCTTTGTAGGGTTGGATTGGTGGTCACAAACTCATCCAGTTCCTCTTTGTCATGGAAGCATCTTGTTTCTCCATTAATTTCTAGTGACAGTTTTGCAAGGTACATCAATCTGGGCTGAAGGTTATATTCTTTCAGGGCTTGGAATATTTCTCTCCAAACTCTTGTTGATCTGATGGTCTGTGTCAAGAACTCAGCCGTGATCCTGATGGGCTTACCTTTATAGGTAATCTGTTTCTTTTCTCTGATGGCTTTTAATATTGTTTTTATATTGAATTTCTGGTATCTGGATTATTATATGTCTGGGTGTAGTTCTGTTTTGGTTGTAGGTGGCTGGAGTTCTGTATGCCTCACATAACCGAATGTCATTTTCTTTTCCCATGCTTGGGAACTTTTCCTTAATTATTTCCGTATATAGCCTTTGTAATTCACCTGTATGTATTCCTGCTTCTTCGTTCACGTTTTTTATTCTTAAATTGTAGATTCTCTTGTCATCTTCTAGCCTTTGTATTGTTACTGCCTGTTTTCTTGTTATTTTTAAGAGATCTTTCCTTACATGATCACACATTGCAAACTTGTCTTCAAGTTTTGATAGTCTATCCCTAATTTCTTGTAAGGCATTTTGCCAGCTTTCAATGGAGTTTTTAATTTCCTGGTAGTCTCTTTGAATCTGCTTCATGTATTCTATATTTTCTTTATATTCTTTATCGAATGTTTCTCTCCTTTTTTTGTGTTCCTCCCTTCTACCGCCTGTATCATCCTGAGAGATGCTTCCTGAGAGCATTTCTTTTATTGCTCTACTCATATCCTGCTTTACCTGATTTAATATTTCAGATTTGAGCTTGTCTACAAGGTCCTGAAGATATCTCTTAATGTCCATTGAAGCCATGTCTGATGTTTCGTGTTTGCCACCCTAAGGCTCTCTTGTTTTTCCTTCTCCTGGATCAGGGCTCTCAGGGTTCTGGGCTGGGGGCCTCCTCCTGCCTCTCTCTCCTGTCATGGCCCTGGCTTCTGGAGTTGTTTTTTTATTTCACTTGCTATCTTTTCAGAGATTCCCGGTGTGTTACTTTTGGGGTCCTCTATTTTAATATGTCCTGCACTTGCTTCTGGTGGACTAGATGTTTGAGACTGCATTTTGCTTTTTCATTTTGCCGTTTTCACTCTGCCTGGTGTTTTCTGTTTGTAGGAGGTGGTCACCCACGCTCTTTTCAGACTCTCCAAGGTGTTACAGTTAGTTGGAGGGGGCTTTACTACTGACCCTATTTTCCCACTGTACACCTCTATTTTAGTGGCCTACTCACCACACTGGCACAGTTAATCCACTGTAGTGCAAGGTTCGCCACCTGGGAGCTAAATTCCAAGTTTTTTCTGTGTGCTGGGATTTTACCAGAGTGCGTGGTCAGGGTCTGATACTGGAATCTGGGTCCCATTCGTTGCTTGGCAGTCGCTGGATGTGGCCCAGTTGGGCCCCCATCCCTGTGTGCGCCCCATGGTGGTATGGAATGCAGCATGTGATCTTACCACCTGGGAGCAGGCTCAAAGTCCCTTTCCATGGGCTAGGATTCTGCCCAAGCTCATGGTGAAGGCCCAAAGCTGCAATCCGGGTCCCACTGGCTGCTTGGGGCGGTTGCTGAGTGTGGCCCAGTTGGGCCCCCGTCCCTGTGTGCGGCCCTGGGTAGTCTCAGATGCAGCTCATGGTCTTACCACTTAGGAACAGGCTCAAAGTCCCTTTCCGTGCGCTGGGATTCCACCAGAGTGCTCAGTGAGGGCCCAAAAAATGTATGTGCTTGCTTAAAGGACAGGCCTCAGAGTTTGTGTGTTTTGGTAGGTTAAGAGCAAAATACCAAACACTTTTCCAGAAAGGACAGTAAAGAACAATTCTGTGTTCTACCATACCTGTGAGGTCCACAGGTATGGATTCAAGAGTTGTTTTGTTTTGTTTTGATTTTGTTTTTCAGAAGTCTTTGTTTTCTATGTATAGAATAGAGAATGGGGAAATCAAAGTGGGAATGGAATTTATGAGAATAAATGAATCATTTACTCCTTTCACTTCTTTTTATCCAGTTTGCTATAAGCACGATGGACAACCCAATTATGAACTCTGGCTGCATTATAAAGGAACCAGACAGATATGTGAGAGATTAAGTTCCAGGCCACCAACCAACTTTTTTCAGCTTTGGTCACTGACATCAGGTAAAATCATCATTGTCAGAAAGTGACTCCAAATAGCTGCATGTAGCACTAGTACCCAGGTTATATAGTATGCCTTGTGTTTTTTTCTTCAGAATCTAAGATCAATGTAATTCTGCTTATTGTCTATTTAACAACTAAAAACCTACCTTGTATTTTTGTATCTGAAAAAAATATTGAAAATAGTGAAGTAGATTGGTCAATGTATTATGTGCTTTTAGGGAGCTGTTCCATTAAACCAGTCATTCACCAGGCAGTTGGTAAAATTAAAAAAGGCAATGAGGAACTTAATTTCAGGTTTCTATTTTTCTTTTATAAGTCTCAAGATTATGTGGTGGAAAATCATGGTGCTAAGGAGAGATACCTTAAAAGTTTCTATTATTGCCCCCCTCCAGAAATACAAACAAAACTAATGAAAGATGCTGGACAAGAATCAGGTTACGACTTTACGCTTAACTCATAAAGATTAATAGAACCTCATATATGATTCTGTTTCTAACTCCATCGTCTCAAGTCAGAAAAAGACAAAATAAACTGATGGATCTATGAGGGGAAAAAGAAGCTGTTTTCTGTCTGCAAATGCTTAACACGATTAAATGATCTTTCAACAAAAAGAAAATCAAATTGCTGGCAAACAGGTATATGCAAATCCTTGATGTGCTTATACTCAGATGTGGCTTCTAAAGTATGTATTTAGGTATTCTGGTACAGGTAAAATGAGAGAACCAGCGTAAGTCACTTAAACCTGCTCCTATATATAAAGATATAAGTAGCGCTGCATGTGCAATTTTTGAAAACTACAAAGAAAGCTTTGACATGCAGTGGTCACTGTTTGGGACATGAAGTCAAGTAGAGTCCTATTTGGTGCTTGACTCTGTTTTGGTTTTGCAGGTCTAAGGCCATTTTTTTAGCTTCTTCATCCTCAGTTTCTCCATCTATATGGTATGAATAACACCTTTCTTATTTTGCACTATATATATAGCCTTCATAGCCTCCGTTCATTTATCCCTTTCTAAAATAGTGTGACATATTGACTAGATGTTTCCCAAACATGTTGTTTTCTTTTTTACTTCTAACTCCAAACTAAAGTAAATTTTCTAGCAGCCATGTGTCTAGGCAGTCCCCGTGTCCTGCCTCTCCAGCGAAACATAAGCAGGGGTCATTTTTCTCAGCTAGTCCAGGGAAGTTTTCTTTTTGTCTGATAAGGTAGTTGTGGAGACCATGTACTGAAGTTGGTAGAAATACCAGGTCAAAACCTGGGTCCTTGGGTCAACACTTGGAAGACAGCTTCTACGATTGATGTTGCCCATGAACATTTGCCATTAACTCTGCCCACATGGAAAAGAAACTTATATGGTAATAAGCCACTGAGACTTAATAGCTCTCTGTTACAGCAGTATTATTTATCCTGCCACATAAATTGGTAAGTTGAAGAATACCACAGCTATAAGAAAAACTTAAAATATATGCCACTAGCTTAGCAATTGCTCAGTGAATAACAACAACACAATGATGATAGGCTAAGTGCCTAGCTCATCATGTAATATAATGACATAATACCTGATAGGGCTGCATCTGTTAAAGAGTGAAAGGCATAGCATATACCTCTTAACATGTAGATTTAGAGGAAGTGGTTGGAAAAGAGAATTCATAGTTTTTATTAGTTGTTTCTGACTGCTAGTGGCAAAGGAAAGAAATGAGCTCGGAGAAGACTGGTCACTTCTGAAAAAGAAAATGAAAGGAAAACATACAGAAAGCCTATGTCTTGCTGGATGGAAAAGTCAACTATTTTTGTACTCCTAATCATAGAACGTTAGATTTAAAAAGAGAGATAAGGCCTACTGCAGTATCGAATAGAATGACTTAGCTTCTAGCAGAAATCGTATCTTCAGTATGGTTTCCCAATCTAGCCTGATAGCTCCAGGGTTGCCTCCATTACACTGAGTGGATGAGACATAAAATTGAGAAGCAGAAAAAGCACACCTGAGAAATATATGTAGAAAAAATAATTTTGCTTTGGTAGATATATAGAAATGACTGAAAATGAATACCAATAGGTAGGGAACTATTAATGTTTGAGATTAAATGCATTACTAAGTACCAGATTTCTATGAAATGCACATGTTTGACTTTTTAGACTTACAAAAAGGTTGAGTCTCCAACTTCCATGAGAAGGTAAAGTTCTAAAAACTACAATAGTCAAGGAGAGACTACTCCTAATACTTAGTTCAGTGGAGGCCACGGAAAATAATAGACAGTGAAGCACTTGCTTCAGGGAAGAGCCAGGACCACAGAAGGCAATAGGCAAGGAAGACTGTCAAAGGTGATGGAAATGACTCTAGTCAATGGACTTCTTATACTCTGTAGAAGCAAATCCTTACAGTGTTGACTCAGTGGCTCAAGGAATTTTACCATTGCTATAGCCTAATGATTTTCTGGTGTTTTCCACCATACCAGTTTTTTGGGTTTTTTTAAGAATATTTACATTACTCTCCTGTCTTTGTTCTACTGAGTGTTGTGGGTGGAGGTAGAGGGCAACAAACTAATAATGTGTCTTTTTGTATGAGATGTGGGACTAAAGGAGAGACCACCCCTTCACTTACAC
This sequence comes from Hydrochoerus hydrochaeris, assembly GCA_004027455.1. Lineage (NCBI taxonomy): Eukaryota > Metazoa > Chordata > Mammalia > Rodentia > Hydrochaeridae > Hydrochoerus > Hydrochoerus hydrochaeris. Next base: position 138,935 of record PVLA01003852.1, on the reverse strand, counting down.
ATCCTGGTCTTTGAGCTAAAAACTGTGACTGACTGGATGAAGGCATACATGGGTTTTATGTGTAGGAGGATGCATAAAACTGGTATTTGATGACCAAAAGAGCAGATTATGGCAGAAACTGACTAAACACATCAAATATAATTGCTCTTTCTGAGTATAGAGCTAAACTTCCCAGCCCCCTTGCCTGTGAGTTAGAAACATATGACTAGTTTTCACCAGAATAATGGGTTTCTTCCAGCCACAGACATTTGAAAGCAGGTATAAATCTTTGTTTTGTTTTTATTTTTCAATATTGGGAATAGTAGTCAAGGGCTTGTACATGATAGGCAAGTGCTATTCCTCTAAGCTACTTCTCCATCCTGAAAGCTGTACCCTCTTGTTCACTGTACACTCTGAGTGACACTGGACACTTGGTGAAGATATCAGAGCCATAAGGGAGACAAGACTTTCTGAGCCATCACTTAGAGGACACCATTCAGGAAAACTGCCCAACATATGCATTAGAACTACACAAATGAAATAACTTTTAATGTGGTGAGTCACAGAAATTAGCAAAATTGCCCCTTACTTTGTTAGTAGCCTCTATATAGATAGGATAGCTCTTCCTCCCATCAGAGTTTTTGATTCTAGCGGGGTTGCCTGACCAAAGTCTCTTTCCTGGAAATTTGGATGTGGAAAATGTAGTAAATCATTTAGTCATGGAAGGCCAAGTTACAGTTTTATGTGTTTGAAGGCCCTAAATGACACATAAATGTCATAAGCAAGATTAAGATGTAGAGAAGCAGAAAACCATGAAAAATATACAAAAAAAAGTTACAAAAACAAGTTAAGTTTTCAGGAATGATAAGAAAAACAGGTCACATTTGCAGAGAAGGGGACTCATCAACAAAGTCTTCTGTGGCAACCATCCAGATGCATTGCTTGGATTTCTCACTAATAAAAGAACCTATAAACTTTTAACACTTTCAAGAAAAATGCCTCAACCTTTGAACTGAGGTTATGTTTTTCTTAGGCAGCCTCAGTCTGTGACTGAGCACATTTTAGGTGGAAGGGTCTGATCATTTATGCCTAATGTGAGACTAGCTCTCTATTTCACCTCTCAATAAGCCTCTTGCACTTCTAAGTTTTGTTTCCTTCTATCATTCTCAAATTTAAAATCAAATTAAGACTTTTAGAAGCTCTAGGTATTAAAAAGCTTACAGTGCCCCATGCATAATTATAAACAACACTTAATCATAAAATATGAGACATTTCAATAAAATTATATTTTTATAATGACCACCTCAATGACTTTTTGCTTTTTAAAATATAAAATTTTGAGTTATTTCCTCTCCAACTAAGTCTTCCTATTTTCTCGAGCTTTAAACACGTGTTTATTATATCTACTGGGTAACTCGGAGTTGCTTCCACTCCCCTTTGAGCTCAGTCCTCATCCTGATGAGGTTGGGATCTGAAATGAACTGGAGTTGGGCAATGAGGTGGAGTTTATTTAATGTTGTGTAATAAATTACCTAGAACTCCGCAGCTTGGCACAGCACCTATTTATTTTCTACAGTTCCCATGGGCATAATTTGTACATAATTAACTGCATCCTCTGTCTTAGGGTCTATCTTTGGCTATATCCATATATGGATTGAGAATCATTCTAGTCCAGATAATAACTTAGACAGAGTATGAAGTGTGTATATAAAACATGCTTATATAGTAACACGAGGAATAGTAGTAAGTCATATTCTGAAATTTTGGGTTATAGTGCACAACTGAACACCATTTCTTGGCTTTCTGGGGTTGGTAGCCTCGAAGATGGCCCTGATATTATTTCCCACCTCCTGGTACCCCCTGGTGTAATCTCCACTTCCTCTGTTTAGTCAGTGGATGGTAATAGAGGGCATATCACTCCTGTGATTGATTTACAAAAGATTATGACCTTCATCTTGCTTGTTGAGTGTCTCTGTTGCTTTCACTGCTTAGAAATTTTAAAATAAATCCAAGTGCCTCACTGGAGAGGTCACACAGTAAGGAATTGATGGCAATCTCTAACCAAGAAGTAGTGAAGAACTGAGGCCCTCACTCCAACCACCAATTAGCTGCCAACAACTAGCTCATGGCTAAGAGGTGGATCCTGCATCTATGTGAGAAAAATGATCACCTGTGGACCCACCCTTGGCAGTAATTTTACAAGCCATGCAGGCTATGCTTTTGCATAGAAGCTGATTTAAACACTAGTAAGCACCAGAAAAATAAAGCAAAACATCTTAATGGCCTTAGTGGTCTTCACATCTAGTACTTTGGATGCCAAAGCAAAGAAATTTATTGCAAGTGGATGAAAGACCAGTAACCATGGCTCTTTTAGGGTGGCTAAAAGCTGCATAATCAGTGATGCATATAATTGCCTCCGCAGCTTTCTAATGCTGCTACCAAGGAAACTACAGCAAAAAGGTATTAGTTCCAGATCCATGGAAATTCCCTCTCTTCACCCACCAGGAAAATAAAGTAAGGTGGTTTTATGAGCCAACGTTAAAATTCCATTGCTTTTATCATTTTATATTTTACTTTTCACAGACATAATGGGTTATGGAGTCATAATAGGCTTTCATTTATGATACCAGGTACTCACCTCAGCACAATCTGGAACCCACTCTGCAGATGTCAAGAGGGAACAGGAATAAGATAAAGAAAGGAAGAACAAAGCATCTGATGGGGCAAGAGAAAAAAAGCTTTCTTGATCTTACTTTTCAATTTGAATCACTATGGAAATGGGGGGGTCCTTGTATTTCTTCTCGTTTTTTGAATTTTAAGCAAATGTTAGGGGAATTAATACATCGATAAATGGTTTGTGGCCACAAAATATTTTCAATATCGACTTTTTGATCTTTTCATTTTAGCTTTTCCTATCACTGTAGAGAAATATCTACCACCAATAGGAAGAATTTTCTGGCATTGAACAGCTCACAGAAAAATTTTGCCTGCTGATTGTTCCACTGGCATTTGGATAATACTGCCCACTTGGGAAGTCCTATTGGTTCATGCATTCAGAGTCTGTACAAGTGGGACAAAGCTCCCACTGATGGGATCGCTACTGAGCACCTCTATTCAGAGTCTGCCAGGCAATAGATTTGGCAGCATCCTGGAGTGCAACTTGACCTCTCCTGCTGCCCCTGCTTGCTGTTTCTCTCTCCTTTCTCTGGCTTGGGAACTATATATTAGATATGGTTTTGCTCAGCTTCACCCTCCTTTCTTATTTCTCTTCTTGATGGCAAACGTTAGTGTTTGCTCTTATCAATAAACAAAATTGCAAGAGACCACAGGCACCTTCTCAAAAGGTTTTCCATCATCAGGGAAAATTCAGCTAGGATCCTGGTGCAGCAATAAAGGGATAACGGTCAGCTCTTCCCTCCAGAGGATGATTTCATAGAGATTATCGCATGAATTAGTTTCTTTCTCTTTTCTCCTTTTGTTTTTTGGCAGTGCTGGGGATCCAAACCATGGCCTAATGCATGCTGTCCCTGACATCTTAGCCAACACCATCCTCCTAAAGATCTGAGTCTATCTCCTTTAGCCACTGGGGAGCCAAATATACTAGCAAGTTAAATACACAAGCTATTCTGTGGGTCCTTGCAAACAAGTGATGATGACAAGTAAGATTTCATTAAGTCAAGTGGAAAAATCAGAGATACTGTAATCATGCTATGTATACCCTACCTGGATAATGTGGAGAATATAACGAGTGCTTAAAATAATGACAGTCACATATTTAAAACATGAATTGACTGACCGGAAAGTGAAATTGCATGAATATTGGTATACAAATAAAAAGGTCCTACTAAAACAGTCTTCAAAATTAACATTCTTTCTTAAAGCAATATATGAAATTAAGAGAAAAATTTAAAAATATTTATACTCATTGGCTAGACATTATTCTACAAAAGTAAAATAAGTAACCTTGGCATATATGTTTGTGTGTTTTTAAAGTTCTGTTCTACTACGTCACCTATCTAAAGGATGTATTTTTTCAATGTAATGTGTAAACCTTTTCATGGAATTGCCTCCAATGTTCTTAAAACTGTATTTTATCACAAATTAAACTGTTAAAATCTTCACTGAAAAAGATGAGAAGGAGGAAATTCCAAACCAAAGGGGACTCTGAGACAGCAGCATGCAGTAGGACTTTTCTGGGCAAATGGGAATGGTATGTTCATCTTAACCATAGAGCCAGAGAGAGAAAGACAGATTTAGAGATATATTGATTTCCACACAGATGTCAACCCTTCTCAGAACTGGAAGATATCACCTTTCTAATGGTGAAATATTAGAAGCGAAAAGCAAGGGACATCAATTATGAGAAAACCAATCACAATTTCACATCCAGCTGCTCCGACATTGGATATATGTTGTCTACCAATTGCAACACCATTCCATTTTCCTTAAGAAATGATAAATTCTTGTTTCAAGCCTTTGCAATGGAGAAAAGAAGCTCCCGAGTAATATTCCAAGTAAGCAGAGGATGGAAATGTATACCATAGAAATGCATTATAACCCCACACAATACACTATCTAGGGATATGTTGTACTCACAAGAGTGAGTCCAAGTCCACAGTGGAGAACAAGATAAAACTTAAAGAAGTAAACTATTTTGCTCTTTACCTTTCAAGGATAAAATTCCAAGTGGAAAACAGATTTTCCTGGTTCAAGTTGAGGAATCCTTTCTTCACATTACAGCCTCAGTCTTTTTCTGTGGTAAGCTGTGCAAACTCACAACATTCTGCAGAGGATCTCTATCAACACAGCCTAAAATTGTTACTTAGGTTCACAAAATCGGGTCAGAGAAAAAAAGGAAAAGCTCTCATTATCATTGACTTCTTCAAGTCAGTATTTCTATTTTCTCAGCATGCTCTCATGGCTAGATTATTATTCTCAAGAACCACAAGAGGGAGTCTTCTTACTTCTTTGTCACTTTGTGTCTCAGTACTGAATAGATATTATTCATCTGCTTGTTTAAAAATGATAAGACATATTATTAAGCACTGGGAAAGCTTCTTTATATTCATCTAACATCTGAGTTATTACCTACTTGCATTTCTTTGACTTATGTGTATTTATATCCAATGTATTTTCTTGCCAGAGGGATAAAGAAAAAGCAGACAGTGTTTCATGCTGGTTTTTCCTGTCCTATTTATGATCCCTGGGCCCTGTGAAGAAGGATTTCTCGGTTGTGTTCACCAAATGCAATATAGTAATGGATAGTTTTCCCTAACCAGAAGGAAAAGACTCCATTATCTAGAAATAATGATACTATTGCTTTAAATGGACCTCTTACATGACTCTTTCGGTTCTGTTCACATACCTACAAAATGAAAACTAGGATAGTGCTTGCCTTATATAAGTTACTGTGCTGATTGTATTAGCCCAATAAATTAATGCTAACTGCTAAAGCTGCAACACAAAATACCTGTGGATTCACACAGCTTTTTTTCTCATGTAGGTCACTCTCTGAGATGCGAGTTTGGTAATTGGCTCAGGCTACTCTCTTTCAAATATCAGCCTAAAACAGAAATAGTCAGAAAATCTTCCTCAAAAAATAATGGTTTTTTTAAGAGTACCAAAGCACTGAGATGGAAGTGTGTAAACCATAGTAAATCATTTGTATGTTCAAAGAGGTTAAGGCAAGGGAAAGTTTTAAAAAGCAAAAATGAGGAGTATTACATTAGATATGATGAAACAGTAATCCTTGAACACAATGATTAATAATAGTGGCCTCAGTCTTTTGCCGAGCAGACGGTTTAGCAAATGTCCTTGTAGAAGTACTTTTTATATAAGGTTGCAGTAGCTTTTGTGTACTGTTGGAACCTCGGAGTCTTCTGGGATATTACTTATCAGGCAGTAATGAGAGAATTTCTCCATTCTCCTGGCTTTATTTACTTTTCAAAATTTTGTTAGAGTTGACTTAAGTAACTCTATTTTGACTTTTGACAATTTTCACATTTCTTTGACACATGCAATGGCCCAAAGATTCACATTTTTCCCACCATCTGACTTCAACAGCTTCCCATTGAATTCTCTCCTATATGACAAGCAATGAGTTGCGTAACTTTAGGACCGAGGACAAGAAGTGATAGATTGTACTTCTGTCCACAAGCCACTGTCTACAACTCAGTCACATGACCCACTTAGAGTAAGTAAGACTTGTCATATCTCATGGAAGGGAACACAAAATCACTGAGCTTCTAGGCTGGGGAAGCCTTATGGATTCATGGGCTGCCAGAGGTGTGTCAATGTGAACTGAAACTTAGTTGTGTTCCAGCTGCTAACAGAAATTTGAAAATCTTTCAGTTATGAACCTATGTGTAGTAGACATGCCAAACCAACCCACATTTAGTCCCTCTGATTTCAGTGCAGCCGAGGTAAACAGTTTGATGTGTATTATCAGTGCCTCCGTCCCTCTGCTTTTCTGCTTCAGGACTTGCTGAAGTCTTAAGTCACACAGTAGATGTACAGGTGCAGATTATAAGTACAGAAGGGCTAATAACATGAGTTCAACACTCAGGGTTCAGCAGCAGTACTTACCTAAACAGGCCAGTCTCCAGTTTTTTGGTGAGACAATTCTGAGGCATGAGGTATGAGCTTCTTCAGAGTTCACAAGCTGTTAGGCTGGCATAGAGATACATGCCTGGAATCCCAGAGCTTGTGATGCTAAGGCAAGAGGATCTTGAGTTCACAGTCAGCATGGACTACATAGTGAGACGTGTCTCAAAACAAAACAAACAAAAAATCAGATTGAATTGGGTCCAGATTATTTTCAGTCACAACCAACCCAACAGTATACTCTTTACTAGTGTTTTTCTTTTTCTTCTGTCTAGTACTTCCTGTTCTCTCACTTGTGTTTCCAGGGATTCTCTCCCAAACAAACTACTTTTACTAAGTCATCATTTAAGCCTCTGCTTTTCTAAAATCCAATTTAAGATTTGGTACAGGAAGAGGCTCTAGAGAAAAGGCCCCTTAGTATGGGATTTTCTAACTGAATTGCTAAACAGTCAGATAGCAACTGTCACAAATTCAAAGTGTGGGGAGAAAGGCTAACTGATAACATGTTGTGGCATCGCAACATGTATTCTTAGTATGCACCAAGAATCTTATCTATGGCATACTAGGATAGGGAAATGTAAAAGTGTGTGTAATATCTCTGCATTGGAAAGATATAGAGATAAATGTCATTAAAAGAATGGGGTGTGTAGGTCTTACTTGCAGTCTTGAATATCCAGCTTCATCTGAACACCTTGGGTCATCAAAAGTAGTCCCTGCCTTTACCTAAGCAACTGTTTTCCATTGCCAAGACCATACTGTGGTCTCAAGTAAAGTAGATGTTTCAAAGATAAACTTTGTCCTATAGGACCTGCCCTGCCTCCCTTCACTGATTACAGTCAATAACTAAAGATTTTAGTATAGCCCATGCAGGGGAGAATGATCATTGCTGAAAAATTAAGTAACTTATCAATATATCTGCAAGTTTTGCTCATCTTTACTGGCAAGATCTAGCAGTGGATCTTAAGGAGAATGGACCTGAGAAATAGGAAGCATTATGTAAACATGGCTGAGGGGAGTACATTTATTAGCATGAGTATACTCTGCAGATATAAATGTTTTGGCAAGACTACCTGGAACCAGTTCTCACAAATCGCTATAATGATTCTTTTAAGCTTGAACATGACACTATCTATTATCATTTAGGTCTAAAATGTTCCCCAAATTCTCATGTGTATGGAAGGTGATTGGACTGTGGGAGCACTATATGTATCAATGGATTCTTCCATTATAAGTTGAGTATGTGAAAGTGCCATTAGGAGCTTGGGCCTAATGGGAAGAGGTGGGCCCTGGGAGTGTGTCTTTGGAGGAATATCTCCTTGTCACCTTCTCCCTTGCCTTTCTGCTTCCTGGGTGCCATGATGTGAGCAACTTTCTTCCAATGGGCCCTTCCTCCATGCTGTTTCTGCCTTGGAGCTTGCTGACCCTAGAATGAATCCACTAAAACTTCAAAGTAAAATAAATCTCTCTTCCATTAAGTTGCAAGGATTAAGTTTCCATTAACTTGCAAGGATTGAGTTGTGTATCTCAGTGACAAAAATGGGTCTAAGACACCATCCAATAATAATTGAGGTAGAGTAAACAGGCTGTCTTCAGCAAATTGGTGAAGAGTAAAAAAGGATTAAGGAAAATGCCAACTTTAAATTAATTAATTTTATGAGATAGAAGAATTTAGAACCTACTATTTGACTACGTTCCATGTGAAGGAAGGGTATGTTTCTCTAGGAAAATACCCTTCTCTAGGAAAATATGGAATTCGCTAGTGGTGAGACACCAGCACCGCTGAGAAGTTCAAAGATGACTCTCATTTGTGGTTCAGAGTTCATAGCAAAAGATTCAACCTTGAGATTATTTTCCTTAGTATCATTGAGGGTGATAGGGTTGCACAGTAGAGAGGATGGTTGATAGCACTTTGCTATCTAAGGCAACACTGATATAATTCTCATGACAGGAAGCATGACCAGAGTGGCAACAACTTTGCCTTGTGCACAGAAGTCTGTGACAGTGGTCAATAGACCATAGTTTCTTTAGAGCAAAACAGAGAAACAGTGGAAAAAATTCCATAGGTTTTATCAGTCTGCCAAAGGGCCAAAGATGCATAAAAAGGTTTAACAAAACAAAGTAAAACTTCTGTGTTCAAACTTGTCTCTTTTGGTTTACCTACCACTTGCCAAATAAATTTTTTGCTTTTCTTGCTATACATAATATGCTACAGCTCCTCAAAACAGGTAGTCAAATAGCATTTAGCCAACACATTGAGTTCATTGTGTTTCTGAAAATTATCAAACCATAAAATAAATAAATAAGTAGATCATGCAATGAATGACAAAACTTCCAAGAAAAAAAAAATAACAGTGCTGCTCAGCTTTAACAGGAATGCTTAGTTTCTATTTCACAAGACCCCAGATGTCTCTTGCTATGTGGCAAACCTCTCCAAAATTTAGTAACCTAAAACAATAGCAATGTAGCAATTTCTCATGAAACTTGATATGGCTTGGCAAAGATGACTTGTCTTTGCTTCACTTAGCATCTGCTAGGTCAGCTTAAATTGTTGGGAGCTGGAAGAATCTCAAAACTTGAATCAAGTAGATGACAGTTGATGCTGTTACCTGGAACTGCAGATGGAACTGTGGGCTGGAATATCCACAGGTAACACCTTTGCAATGCACAAATATTCCTTTAAAATATTGATTGAGGCTGGAGATTTAGCTCACTGGCATAAGCACCTGCCTGGCAAGCATGAGATTGTGAATTCAATCCCTGGTACCAAAAAAATAAAAAAATAAAATAAAATATTTGTTGAATTTGAGAGTAAACACTTCAAGAAAGAAAGCCTAAAAGAAGCTATATTGTCTTTTCTAGACCTAGCACATTAGTTCCACCACACTCTACTCATTACAAGTGAATAATTAAGGTTAGTCTTCATTCAAGGGAAATGGAAATATACTTCATAATGACACAATGAATGTAAAAACTTCCCAGTAGGCTTTTATGCACAAGTTTTTCCTCTGCACAAATATTATTTCTGTTCTTCTCACATGAAAAATCTACTTTTCACATTCCAAGACCTACAAATCTCATTTATTATAGCATCAAACTCATTATCAACTTTAAAAGTCTTGATGCATATTAGAACCAGCTGTTAGAGAGCTCCTCAAGTGCACTTCCTTAATTATAGCTCCTCAAACTAAAAAGATATGTTACATATGCACTCAAGATACCGTCAGCATACATAGGATAACTATGTACAGCATGCACAAGCATTGAATAAGTGCTGTAGACATTCAAAAGTGGGAAAGTGGATTCCATTATCAGCAGTAATTGTGACAAACATTTAGACATACATACATGCTGCAGCTTTCTTGATTAGGGCTTAATTCTGCTGCCTGTGAACTATTCTTTATGGTCTTTTGCTCTACCCATGAGACTATTGATCTTTTATTTTCTTCCTTCTCTCATTCTTAGAGATCAGTGCAGTATCTGCATCTAAGTCATTTTCTTGGTACTCTTGCTCACTCTTGCTTGTGATTCTAGAAGCCATTTTTTTAAATGTTAAAGAGAAAAAAAAAGCAAAACAGAAAAAGGGGTTTAAAAAATACAGAATTTCAGAAAAAAATAAACAAGAAATCACTAGTCGATAAATTACATATTATCTTCTTAGACATAGTTGTTCAAGATACAAAATTAAACCATTCAAAGTGGACATTCAAACAGTGAGTCTGCAAACAGTTCTGTTCAATGATCCAATAAAAACTTAGCAACATGGTTATCAATCCTACACACTTAAACATAAATGCAGTTATACCCTTTAGAGCACTTTCTTTTCCTCCTTTTGCTTTTTAAGGCCATTATCTGTTTAGTTATATCCTGTTTCAGGTTGCTCAGTACCTTACTAACCTGTTTTGTTGTTATTTACTTTTCAATCACCTTATATTATTCTGTTGCTTTGTTTTTGAGTTTCTCCTCACCCATGCTACATGGATCAGCTTTGGTGGAGTTGGGAGTTTTTTGAAGGTATTTTGTTACTTTGTTATCTACTTTTTTTTTTGAAGGTAGCAAAATACAGCAGAACAAGGCAGAACAAACCCATGTGAGGCAGTGCAGTGAAATTGGTACAAAACCTCACAGCAGGTCACCAGGACAACAGCAATAGCTGTTCACATTACCTGTTCTTTCAATCAGGTAGAGCAGAATAGAAGGAAATATAGAACATATAAAAACAGAATATTGAATAGAGCAGTACCATTAATCAAAACTGAGCAAACAGTGATAAAAATATTTGCCTTCAAAGAGATGGTAGAAGGAAATCCCCCTTACTTGCCACACTGCATATGTTCATCTTCCCAAGAGATACTCAGACCTAGGGCTACCACTTGCTAATGGGGAGGGGGATGGATCGATGTCTGATTCTTAGCCCATGCACTGGCAGGCCCCCAGCTGCTTACCAGGGTGGTGATCTGGCTGCCTGTTCTCCCAGCACACCAAGTTCCAACATGATCCAAAAGCCATTTTTTATTCTATGTCTTTTTTGCTTTAGACTAAGCTTTCAATAGTATAATTCTCTCAGAATTTTTTTTTTAGTTTCATATTAATTTTTGGGGGATTCATTCTATTTGACATAAGCCACAGCCATCACTCTTGTAGAGATAATCCTTTATTTATACTATTTAAAAATAATTTAAGAAAAGATAGCGAGTGAAATAAAAAAACAAATGCATCAGGCTATAGAGGAAATCAAATTAGAAGTACTCTCCCATGTAAAGATAGAAATAACAATGTTAGTAAAGGAGTTGTTGAATGCAGCTAAAGAAGAACTAGAGAAAAAAGTATATGAGCATGGGAAACTGATTGAAACTTTGAATGAACAATATAGAAAAGAAGCAGAATTGATGAAACAAACTCAAAGAGACATCCAAGAAACAAAAAATTCTATTGAAAGTGTGCAAAACTGCCTAATGGAAGCTGAGGATAGGATTTCAGACCTTGAGGACAGCATTATACTTAGTGATCATGACAGGATAGAACTTTTAAAAATAACAAAGCAGCATGAAATGACAATCCAGAAGCTTCATGATGATGCCAAGAGCAACAATAAAAGAATAATGGGCATTAGTGAAGATACAGGAGTCCAGGCAAATGACATACATAATGTATTTACAGAAATAATAGCAGAAAATATCCCAAACATAGGGAAAGAATCTGATATGCAGATAAGTGAGGCATATAGAACACCAAACAGTCACAACCAACATAAATCCACACCCAGACACATAATAATTAAGATCTCAGACATACAGCATAAAAACAGAACATTAAAAGCTGTCAGAGAAAAGACACAACTCACCTATCAAGGAAAGCCCATTAGAATCATGGCAGACTTTTCAGCACAAACCCTCAAGTCAAGAAGAGCTTGGAGTGAGGTATTTCAAGCCCTGAAAGAAAACAATCTTCAACCCAGAATGATGTACCCAGCAAAACTTTCATTCAAATTTAATGGAGAAACAAGATACTTCCATGACAAAGAACAACTGAAGAAATTCACATCCACACCAAACCAACCCTAGAAGGAGTACTGAAAGACATACTAGACAGAGATAAAAATGACCACAATCCTGAAAACAACAACAGAAAGAAACTATCAGGTAGGATAAGCAATTAAATAAGAGGAAAAGCAGAAAGCAACAACTGGAACATAACATGGCAAAGTTGAGCCAGTACATATCAGTGCTATCCATAAATATAAATGGCCTCAATTCACCTATAGATTAAAAGTCAAAGGATGGAAAACAGTATTCCAGGCAACAGGAACCCAGAAAAAAGCAGGAGTAGCTATTCTATTTGCAGACAGTGTGAACTTCAAATTGAAAAAGATTAAAAGAGATAGAGAAGGTCACTACATACTTGTTAGTGGTAAAATTCAAGAGGAAGAACTAACAATTATAAATATATATGCGCCAAATACAGGAGCACCCAACTATATAAGACAGATACTAATGGATATGAAAAACCAAATACACGAGAACACAATTATAACAGGAGATCTTAACAGCCCATTGTCACAAAGGGATAGATCAACTAGACAAAAAGTCAGCAAAGAAATAACAGAACTGAACCATACCTGTGAGCAATTGGACTTAGTAGATGTTTACAGAGTGTTCCACCCAACCACATCAGAATATACATTCTTCTCAGCTGCACATGGGACATAGTCCAAAATAGACCATATATTATCCCATAAAACTTTTTAAGTAGATGCAAAGGTATTGAAATCATACCATGCATAATATCTGACCATAGTGCACTGAAATTGGAAATTAATGGCAAAAGAAATTGTAAAACATACATAAATACATGGAAATTAAATAACAGCCTTTTGGACAACCAGTGGGCTACAGATGAAATAAAAGAAGAAATAAAACAATACCTACAATTCAATGAAAATATAGAAACAACATACTGTAATCTGTGGGATGAAATGAAAGCAGTCTTAACAGGAAAATATGTAGCAATAAATATCAAGAAAACAGAATGAGCACAAAGAAACAACATAAAGCTCCTTCTCAAGCTTCTACAAAAAGAAGAGCAAGCTAAACCCAAAGCTCATAGAAGAGAGGAAATTGTAAAGATTAGAGCAGAAATCAATGCAATTGAAACTAAAAAAACAATACAAAGAATTAATGAATCAAAAAGCTGGTTTTTTGAGAGAATCAACAAAATTGACAAACCCCTAGCTAACCTTATCAAGAGAAAGAAAGAAAAAACCCAAATTCA